>OX031013.1:9709694-9781531 GCA_943736025.1 Tenthredo mesomela | reverse complement strand
GTGCGTATCTATATTATCGAATTGGTATATATATTATATATATATATATATATATATATATATATATATATATATATATATATATATATATATAAACATGTCCGAGAAACTGTCCAACGGGAAAAATTAATTGGCCGAGTTTCCCGGACGTAGGTATTATAGATTTTTATGTCACAGAAATCAAACTTAATCATTAGACAGTGTGCCCCACGTTATATATAACCGTATATACTTGTAATGTATATATTTCTAATATATCTATATGTGTGTGTGTGTGTGTGTGTGTGTGCGGTATAGTATTAGCGAGTAGATTCTTTGGCCCATTAAGCATCGGCGCACGCGTAGCTTACTTAACGTCGTCCGCTGATTATAATCGTGCTTGTTAATTAAGAACGTTATAAGTACCTAGCTGGTGGTACTGCCGCTATACTGGTGGTGCGGCTAGCAGAGAGGAAAAGAGGAAAAAAATAATTTTTTTTTTTTCCCAGTTCCCTAGCAGCACGAGGTGAGAGACTAATATAACTCGAGTATTTAATTTTATAACAAGTTAAGTATTTGCAACGCCGCCGCAACAGCACTTCATTTATTATACGAAGAAAAAATTTTCATTCTCCGAATATCGTATATTTATATACAAATTTACGGACGTAAGAATATAATATTGCGATTCCTTAACTTATGTATATACGGGTCTCTCTCTCTCTTTTGTTCGTTACTGTCGATCTCTGCTTGACCTAATAACAATACCCTATAACCGACACATTTACAATTCGAAAATATAATATTTGAATAACGAAAGACACACAGATAATATATATAATATATTACAAACGATATATTAATGATAAGGAGAAAATTAATTCATATACGTATAAATGAAGAAATGAATAAATGACTTACGGGAGCGGATGGATGTCTCGCCGGTGCGGGGTACATTTTAATTGTTTCCAATTTCTTAGTTATAATATTAAGGCAACTGTCAACTGCTGGTAGAACGCAACCGCGTCGTCACTTCATGGTTAAACTTTGTAGGCAAGTCTTGAATCGCATACGGGACTCCTACGATTGCCACGTTTAATATACGCTTCGTTAGCATGAAGGTTTTAAGTCACACTATTATTATTACCCACATATTTTAATATAAGATTTTTTATAACTTTAACAACAGTCTAGAAATTAGTTATTAACGCGGCGGCAGCGGCGATACATACATATATATTATTACTTTCTTGAAACAACAATTAGAAAAAAAAAAAGTTTCTATAACTGCGGCGTCATCATCAGTCTTCAAAGTTTCATATTATCATAATATAGTAATTTATTTGTTATTTATTTTTTCATTTCATTCGTGTAATCCTTTGTCTCGAATGTTTGACGCACGTTTATTTTTTTTTTTTATTTTTTGCGTGTGAAATTTCACACGCACAATATATTATACATAGACAGAATATAAGCACTAATATACGAATTATTAATATTATGTGTGTATATATATATATATTTGTTATTTTATTAACCGGTTTATTAGCGGGCGGGAAAACGCAGTTCGATGTATTTTACTTCAGTCGATCGATCAATTCACCTTTTATTTCATAGAAATCTTTTCAAATAGAAAAATGAGATAATTAATACACATAATAATAACAACAAAAAAAAAAAAAAAAAAAAAAAGAAATATGAAAAACGATTAACAACAAATAATAACAAACTAAGCGATTGGGGGTGACGGCGGTACCAAAGAGTGAGTCAACTTTGAATACATACTACTTAGAGGATGGATAGATAGAAAAAAGAAAAAAAAAAAATTTACGAAACTAGAACCGTTTAACTCACTTGATATTAATAGTACTTAACGCTCGACGCGGTTTCCGAATGAAATCCGACCGAGTAAGATTACAACAACGGAGCTAGGAGAATAACGAGCTATAAAAACATAAACGCTCGATACCCCCCCACACACAAATACACAGAATATAACTATATCTATATAGCTGTGTATAATATATTGTACTATAATAATAATAATAATAATAATAATAATGATAATGATAATAATAAAACGATTTAATGCCTCGTTGTTACATGGTCGTAAAAGTTGAATATTTCTTTTTCTCTCATCAGCTGTTCCATTTATGTTTATTAACTCCCGATACACTTTATTTCAAAATTAAAATAATACATTAACTAACATTCGGGATAAATATCACACGCAAAAATTACACGCACATCCTGATATTATACATATCTTTCTATTGTTGTCTGCTTGCGGAGCTCTACCCAGCTACCCAACACCCACACACTCACACACATCCCCCTTTACTCCCTCCTAGCGGCACACAAACACCCACACACAGTTTTTCCCCCCTTCCCATCCCCCCCCCCGGCCCCCGCACTCGATACACCAAAGCAGCGTGCACCGCAGTAACGTTCTCTCGCTAGTATAGGCGGCTATGTGAAACAACGGCGGCGCCCTATACCTACGACTCGGATGAGAGCAGATTACGAAACGTTCTTCGCCTGCGAGGAACGACGCTCGACTGGGGCTGGAAGTTGGAACGTGTGAACGCCGCTTGCTGCCGCGTCGAACACACGACACGGGAACGACGGACCGACGAACCGACGAGCCGGGTCTCATTCTCTTTCTCCCTCTCTCTTTCTCTCTTTAACGCGCGGGCGCGCGCACCCCCTCGCTCTTTCTCTGTCTCGTACTAACTCAACGAGCGTAGGGGAGGGGTGGGGTGGGGTTAGGGGGGGGGGGGGGAACGGACGTACCAAGTCGAGTACCACCAAATGTTGCGCTGCCTGTGTCGGAGAGAGCCGGATGAGTGCAGCAAAGTGCTGAAGCGAGACGGCGCGAGTCACCCGCGCGCGTAAATAAGATGTGGGACGCGGAAATTATTATATTGCATTTGGGGTTTGGTTATATTGTCATTTATCGTTCGATGTAATGGTATACCACTTATTATACCGTCTCGGGGAAAAAAAAAAAAAAAAAAAAAATAAAATGTCAATGATAATAATAATTAGAATAATAATAAGGAAATGTAAAATTAGTATCGATGAGTAATACATTAGTTACCATAATATATATCACATCAACGATATAATAAACTGATTTAATAATCGTTTGGCTTGAAAATCTAGAGTAATTATTACAGGCCCTAGATTCATGATGACGGTAGTATTATTATATAAATTATTTCACTCTCGCAAACTATAATGTCAATGAAATATATATTCTTTTATTGACTACGATTCGGCCCAGTTTTATTTAATCGGGTTACGCTGTTACGACTCACACTTTTCTGCCACTCTTTCATGTTTAGAAGATAAACTGTGTTTATCACTCATTCAGAAAGTAATATCTATAGTTGCAATACATTCACTGTTAAAAATTTCTGTGTGAAACTTCCTATACATTTGGAATTGTATTGGCAGATACATGAGTAGTGAATTTACAAGATATTTCCTGTAAAATCAATTCGCAAATACTTCAAACTTACTAAACAATTATTAAAAAAATTCAAATACAATTTTGTGTTTTTCCTATGAAGGTTCAGTAAAATCAAAAATTTATTTGTAAATTTACAGAACAAGCTTAGCAATTTACTTTTGCTACATCACATTTGTAATTTTCCAATACTTTTGTTTAGTAAGGCATGTTGTAAATTCACAATCATTTTTAACAGTGTTCCCTAACTGATAGATAAGCTGAGGGTGCAGTGGTGGCAGCTCTGGCGTACTTTTTTTGTTTTTTTTTTGTTTAATGAAATAATGGAATAAACTTTAATGCAAGACATGACTTCATTTATTTTTTTGAAACCTAACCTTTACACATATTCACGTACACATACATATTATATATCCACGCGTATTACTTATTGTGTGAAACTTCGTACCTGTTCAGTTACGCCGGTATACGTATTACTATATGTATTACTATACCTGGATAATATATAAAAGGTAAAATGAACGTTACAACGTATGTGTGGTTAAACAAATAGGTAAGTTATGATGAATAATTTATCGAAGCAGTCATCTTCTGCAACGTACACACTGTACATATTAAACTTGTATAAAAAATGAATGTCAATTTTGTTAATATTCGACGATTAATTGTCTAAAGTCTAAAGGAATGATACTTAATGAAAAAAATCAACGAAAGTTATCACATTATTATATAGTCCAAAGGCGAGGTCCGGCAAATTATTAGACTTTATTTATTCCGTGATTCCTCAGTCGCCAACTATCTGCCCCCGTTGAAACCATTATAAAAGGCGCCGCGATCTTAGGCGCCCCCTCAAAATCCTACCCCATTTCCTGTAGTAACGATGAACTGGCGTCTTACTTTCCGCAAAGTGCAAGTAAGAAACAATCGCGGGTCGAAGGGGGGGGGGGGGGGGGGGGGGGGGGGAGAGTCAGAGTCAAGAAGAGAGCGTGTGTCCGCGTGGATTGAACGTGCGGCTGTCGAATCGAAACATTGTAGGAGGGTTTCTCGCGTGGCTTCGTAGCCGTTGGCTAAAAATGTCGTAGCCACTTCTGTGTAGCCGTTTCTTTTTTTTTTTTTTTTGTCCCCCTTTCTTTCTTTTTTTATTTTTGCGTTTTTTTTTTTTTTTTTTCTTTTTACTTTCTACTTTATTTTTTATTTTTTTCTTCTGTATAGCATCGAGGTGAAGCGAGTCGTGCCATTACCGACGACCAGCAGCCGGGGTTTGCGACTCTGACTCTATATCCCAGTTGAGTCGGCTGTCTCTTTTTCTCCTCTCTCTCTCTCTCTCTCTCTCTCTCTCTTTCTCTCCTCTATTTACCCACAGACAGAATTTCTTACTCTCCAAGCTGGCAGACCAGCGCAACGAATAGGGAATATGTACCTATGTGTATGTCTCGTTCTTTTGCCCACCGATAGTCACCACCACCACCCCCCCTCCTTACTCCTCCGCCCTTCCTCTTACGGAACATTCTACTCATCTACCATCCCTTCGCTATGAAAGAGATGCACTTTCTCTTCATCTCGCTCTTCTACACGCTGCACTTAAATAGGAGGCTTTTTTCAACCACTGTTCCACTGCACACGCTACTGGTTGCGAGACAGTCGCCTAGGTACTCGACAGTCGTGACTCTTTATAGAAGTGTTTCAAAGGAATCGATATTATTTTATTTCTTTTTTTTTTTTTTTTTTTATATATATATATATATTATTATTATTCATTTATTTACTTTATTCTTTACCTCTAACATTCTCTATATATCTTCTGTCTTTATACGTCATATATAGTCTAAAGATCGAATCTTTATGAGAAATAAAATACCGCTTGAACACCCTATAATTTTACCCTAATCCGAAACGCGGGATTGAGTAGTTATACGTGTTTCGTGGATAGACAAAAAGAAAAAGAAAAAAAAAAAAAAGAAAAGAGAACGATGAATATAAATGATTGCTATATTGTTTTGAGCACGTTTTTCTACAAGATTTTACTGCTTTTGACGTGCGCCGGTAATTTTTTTTTTTTCACCGTAAAAAAATCACCTTTATAACGGTAAACGGCGTCGGTATTTTATACACGTAATAAAATTACGTAGGGAGATGATTTTTCAATTAGTTAAAACCTGTGATATTTGGTAATATTGTATGAGAATTAAGAACGACAACGTCGGTCTCAAAAGAGTTTTACATAGGTACATATTATCTACTGCAGACTCTCAATAACTTTGCCCATGCATTCTCGGAAATAGAAGACAACGACTGAATCGAGGTATATAATATAAAATAATAATAAAAACTAGCGCAAAGATAAAGCGCGTTACGATTTTAATAACAATAAAAAAAAAACATGATTATTTTTATGTTGATTTTTTTTCAAATACTCGTATGACATGAAATCAAGACTTTTATCTTTCCTTTACCCTGTATACCATATACGCTACGTAGCAGCGTCGCATCCGCTCGTCTTTATCAAAAACTAAACATCATAGTATGTAGATCTTGTGCGGACGCGACTTTACCGACGTTGTAAAGACCTGGACCGTGCTGCGACTAACGGAACAGATTAGAACCAAGAGTAAAACCATATGTGTTGTTCGGTGGTAGAAATCTGAAACTCGCTGATCTTCGGAAACGGCAGGTAAAAACGTTCACGCTATAAACGAGAGAGGGGACATAAATACAAACGAACAACGTCGATCCTAGCTTGACTTTGTCGTCGGGCGGTGAGAGGGGGTCGAATATCACGATAGGACGAACACCGATCGATGCTGGAGTTTTTAGTAGTCGCTGACGACAAGGCTAAGAAGCAACGGGCCGATTCGCGGTGTTGCCTCTATTAAGGTATTTCAATAAAAGTGTAAATGTTTTGTTGAAAAATCTAAAGGATAGACGCGAAGAGCGCGTAGTATTTTCGATTCATTCGTAACAAATTTATATATGGTCGATAAATTGATATGCTTAATTTAAACTATGCATAAATCGGCCTGATAAACCGTGTTGTTGCCACTATCGTAATAAAAATAAAATCAAACAAAATACAAAACCTTTATATTATAGTATCATAGTTTCGTCGTAGAGCGATTGAAAAATATCTTCGGTTAGTTTCATTGTCGGACTTTTACCGTTTTTTAGTGAACGTCGGGTTTTATTCATATAAGAAGTTTAGGGTGAAACCAAATCGCCTGAACAAAGGAATAACGAGTTTATAAAGGGAATCGCATAAGAGACACCCGTTTTGTTCCTCGTAGTATGAAAATATGGATTTTAAAAGCATTGTGTATCAAGCAGCGAGAGATGGAAACCTCAAACGTTTGAAGGTCAGTGAAATAATTCTTATTTTTTTTTTTTTTTTTTTTTTTTTTTTTTTTTTTTTTTAATTATACATTTTTCCAAGATTTCAAAGTTTAATTTATTAACCTTTGAAATAATATCGGAATATTATTAATTTGTCAATCGATTCTATATTATTATTATTATTATTATTATTATTTCTTTAGTGATAATAAAATTTACAACAAATTAAACACCACCGTGCATCGATATTGCCAAGGAAACCCGCGTTATACTGTATAGAAATAAAAATACTGAAATTTACCACTGTGCTCGCGCATTATGGAGTCTCGATGTTAGGAGAGGCTAACATAACCTAAAAATATTTTACTTAAACAGAGTAGGAATTAAGCATAAAAATTCTGACGAAATTAGAACGGGAACAGCTGATTTTCTGGACAAGAATAGTATTCTACCAGGCCTAAGTTTTCGGGATAATAAATAAGAAAGGCGAAATTCCGATCGTCATATATGTTACATATAGATATTTTACGATTTAGTATTCAATAAATAGATTCTCATTAGTGACATACTACTTATGTATATTATGTGTACCTAAGATTTTAGTAAAAATATTATGAGTTAGTTTTTAATCGACATTTAAATAGACGAGATATAAAAACAAAAAAAAAAAAAAATATTAGCGATCTGATAAACGATAAATAAGTCAGTTTGAAAACACCGTACTGACGTCAGTAAGTAGAGTTATCCCGGACCGGCGCGTGGTCGTTACGAACGTCTAAACAAGTTTGTTTTTAATTGACCAGTAGAGAATATTTCCATTCCGATATTTACGATTAGTTGAAAAAATACTAGTATCGCCCATTTCATACGGCATACCCATCCCATCAACCATATTCGAGTTAGTCTTCTATTTTTAATGAAAATAAAAATACAAAATTACCTACGGTAGGAATATTACGCCGAAAATTTTGTTTGGAAATATTAATAAAAAAAAATTAAAAAAAAAAAAAAAAAAAAAAAATTGTAGTTTTCTTAGCATGCGATGATTATATGTATATCTTGAGTTACCCACTATTCGAAGCCAGCTAGCAAACAAGCAAGCAGTTATATTTAGGAGTGGATATACTACTACAGTTCGCTGCTTGCTTATTGCATTATGTATAGGCGTCGAGAAGCGCTTTGCAGCCTCTACTAGCGACGTGACGTATACACATATACGCGGTCATTGGGTAACGACGCACGCAAAGCTTACACATATTATATACAGAAAAAAAGATGCCCGTGTCTCATACGAACTCTGAGGAATAACTGCGCGAATTTAAACTGGTTATACAAGTATTTCACTTTGTAATACGTATCTTGATGATTGTTTGAGTTTTTAATTATTCGTGAACGGGGGAATTCACTATCGTTTTAATTAATCAACTCGATTTACATCTATAAGTTGTATTTATATCTAGACTAGATATAATCGGACTATATTACGGCAGATAAATATATACAAAGTTCACATGAATCTCGGAAATGACAAAGATGTGTGTTTTTTCTTTTTTTTTTTCTTTTCACCGATAACTGATGACATAACGTTAAACTGTAAACAGCCGCTTATAATTAGTCTGTATTCTTGATTATTTTACTCCGTAAATGTATTCATCGGTGAAAATTCGTATGTATTTACATTTAAAAAATGTCGTACAAATTAATAATAATAATAATAATAATAATAATAATAATAATAATAATAATAATAATAATACAAATATATGCATACTGATAACCGAGTTCATTAGTTCTCGATCTATCTTTGCATTACTGTTATACTTTTTTAGGCTCCCTCCCACTACTTAGTGTTAGTCAAATTTTTTTTGTTCTTCACAACCGTTAAGTGGGACAAACACAGCGGTTCTCAAATCATATATATGTTCTCTTTCTCTGTTCTATGTTTAACATTTATATATTTATATTTTGGATATCATTATTTTCGACAGAAATTTCGATCGTAATACAGAATGATTTCAATTCACAATTTACCATAATAATTGGATGCAAAAAAAAAAAAAAAAAAAAAAAGGAAAGGAAAGGAAAGGTTTCTTTCTCTGTTTTCATTATTCCGTATATATACAGGTATACCAATACCAAAAATATCCATCGTATTATTCATTTTTTTTTTTTTTTTTTTCTTCATTTCTGGAGGCTTCCTAATTATACAGAATCTAAATTATAATACATAAAGATGAATATAAAAGAGAATGATTGGTAATCACTGAATTGTCTCATTGTCAATGCTCAAGTTCCCGTTGCTGCATGTTTTTACACACGTATATCTGTGTTCATACATATATACGTATATACTAAACTTCAATTTTGGCGACGTGTCGTATAAATAGATCATTATAATTTCGTGTCTCTAACTCTAAATCGTTTAAATACTGAGTCATCTTACACATCGTTGTCGTCGTGTGCTTTACGCTCAATACTTAACGTGCAAATATACGAATAGATTGTTGCGCAATATTGTATTGTGTACTAACAGTCGTGTGAATTAAATTCATACTAATTACCATATATTCGCATCGGGCTTTAATTCTTCGATTTGACATACGATTAACTTAGATGCCAATGTATTGTATATTTCATTCGATTCATTATTCCTAATGACTTTTTGTCTTTTTTTTTTTTTTTTTTTTTTTTTTTTTTTCTTCTTCTTCTTCTCTCACATAGCATATTGTAGGCCAGTAAATTTTCATCGTTATACATACATAAATTTTCTAGTTGAACTTGAAAATCGACTATTAATGTGTACATAGATTTAGAGAATGCTTAGTCACTCCATGAGTCGAAGTAGCTGGCTGATTACATATTTATAAAAAAACAACAAATGAAATATTCAGCTACAATTAATTCGAGGACAAATAATATATATAGGCGGATGACCTTAACCCCCCGTGATCTCATTCACCATTTAGACAATTAACCGATAATAATACGTAGATTGGAAATTATGAAATATCAATTTTACAATTAATCGATATAACTTTCGTATACGATTGATTACAATATATTATAATTACACACCTTTGTAATTATTATTATTATGTAGAACACCCCCTTAATGTTTATCATTAATTAATTCCATTGTTCGATCGTTTGCTTTTGTAGTAATTGAGGGGATGGGCGGAATAACGGTATAACTCGGAAAACATAGTTTTGAGATAAATGAGAAAAACGTAGGAAACCAAGATCAACTCAACATATCCTGATATAATTTAACATAGCATGGTAGTACATAATAATGCTTCTGATTATATAAATAGAACCACAAAAAGTTCAAATCCTTCACAATGAACGAACAATTAAGTTTTCGAGTTATACCGTTCTTCCAGATAACAAGGCTGTTTTTCACTTATCTCAAATTTTATTGTCACAAAAAAATTTGACAATGAGTACAAACAGTTAAAAACAATTATACAAGAAATTGTTTATAGCTGGGGTATTCCATCGCATTCCATGCCAAATCGACCGGGTCCTGACCCTCGAACTCTCGTATCGGGTCCGCGATTTTTTGTATCATTCTTCTGATTCTGAATAGCAATCCAAATTTTTTACAAATTTTTCAGAATAAATTTGAGCACGTCACGGATTTTCAAAGTTTTTTTTTTTTTTTTTTTTTGCAATACCTCGATGGTGGTGATCGAAATAATATGAAAAATTTCTCAAAAATTCTGTGTCAGAAATCAAAATTTTTGAACCAAAATTCATAATGTTTGGACTTTCGCTTGAAACTATTCTTTTTTTTAGCTTTTTTCTAAGAAAAAATTTGAAAAAAATAGAAGCGGTGATCAATACACTGTGGACTGCTGCTTGAATATTTCGAACGATAGCCAAGGATTCTTAGAAATTCTTTCAGATTTTTTTAAACATATTTTGTATCTCTGGAATATAAATGTAAATTGTGATTAAGAAATTAAAAAAAAAAAAAAAAAAACACGTTGGAGTAAAAGTCCAGACATAAGGAATTTCGGTTTAAAAATTTTCATTTTTGACACAGAATTGTCGAACATTTTTCTAGATTTTTCGATCACGGCCATAAAGGTGTTGGAAAAAAAAGAACTTTGAAAATTCATACGACTTTCAAATTTATTACGAAAAATCTGAAAAAAAAAAATCTGATTGCTATACTGATCGAAGGATTTCTTAACTATTAATAAACACATTTATTTGGAAATTTGTTTGATTTTTTAATTATAAATTAATATTTTGTAACATTTAACAAATCATCTTTGTGCACAACAAATATTTATTAACAGTTAACAAATATTTATTAAGTAGTACATGAGTTGATAAATCATTTGTTAAATATGAATAAATTTAATTAAATATTAACAAATCCTTCTATCAGTGTATTTAGAGTCAGAAGAATGATACAAAAAATTGCGGACTAGATCTGAGAGGTCGAGGGTCAGGACCACGTCGATTTGGCATGGAATATCCCCAGCTATATCGTTTTTTTTTTTTTTTTAATTCTAGTCTACGTATTAACAGTTTACTTCCGATTTTTAGCAGATGCTTCTTCGAATATATTTTGATAACATGCATTATATCTACGCTTCGTTTGACACAATTCTCATCAAAGTTCGTAGGTCATCTATTTTTGTCGATGATAAGCTGAGATGATGCTGAAGCAATGTCCGACATCTCTTCGATAGTCTCTGCGCTATCGAAAATACGTTTCCATATCCGATATGTTTCGCGTTTTAAGTGATCATCCGAAAACATCACTCCGACGTTTCCATCTCATTTCATCTAGATATTTGGAATAACGGAATAACTCGAGTTATACCGTTCTTCCATGAATGTTGTTCAGTTCAATCCTCAATATTCAACCCTTTTTTATCAAATAAAAATATAATGTAGATCTATGGTCACTGATCATTTTTATGCAATCTCCGGAAAAACGGTATAACCCGACTTATACCGTTATTCCGCCCATCCCCTCAATTATCCCACGGTATACTTTGCTGCAGTTCGACCTGCGGGGTTGATGAATAATTATATACATTCATACGATTAAACTATTTGTTATTTTAATGCAATTAATATTCATCAATTTCCCAAATATGTAGAAAATAGTTGAAAAAAAAAAAAAAAAAAAAAATACTCAAATATAGATATAATATTTACGATCATGTAGCGTAATTTCATTGATGCGAAAACGCGGATTGAGATATGATATAAATCACTGCAGGTTCAATTTTTTTTTTTTTTTTTCTTTATCACAAAAAGGTAAAAATAGGTTAATGTGAAATTTAACAAAAAAAAAAAAAAAAAAAAAAACTTTTTTTAGGTCATTATAATATTTTTAGTCGCGGTCCCTGTACTATACTACTGTATGTACATACATACGTATAGATTTGAGATTTATGCTCGCAAGGAAAAAAAAAAAAAAAAAAATTAAACGATAACGCATTCAGACTAGCATGTAGACCTCATCGATTATGCCTCTCGAGTTTCAAGGTTCCCTATATCGTTAGCACGGGTATACCTATACCTATAACTTGCACGACTAAAAGAATATCTGAACATTATATCGCGTCTATATTACGTTTATGAAGAGTATTCAGCCTTCATTATTGTTCGTCAAAATTGAGAGAATTTTGCAATTATTTATTATACTTTTAGCACCTTTTATATAAATACAGTATATAGGCATAGCCGATTGTAACTGCATTGCGACAACCCGCGTCTATATATCGCGTCACTAATGCCATAAGGTCGTAAGCGCCAAAAAAAAAAAATTTTTTGTCTTTTTGGTGGCAAAATCTTTTTCATGCAATATAACATCGTTTGGGCATATCCGCAAAAAAAATAATTTTTTGGCGCTTACGACTTTATGGCATTAGTGACGCGATATATGTATATCCGTGGGGTGACCGGGGAAGAGTGGGTATTACTCGGCTGAAAGATGTTAAAAGAAGAAAAAAAAAAAAAAAAAAAAAAAAAAAAATTCCTCAAAAATTCTTTTTTTTTTTTCGAATATTTTTGGAAAAAAAATTAATTCTTGAAATTTTTTTTTTTTTTTGTTTTTTTTTTTTGCTCATCAATTTTTAGCTGAGGTACCCACTCTGCCCCGGTTATCCCTATAATATAGTATCTATACTATCGGCAATCGTCGATGCTTCTATATAGTCCGCGTAATACTACCGTGGAGGACAACAAATAAACCTGACCTAGAAACGATGACGAGGCGCGTTCTTTAAATTCGTTACAGAAATTTAATTCATTTATATTGACCAGCGGAGAAAACCCTTTTCAATTTATACCAAGAAATAAACCTGAATTTTATATAGAACTGAGAAATTAGAAATTTAAAAATTTGGAAAATTTATTGCTGTTTTTATTATTTGATTTCAGGATATTTCCGTTCTTAATTCATATCTTTTTTCATTATAAATGAACTATTAGCCTCAATTCTACTCCGAGTAGATATTATACCAATTAAGGATTATTCAAGTTACCTATTTTCTTGTATTTTTTTTTTTTTAATTTCCAAAATGCAGCTTCTGCATACCCTGTGCCAAAATATATTATAACTCGATTTAGGAATAATTTTCGATCTCCCTAATTCTTCTTGGGTTGAGTCACTCTGCTGCAAAAATTTCAATCCTTTTCTTTCTTTTTTTCCTTTTAAATCAAACATAACTTTTGTATATATCTTCATAATTTTGTCTTTCTTATATGTCTACACTTCGCTATATTAGATCGAGGGTTCTTAAAAATACTACGTCAAATCACTTGTTGCGTTACTTCACCTAGTATCTATGTTAATTAATACGTTTTTATAAAGAATAATACGATACCGGTGTGAATGTTTGAGCTCAATTTGCCACGATGTAATTCGCTGAATCATTCTTGTTTCGCTGTTTAACGCCGCGTTGTTAGATATATATATATACGTATAACACACTCCTACGACACCGTATGATTATTCTTTGTTCGTGAAACGTGAGTATTGCCTTGCTTAGTAACAATCGAAATTTGCTATGTATACACAGAAAGAAAGGTTAACTTGATTCAAGACAATTTTGTGGTCCAAAAATGAAGACCGAAATTTTCTCGGATCAAATCAAAAATTTCGGTCTTCATTTTTGGAGCTACGAAAATTTGGAAAATTTGGAATTTGCGGTCCAAAAATGAAGACCGAAATTTTCTCGGATCTCGGATCCGAGAAATGTTCGATCTTCATTTTTGGAGCTACGAAAATTTGGAAAATTTGGAATTTGCAGTCCAAAAATGAAGACCGAAATTTTCTCGGATCAAATCAAAAATTTCGGTCTTCATTTTTGGACCGCAAAATTGTCTTGAATCAAGTTAACCTTTCTTTCTGTGTACGTATGTGACTGGGCTGATATTATACCAAATGATCACACGATACTATAATTCAATATAAATTTTACGAAAAGTACATTTATTCGTTATAAAATTTACTGTACGTCAGACGGTGCAAGCTCGACGTAAAAAACAATGTATTAAATGATTAAATAATAAGACGGTGAAGAAGGTTAATGGGAATAAAATCAAGGAAATTATAAAGACTCGGAAAAAAATTCTCAGTGTTGTGTCGGAGTTTGCAGAAATAAGTTAAAAATATATCGAATAAGTATATTGCAAGATCGCGGTAGGTTGAAGTTTCATCTTCAAACTGTTTGACGAAAAAACTATTTTCCACAATTTAAAATGCATTTAATTTATTCAACTTATAAACGTCGCGGTTTTTAAGATCGAAAGATTTTCTAAGATTATCACTTATCGACGATATATATATATATTAATCGACCGGGTATGATTATAATTAATCGTCAAGGGGCCGGGACGTATAGACACGGTGCTTTATTCGAAAGTGAAATTTTCATTAAGCAATATAATATACGATCATGGTCTGAAGACCAAACCACCGAGATACTTATTACGTAAGATATTCGAACCGGGGATCAGAGTTATACACATATATATATATATACAGTTTAACTTTATTTTCTTTTTTTTCTTCGCAGTTTATTTTTCTTCGATACTATTAGAAGATTTCTCATGCCTAGTTTATAGTTGTATTAATAGTTCAAGGTTAAAAAGTATTGGATAATACTTCCAGATTACTGTATAAAACTATATTATACAATAGTACACGTGTGTAGGTAAGTAGTATTGGTATAGTAGTTTCATATATATAGCGGTTGTTTTAACACCTTCATAATATAGCGGTAACATATATATATATATATATATATATATATTAGGGTGGTCGTTAATATAGCTATTTCGGAATGAGATTCATTCATACCCTTCATTCGAAAGTAAAAAAAAAAAAAAAAATTTTGACCCCAAATTGAACCCTTTATCTCAATTAGAAAGGGTGCCTGTAAAGGCTTACTTTTTTGTATTGATTTTACATTACTTTCGGCTACTTTTTTATAAAATAAATATTTCGGCACCTCTTAAACGTCTTAAAAATCCATCGATCATACAGATAGTTCATAAAAACAACAAAGAAAAATACAAAAAATACAAAAATACAAAAAAAAAAATAAAAAAATACAAAAAAAATACAAAAATACAAAAAAGTAAGCCTTTACAGGCACCCTTTCTAATTGAGATAAAGGGTTCAATTTGGGGTCAAAATTTTTTTTTTTTTTTTTACTTTCGAATGAAGGGTATGAATGAATCTAATTCAGAAATAGCTATATTAACGACCACCCTAATATATATATATACTTGATTCTCGTGAACTTCTGCTCTGCAACAGTATAATAGTACCAGCTGGTTTCTATCTGAATTAAAAAGGAGAGAGGGAGAGAGAGAGAGAGAGATAAAAAAGATTGTTTGAAAATTATCGTCATCATTAATCCCCGGCATATAATATCACAAGATCAGCACACAGAATTTCTAGACTCCGTTCAAAGCCTTGAGAAGCCAACGTATTTAGGTTAACTTAAACATCGACGCACTGCCTCGGCCCATTTACTAAAATAAAACATTAACCGATGCAGTGGGTGTGTATATATATATTTATATGTATATATATTTAATATATATATATATACCAGCAGAAAATTGAGCTTCACTCGGTTTTCCCGATTTTAGAAAGTCAGACTGGTAATTAATACACAGTATATGGGGCATTCCGCGTCTCTTCAGCCAAGAAAACACACGCACACAAAAAAAAAAAAAAAAAATATATGCAAACATATTGACGAAAATTTCAAATTTTTGGAATTTCTTTTTTTTTTTTTTTTATGAAGTAGTAGGTACTCGAGTTTTTTCACTATTCATTTAACTCTTAGGAGAACCTGGAGATACCTATAGTGTACCCAGGACCCACGTTTGTCTTTTTTGATCGAGACGGGAGGTGTGTCTTCTAAAGATTAAACAGTGATATCTCGGAAATGGTTAATCGAGTAACGACAATGTTAAAAAAAAACAAAAAAAAAAACGAAAACTACGATTCTTCAAGGACTACAAGGATAAAATTTATTTAGATTTAACTGAGTAATTCTGACCCACATTTGAGAGGGAAAAATCATCGAAAATTTTTATTTTTCAAGGAAACTATACGCTCGATATTATCACCGACATACGTAATATTCTCGAATTCTGCATGGAAAGACCGGGTTTTGAGTATTTTTTTCTTTCATGAGATTCGAATTTTTTTTACTATATTTTTAATTTTTCAAGATTTTTTTTCTTTGCACGTATAACTTTCCGTCAATTGCGATTCCCATAAATAGGGTTTTCCCTAAAATTCTGGTTTATATCCAGAATATGACAAGAAAACAAGCATTGCTGATATCATGTGCATTGTTCATCAAAGTCTGATATTGTTATTAAAAAAAATTCCATAAAAAAAAAAAAAAAAACTTCGATTCCCAAGAGAACAAAAATACTCAAAACCGGTATTTTCATACGGAATTCGAGGATATTATGTCGGCTTTGATATCAAACGTCGCTCCAATATTGTGGAGATTTTTTTTTTTTTTTTAGTGATTGAAGTAACGTAGAATGTCCCATACACTTATCGCGTGGTTTTATCATCGCGAAATTCGATATAACAATTAGAAGAAAAAAAAAAAAATAAAAAAAAAATTTGACAAATGGCAACCAGGAAATTCTATTAGTCACTTTATTTGAATCCATGTGTAGAATCAAGTAAAAAAAATCTAAAAAAAAAAAAAAAAATCAAAATGACAAAGAAAAAAAAAAAAAAAAAAAAAAAACTAGCCAAACGTAAACCACGATACATACAAGATCAATTGAAGTGATAATAATACGCGAGATAGAGTGTAATTAATCGACTTCGTAGTAGATACGATATCTGGTCCCATATGTCATAAGTCTATGAGTGATTCATAATAGATCGGTAATAACGGATAATATGTAAATTTAATAACATGGTGCTCTCGATTATACTACTCATTCTCAAACATCTCTCGGTTGTTGAGCTTATATTATGTTAGTCATTGATTAAATTATATGTTTTTATACGGAAAAGGTGGTAAGATTTTGTATTCGTTTTTTTTTTTTTTTTTTTTTTTTTTTTTCACATTAAACTAATTCGCGACAAACAAGACGAACATAGTAAAGATACGTGTTAGAATTCGCAGCTTCGTAGCCGAATCTTGCATAACGAACTTGGCGGAATTTAGCTACCGTCTTTTAGAGCGAGCGTTAATTATGTATGTATGCCATGTATATATATATATATATATATATGTGTGTTTGCGATATGAAGAAGGCCTGGAATATATCATATAGACGTAAAAATCGATAGGGTAAACTGCAGAGAGAAGCAAGTCGGAGATTAAGTCTGATCTAACCTTAGTATTATACTTATATGGTAATTCAATAGGAAGAGACCCTCGTCGAGTTACCTTGACACATGCATGCCGAAGCAAAATCTTATTCTCGTGATATCTCGTGTTTGCGACGAATAACTGCGGTATAGTAGTATACGCTTCGAAATGGAAAAGGGATTAAGAAAAGTGAGGAAAATTTTTCTCTTTCTTTTTTTCCAGAATCCAAAATCCGCAGAAAAAAAGTTCAAGAAATATTGAACGGCTCCAATTTTTGCTGTATATTGTTTTTCTGTGCAGTTGACTTTGCGGAAAATCAAACTTTCGTAAGAAAGTATGTCGCGTGTATAGATGATATATTACGAGGGGTAAATCACGGGGGAGATTTGGTGTACAAAATGCAGGAGATGTTTAGGAAATATTGAGAAATATAGGGAGATAAAGGGAGATAAGTGCTGGGAGATGTTCGGAAATGACCGAAAATCTTGGAAAATCTTGAAAAATCTTGAAAAATCAAAGAAATGTTATCAAAATTTAGGGGGAGATGTTGGGAGATGGGAGATGTGGTGTACATGTTTCTGCCTCGTGATTTACCCCTCGATATATTATAAATGAGCGGAAAGAAAACTGCGTATACCTACCTATAAAAAATGACAAAGGGGATCGGAACGTAGGTATACATCGCGTGAAAAAAAAAAAAAAAAAAAAATCTGTTTTCTCATTATCCATCCTGACCTTGAACATTACGTAACACCTACCGAAGATATTCACGAACTCAACAAATGATATGCGGAGAATTTCATTTGCGTTGTAAATTGTTGTAAATTATTCAGCCTTTCCCCTTTCAACTAGGTGTACACATATATATATATAGTATATATTTGAGGCAAATGGATCATGTATAATATTCTAAACAGGCAAGTGTGGAGAGTTTTGAAAATCATCTTCGCGACAAATTCTCTGATACAAGTACATATATATATTAGGGTGTTTCATTTTTAGGCAATATTTTTTTTTTTTTTTTAATGTTATACTAGAAAATCTTATACTTTATAGAAAATAAAAAATATTGCCGCATGGTAAAAGGTTTAAAGTCTAACAGCGGCTTAGCTCATTCAAAAATTCGATTTGCCACCTAAATAACACAGAAAAATTTTTTTTTTTTTTTTGTTTAATTGAATTTTTCGTTAGAAATTTTTTTTTCGAAAAAACCTTCTAAGAGATTTTGAAAGAAATTGAATTCTCTACAAAAATGTCTCTGTGGTCGAAGACCGTACAACCAGTAGTTTCGGAGTTATAGCTAAAATTGTTCATGTTTGACGCGCTATAACTCTGAAACTACTGGTTGTACGGTCTTCGACCACAGAAACATTTTTGTAGAGAATTTGATTTCCTTCAAAAGCTATATGAAGGTTTTTTCGAAAAAAAAATTTTAACAACGAAAAATTCAATTAAACCAAAAAAAAAAAAAAATTTTTCCTGTGTTATTTAGGTGGCAAATCGAATTTTTGAATGAGCTAAGCCGCTATTACACTTTAAACCTTTTACCAGGCGGCAATATTTTTTATTTTCTAGTATAACATGTAAAAAAAAATATTGCCTAAAAATGAAACACTCTAATATATATACATACCTATATACGTAATAAATCGCGTACTAGCATAGATTGTCATTAGAATTTAAAGCTCTCAAGTAAATCTAGGTAATAATAAGAAAATTGATGTTTACGTTAGACAGAAAGCCTAGATTGCCTATACCTATGTGCCAAAAAATCATGATAATTTTCCCATATTTTTTGTCACAAAAGAGATACGAATATGTCGGATTTTTGTGGCTCTTTGTTTTATAAAAAAAAATAAATAAAAAAAAAAAAAAAAAAAATAATTGCGAAGTTCATTTATGTACACATGTATATCTTTTTGCAGCTTTGAAAACAGAAATTTTCGAGACTCTCTGGTACATACATGTACGCAGCTATAGATACACGACAAACCTCTGCAGTACTCGACTTACCGTGATTCTAATATTACTCGTATCGTGGAATAAACTATGAGTCAGAAGTGCCCTCAAGCAATGGGGCAGTGCCCCGTTGCAACAAAGAAATACCACAAAGAAAATTGTCACATAAAGAAAAACTTCATTGAGACTGAAATTATTATTATTATTATTTTTTCATCTATATGTCTCGAGTATTTCTGAAGTGATCGATATAATAATGATATATAATTTCTATTTCGTTTTTTTTTTTTTTTTTTGTTATATTAATTATCACCCGTTATTATCAATCGCTGGGAAAATATATTCGTACGTGATAATATAATGTGAAAGTTTGACCTGAAATTGTGAAGAAATTAATTTCAATTTCAGTATCACACTAAGTATTTAAGTATACTCAATATCTTTACATGTATATTTATTCTTGTCGTTGAATCGTTCTCGATGATGATTTGGTATACGATAAGAGAAAGAACTCGTCGTCGTCTACTACCGTAAAACGAGTTTTAATAGAATATAATTTATGATGATACATCTGCAACTATAATACATAATAGACGTAGTAGATATTACAGAATTGCGCGATACAAGTATGTTGTAGAAATCTATGAAAAAGGTCAAATATAGTTATGATTAATGCGACACACCTATTCAATCACACATGGTATGCAGAGTGAAGGTATATATAGATATATACATACTCACATATACTATAAGGAAAAAATCGCAAATCTTTACACGTGCGGATAAAAAGCGTATAGACAATTTATTGCGAATTTATTTCCCATAGATTATGCCTTCGTCTCAATGTATATATATATATATGTGAGAGAGATTACGGCAAAGTAGACAGATCAGCCGAAAATTGATGAGGAAAGAAGAAGAAGAAGAAGAAGAAGAAAAAAAAAAAAAAAAATTTAACACAAATCTTTCTTTTTTGTCAATTTTCAGCTGAAGTATATATCCGCTTTGTTCCGGTCTCCCCTTATATACCTATACTATCGGCAATCGTCCGATGGTTCCATAGTCTGCTTCGCTTCGCTTCATATACCACGTGGGACGAATAAACCTGACCTAGAAACGATGACGAGGCGCGTTCTTCGAATTCGTTACAGAAATCTAATTCATTTATATTGACCCGCGGAGAAAACCCTTTTCAATTTATACCAAGAGATAAATCCTGGAACTGAGAAATTCGAAATTCGAAAAATTCACCCGAAGACATTATAGATCCCTACAATTGCTATTTTTATTATTCGACTTTTTAATTTTCAGCCGAGGTGCTCACTTTGTTCTGGTTTAATCCTACTTGTACTTGAATTTGCCAGAGCACCACCGTTGTTATATATATTAGGGCTAATCATTTTGGGGTCATATTTTTTGATTTGCTCTCGCACCCCTCAAAATGTGAGTGTATGAGGTCAGTATCAGCACCTATCAATATGACCACGGTGCGATTTTTTTTGGCGTGGCCCATTACAAAAGTATTTTTCCCATTCAAATAACACGGGAAATGTTTTTTTTATTTATTTGAAATTTTATTCCAATCTAACGAATCATCGCGCTGCAAAAATCAATACATATTCTTATAGGAAATTAAACGATCTCCAAAAACGGTCTGATATGATTTTTCGCTAAGTCCGCTCGTTTGAAAGTTATTGAAGGTTAAAGTTCAACCTCAAACGGTATATGACGACTTTTTTTTCGACCCAGCGAAAAATCGTATCAGACCTTTTTTGGAGATCGTTCAATTTCGTACAAGAATATGTGTCGATTTTTACAACACGATGATTCGTTAGAACGAAATAAAATTCCAAATAAAATAAAAAAACATTTCCCGTGTTATTTAAATGGGAAAAATACTTTTGCAATGGGCCACGCCAAAAAAAATCGCACCTTGGTTATCATTGATAGGTAGTAATACTGACCTCATACACTCACATTTTGAGGGGTGCGAGGGCAAATCAAAAAATATGACCCCAAAATGATTAGCCCTAATATATATATGTATAAAAATATATATATGGGGAATTCCACGTCAGAACAGCAAACCAAAACCCTCACTATTTTAGATTGACTTAATTATCATATATGATGCTTGTTAGGGTTCAAAATGATTAAATTATTTTTTTCAATTTTTTATCATTTATCATTCTTTCACAATAAGGCAAAAACAAATTTTCCAATGGGACCCGATTTAAAATTACCAAAAAAATCATACACACTCTGTGATGACCTAGAAACATTCTCACACAAAGATCAAAGTGGAACTACGATCAGCGACCGAGACAAAAAATTAATTGTTGAAAATTAAAAAAATCACAAAATCATCCGAATTATTCCTTTTAACAATTAATTATTTGTCTCGGTCGTTGATCGTAGTTCCACTTTGATCTTTGTGTGAGAATGTTTCTAGGTCATCACAGAGTGTGTATGATTTTTTTGGTAATTTTAAATCGGGTCCCATTGGAAAATTTGTTTTTGCCTTATTGTGAAAGAATGATAAATGATAAAAAATTGAAAAAAATAATTTAATCATTGTGAACCCTAACAAGCATCATATATGATAATTAAGTCAATCTAAAATAGTGAGGGTTTTGGTTTGCTGTTCTGACGTGGAATTCCCCATATATACCTATATACGTAAAAAAATTGATGATTCAGATTATTTCCCTCGATTCCGTATCTCTCGCGATATAAAAAGTTCATTATGACACGATATATAGGCAATTCAAATGCATGTAGTTATTAGGTGTAAAAAGTATAATCAGGAAATTGAGTGCGGGGAAAAAAAACCACCGGTAATTAATTCACCGATTAGATTCGCTGTTTGTGTATAATATAAAATATATATATATATATATATATATATATATATATATATATATATATATATACACAGAGAAATATAAATTCGCGTTATTTCAATCTTGTGGTAGATATATTTTTGCAAATATTGTCGTGACGCCTTAACATGCAGATGCCAAGGCCTGCAGTTTATCCACGATTAAAGAGATGACGTATTATAGCGCCAGGAACAGAACTATACTATCCAGACTTTCAATGTCAATTCCTCGTGCGTCGATGACTGGCTTTGAGATGACCGGAAAACGTCGTATTATTTTTTTTACGGTATCAGTGATCATCAGTTTTGGTCACAAGCCAATAAAAGTAAAGTCTCTTTTTCGATCAAGGATTGCATGATAGTTGCAATGAAATGTGGAAAGTTGCAACTTGCAATTTAGTAAATGAAAGTCGTATGAGAGTTTCGCAACTAGAGCGGCGCGAAAATATGTTAGAATAAGATCGCCGAGTACCGGTTTATTAGAATTGTTAATTGATTGACTTGAGTATGAAAAAAAAAAAAAAAAAAAAAAAAAAACGATTCCAACATAGATAAATTTTTATTGAAAATTAAAACGCTAGAATGATCGCAACATTCGACGATTGTTGCGCGAGACTTCGGAAACAATATCTATAGCGACTCACCGTCAGCGAACTGGTTTTTTGAAAAGAAAATTATATACCATAAACACACGCGAATGACAACGCCGGGATATATTATACGATCACGTAATCAACGGAGTGCAGATAAACCTTTCAGATTCATTTTTCTATCGCGGCTTATCGAATTTCGTCAATTATTTATCTTGATTCTGCGATATTTTTTTTTTGTTCGAAAAAAAAAAAAAAAGAAAAGACAACTAGGATTCTCAACATAAAGTCAGTCGATTATTATTAGTTTAATTTTTTCATGATTAATTTATATATTATTCTATAACGTTGTTGCAATAATCGATCACTCGGAAGAATAATATACTTCTCTGAAATCAGCGATACGATCAGAATTTGAAAATCAATTGTCTTTTAAATCATTGGTCTATGATTTATTATTCGCTTTGCATACATATATATGGGGCTTTCCACGCCAACTCGACCAGTGTTAAACCCCGACCATCTCGAAATCATCTCAGGTTTTTTTTTTCAACATTCTACTCAGTGAAAAATGCATCCAGATTTTTTTTCAGATTTTTTCATTCAGCCGTTGATTTTTTATAAATTTTTGAATTCCATTGAGAAAGCCCTTTTTCAAAAATCTGAAAAAATTCTCAAAAATCCAGTGGATGATCTAGAACAGCCCCCCATACTCAAAAATGTGGAAAGAATTTTTCTTCCATTTATTTTCTCACCTTATTAGGATTTTAGAAATTTTCAAAACTGAAAAAAAAAAAATGCAAATACCGGCACTTACGATTTGATCCGTACGATCCCACTCATACGATTTCTCTGATACGATTCAACTCAAATTTATCTCTGACACGGTCAATTTCAGTTTTGAAAATTTCTAAATTCCTAATAAGGTGAGAAAATAAATAGAAGAAAAATTCTTTCCACATTTTTGAGTATTGGGGGCTGTTCTAGATCATCCACTGGATTTTTGAGAATTTTTTCAGATTTTTGAAAAAGGGCTTTCTCAATGAAATTCAAAAATTTATGAAAAAACAACGGCTAAATGAAAAAATCTGAAAAAAAATCTGGATGCATTTTTCACTGAGTAGAATGTTGAAAAAAAGACTGAGATGATTTCGAGATGGTCGGGGTTTGACACTGGTCGAGTTGGCGTGGAAAGCCCCATATATATATATACGAGGCTTTATTATACTCGGAAATAAATTATTATACTGTATTAAATAATAAGCTATATTTGCATTTATCTCACTGTAATCAGAGATAAGTGCGCAAATCACACAACGATGGTTCTAATAAACAATACCAAACCGAAGCACGTACACTAAACGTAATGGATTCTGATCCGGACGAGTTGGACAATTCTAGAAACAGCCAATCGGCGCTCTGGATTTTTTTAATCCAGAGCGCCGATTGGCTGTTTCTAGAATTGTCCAACTCGTCCGGATCAGAATCCATTACGTTTAGTGTACCTATATACTTTATATTATGTTGTTGTTTGATTTGAAAAATAATGTAGGTATACATTTTATTATACATAAAGTATAATCTAAAAACAAGTGTGTCACGTTTTATTCGTATACCGAGAAGAAATCTTGATACTGCACAGTCAAAGTGCCTGACTGCGCATGCGCGAGTTTCATCGTCCGCTGAGGCAGGTTAGCCATCCCGAGTTTTAGCTGTCAAACTTTGTTTTTGGCGGCGATGTAATTGATACGAATTTTTGAGGTTATAATCTCAAATAATTGCGTTAGCGATTCGGAAAGGCTTGAAAAGCTTTATTGAAACTTGATGTTCGACTGTCGCAATTTATTTCGAACAGTTGATTGCTCGCTTCGATTCGATTGAATTATCTTCCGATATGGACTATTTTATTCAAGATTGGTAATCGATGCCACTTTTATTTTGATAATTCACGTTAAATAAAAATGAACAACAACATAACCTCAACTGACTAGTCTACGCGCGAAAGTTTGACAGCTCTTGCTTCATTTTTCGCAAGTTGGCACCCCTGCCTCATACGTCATAATATTATCGCGAGACCATCTCACCGACCAATAAAATTGAATTATTTGGCGCATGCGCAGTTAGGCGCATCGACTGTGCAGTATCAAGGTTTCTTCTCTGTATATAATACTTTTATCAAATTGCTTGAATAGTTAATTGAAGCTAAAATTTCAATAATATTAACCGCAGCACGATTGCGGAAAGAAAAATTGATTTCTTTATCGTTTCTCAACATCTAGATTTTGAGTATGTATAGTATATTTTTTTTTTTTTTTTTTTAATTTTTTTTTTATATACGTATCAGGTATTGGTATAGGATATACGTATAGCTATATATACCTAATAATATATCTTCGGTTAGAGAATTGCCAAACTGAATTGCATCACTGGACATATACCACTACAGGAATATTCACAACACGCGTTTAATGTCTATTGATTTCTATACGTCAATACTGCTATAAAATTATTGCTCAATGTTCGTGATCACGATTCTGTAATCCTGTACTCTTAGCTATACGTATACGTTCTCCTATATACGAACTGACAAGACTGGGCTAGTAACCCTCTAGGCGTTCGCTAATTCTACTTTTCATAATCAAATTTCTACATTTTCATTTCTATATTTACACAAATTCTTACCATAGTTGACAAACTTCATGCATAAAGTGTAAAAATCAATTCTTCTATACGATTACCAATAATCAGAATCTGTCTGTTATTCATAATACAAACAGTTCGAAAATATAAAAGATAATCAATTCTTTTTTTTTTTTTCAAATTTTGGTTCTTTATTGTCTCGAGCAACCGATATATATACATAAGTTAATGTTTCACGTTGAATTTACAATTCCTATATATATATATATATATATATATTAGACCGGTTCAAAAAAATCGACTATTCTTTTTTTTCAACTTTCGCATTGAAATACTTTCGGGGGGCTGAAAAAAGATGCCTGTTAAAAGCGGAGCTCTTAATATTGAGATTTAGAGGTCGCTCATCGCGGATTTCTATTTTCCATTTGAATAGCATGGGAAATTTTTATTTTTTTTTTATAATTTTGTAGCTCACAAACCAATGAACAAATCCAAATGACTCAAACATATTTTCATAGGAAATTGAACACTCTACAAAAAGCTTCTCTTATCATTTTTTGATAAATTGACTCCTTCCAAAGTTATTCAAGCTCAAATTTCAATTTATAGTTCAGTTAACTATTTTTTTTTTTTTGTGATTTTTTGTTCCACAATGATAGATACATTTTTTAGAGTGTTCAATCCCCTGTCAAAATATCTAAGAGTCATTTGGATTTGTTCATTGGTTTGTGAGGTACGAAATTCTGAAGAAAAAAAAAAAAAATTCCTATGCTATTTAAATGGAAAATAGAAATCCGCGATGAGCGACCTCTAAATCTTAATATTAAGAGCTCTGCTTTTAACAGGCATCTTTTTTCACCCCTCCGAAAGTATTTCAATGCGAAAATTGAAAAAAAAAAGAATAGTCGATTTTTTTGAACCGGTCTAATATATATATTTGGTTTGTGTAAAGTAAGAGTCAATTCTAGAGGCGCAGCTATAGAAAGCGCGAGTCTTTGCACGAACGATACCCCCGCGTGCAGTGCTCTCGCAAATGTTGAGACTCACGTAATATATGCCGGCACGTGTATATACTGTCTATATATATGTATGCGTATGCGTGTACTTTCAGATAAGCAAAACGCGTTTCGTTAATTTACATTCAAAATTTTCTTGCGTGGGTTTGCCCGACGTATATGTATAGGTGCATGCATGCATTATATACGTTGATCTATAAGTATAATTACCTATGTCTGTGTATAGGTATTTGGGTGAAAAATTAAGATAGTGATAATCTCGTCTTGAATAAAAAACAGAGAGAGAAAATATATAGAATCACGTGTAACATTTTTATTTCAACTTATATATATAGCCATAAGCATAATAACAAACAATTCTTATCATTAGTTTTATGGAATATGATAACAGGCTGATTGTGATGAATTTTTTTATTCGGTTTCTAGCCAACATTTACTCACCTCGTTAAATCGCCACACGTATATATTACAACACAATCTCGTAATCAACTCAACTTTCGCGGCACCTTGAACTCATACGACCTTTAAACGATGTAATAGTAATAATAATAGTAGTACTAGTACTAGCTGCAGGGGGCCGCTGAACGTAGGTATGGACAAAGTCAGTCATCGAATGTGAAGAGTTCCTCTTTATACCTCTACTCTCTTCCGCATTCGAATAATTGCGCCAAAGGAATCGTTCGGAGATCATAGTTCTTTGCCAACGAGTTTTTTTTATCAAAATTAAGTATACTTTAGTCCGTGGAATTGTTTATTCAAAAATTGCAAAAAAAAAAAAAATATGTATCGTACCTCAAGGTATTGTTTTTAGAATATTGTTCTTTTTTTTTTTTTTTTTCTTTTTCACAAACTCTAATCGAGATCATATGCGATAAATATCCCAGGAAGTATACAGAATCACTATAGTACTACAATATTGATAGATCTAATTATGTAATTGTTTTATATGAATCGTGCAGGTCTAATCAATCCCTCTAAACTTGTTCACCTTGTAAATTTTAACGTGAGTCAAATTGATTGTTAGATAAAAGCTATAGACCATTCGCAAAATGATTGCCAAACATTTTTTTTTTTTTTTCTCTCTCTCTCTCTCTCTCTGTCAGCACCGAGTCGACTCATTAGCGTATTTATATTATTCTTTTTTCCTTATCGTTGTATAATGTATGTACGACGTTTGATATATACTGCATTTATTCAATGATCGATTGAACTAATTTCATCGATTTATTTTACATCATTTCCTTTTATATACGTTCTCTGTATATATATATATATATATGTACCTAACAACATATAATATATACCTACGTACTTGTACACCTTATACCTACATGTGTAGATTGAATTGTTAGTGAATCGAGGACAAGCTTCCGGGGGCAACTGCCAGTTATAGACGCTTTGATTGCCGAGAGATCTATCAATTCATTAGAATCGAGTCCCTCGTCGTATCCATCTGCTGGTGGTTTGCCAATCGACCTGCGCGTCTTCACCTTTTTATCGCAAATCGAAGATAGTGTATATAGGACGATACGATCTTCCGCTATACTATACATCATCAGATCGCGTGTTCTTTTACTTAATTTCTATTCAATTCTTATATATTTTCACTTTATCATGCATGCGCACGTTGCACAGATACGTCACAATCGCAAAAACAGCTCAAACAAACCAAGGCTACCCGGCTAGCCAGGTAAACAAACCTTATACGATTTATTTTTACTCTCTAAACAATATCTAATTTACAATTATTTATTCCCACTAATTCACGGGCCCATCATTTGTTCCTATACTGAAACAATCATTACCGAAATTGGAATATACGCATATCATCAAGAAATCCTATATGTAGGCATATAGTTTCGTTCGGACGTTCTCAATTCGCGTATATAAATAGTGTAACTATATTGTTGTTCCTGAACAACAAGATCATCTCCATTTTTTTTTTTTTTTTTTTAAACCATATAAACTTTAAAGATCCGCATACGTGGATTCATACGTTAGAACTCCGTATTTGTTACGGTATATATATATATATATATATATATATATATATATATATATATATATATATATATATATATATATATATGGGGAAATCCATGGAACCTTTAAATTTGTTGATACTCGGTTGTCTACCTATGAAAAGAGAATTTAAAGTGGGTATCAAGTACGTGGGCCTTCATTTCAGTTATATTACTAGCCAACTCAATAATATTCAACGGTTGAAAAGTGATCCACATATTTCTGGGAGACTTTGAAAAATAAAAATGCTGAAAAATTGCACATTTTCAAGCGATACTCTGAATTCTTTTTTTCATTTTTTGCCTCTAACTTTATGAGGGGTTTATGAATCGATTTGAAAATTTGGGGAAATCTTCGTCTATCTATGACTTTTGAAGTTATTGATGTCATATGGGTGTGCCATTTGACCATTCCCCATGATTCGCACTCAAAGTAGCGATACTCCATTTTTGGTCGTCGACATTTTTTTTACCTTTTCGTTTATAACTTTTTGAGGAATCTGAAAGTTGAAATTTTTATTTCACGTCCAGATAGCTTCACAAGAAACAAAAAAAAGTGTGGTTCCAAAATTAATGTGCCATCAAAACTGATGAAGCTAGAGGTCGAAGTATCTGAACGTGTACCCGCGTAACTATTTTTTAAAATCACGTTCTTTCGTTGGCACAGCTCTAATTTTATTTCTTACTCGTTCAAACGTTCTGTAATTCGTAAACCTTTATTGCAGGAATCTACTACGAAAATCCTCACACTGAACTTTCGGTACTTCTAATATTATGAAGTTTTATTTGATCAATAAATATTGGGATATTCGTGTGAAATGTTAAAAATAGCGTTGAAATGTGCAATTTTTCGGATTTCATCAATACAAATGCGTATTCGTATCGTAAGTGAAAAAAAAAAAAAAAAAAGAAAAATTAAAAACAAATCAAAATTTTTTTTCTTTCAAATTCAAAATTTTTTTTTTTCAATCAAAAAATCAATAAATAATCGAAAAACAATGTTATAAGTTATAACGATGAAATTGAGATGAATGAAAAACCATGTTATAACGATGAAATTAAGATAAATGAATCTTTTTCGTAAAAAAAAAAACGATTTTTCGATTTTTTCACCGTAACTTCTTGAGGGATCGATAAAAATGAGTAACGCGAGTATATTCTTCACTTATAGTCTACAAGAGACGTGCCAAAAAAGGTTTGAGAAGTGTGCTTCAAAATAAAAAATGAAGTTACACTTTTTAAAAAAATCAAAGGTTCCGTGGATTTCCCCATATATATATATATATATATATAATATGTGGCTTGATATCCATTGCAAGCACGTATAGTTAACTATAAGTATGCGTCTTGCGACATCGAGGTCCCACATCAACGGTAGCTTAACCAGTTTCTTGATCCACCGGCTCACACGATTCCATATAGAAATAAGTACTACACGAGGATTCATGTTTAATGATACTTTATTATAGTCCACTGATCCCATATATATAATATACCTAACTATCGCTTTTTATAATTGGAAATAAAGAGGTAACGGATATATACATACCTATAGTGGAAAAAGATGATAATTAGACGATTTAAAGTATAATAAAATACATATATAGTCAATTATTATTGCCACACAATAATGATTAGATTATAGAGCAACACTAGCATAATATATAGAATTATTAGTGAGGCTACTTTACCTATCTCACAATCCCTCAGGTTTTGTCCTTGACCGAAGGTATATACTAGCCGCGAAGGACTAGCATTTAGAATTTGATTTATGTATTCGTTTACGAAAATATCCTGATTTTATATTTATAGATCCATTAAGAACAATGGAGTCAGACTTTTCGCAATTCACGATCGATGTATGTAATTAGTTGTTTGGAGTCAATATGAAAATGAACAACCCGTATATATCTCAAAATTGTACGATTGGACGAACTTACCTAAGTGAAGTCCAGTCCCAATTATATTTCGTCGTCTCGTCCGAACAGATCAATTGGTAGTAACGTTGTTGCTGATTGGTCCTGCCACAGATTTTTAAAGTAAGGAAACTACTAGCGCCCTCTACTCCCCATATGATCACTTCCTTTATCCTCACGCGCCACGTCGCCATTATTTTTAAAGCTTCAAATCGCGGTTTTGTGGGTGGGTTGTGTATCAGTAGTTTTATTAAAATTTTTTTTTTGTTTGGGATGAGTTTTGATCTGTTCGGACGAGACGACTCATATAATTGGGACTGGACTTCACTTAGGTAAGTTCGTCCAATCGTACAATTATATTTCGTCGTCTCGTCCTCCAGATCAATTGGTAGCTGTTTAAATTTTACCGTGATTTGCAACTACTCCAGATATTTGTGTTATAACTTTTTATTTTCAGGCTCACATTCTCTTTGTGTCTTATTTTTATATGAAAAAACAACTTATAATATTTTTCACATAACTTGTAACAATCTTATATCTTTTATAAAAATTAAACATACTCATAATATATCATTTTAATATTTAGTATCATATTTTTGGCTCTCATTGACTAGCTTAAGCCATGATTATTTTTCCTTTTGTTGAAGGGTTAAAAAATAGAGAGTTGTGGTTGTTTAGCCACTATCAACTTATATCCTATATTACTTATATCCTATTTGGTTTTAAACTATATCTATATCTTTGTGTTTACGATTGCTGCTGCAAAACTTTGTGTCTCTTTGATTGGCCGATTATAAAATCGAGCAAACACCTGAGATTCTGCGGACCACCCCGTCGCCTGTCTTATTGTTTCAATACTTATTCCTTTCTTCAACGCCGCTGAAGTTGCCGCATGTCTTGTGCTATGCGCTGAGAACAGATTGGTTTCGACCCCACCTTTTTTTAACATCTCCCTTATCCACCGACTCAGGGTCTCTGTGGTAGCTACATGATGAGGCTTTTTAAACGTTAAAAACAAATACTTTTCTTCCTGTGTACGCAGGTTTTTTGTTTTACTTAGATAAACTCTTAACGTTGAGGCCGCACATAAGGCTGGCCTTTCTTGAAAGAATAGTATCTGCAAGAGTGGTTGTGGTCTATTTATCGCCGTAGTCTTGATGCGATCCGGAATGGATATGTAAATAATATTGTTTAGTAACTTAATATTCTCTATACTTATTTTTGATAATGTTTGCACTCTTTGTGCGGTGATTAATGCTAGTAATGTAATAAGTTTTTTTGTTAAAATCTCTAAAGATAAGTCTTCATTTGGATATAATTTTTCCAGCGAGTCTAAAACTGTTTTTGTGTCCCATATATAAGAGTATTTGGGTCCTTGTGGCTTTTTTATGCTCACTCCCTTACAGAAACGCTTTATAATGGGATCCTCCCCTAATCCTTTACCGATTATCAGAGAAAGTGCTGAACGATGCATGTTCATGGTTGCATAGGACTTTATATTATGATAGATTTTTGTTAAAAAATCCAGAGTCCGAGTGATTGAAGGCTCAAGCGTTGGTACGTTGTTCTCCTGACACCATGTCCACCATTTCTTCCAGACACCTTCGTATTGTTTTAATGTACCCTCCGATATAGATGACATTAACAGTGGAACTGATGATTCGCAGGCTCCCCTTAGCACATATGCTCGCCTGATAACCTCACTGCGACCAGGGTAAGTTTCTCTGATAACGGGTGTTTCTCTCTGGAAGGGGAAATAAGTAAGTTATTTTTTGGGTCGAAAAATAACGGTTCGCCACTCCACATTTCTTTAAATAGGGGAAACCAGCATTGTACTGGCCAGAAAGGTACTACCAAAACACCTCTTGCCCTGTCGTCCCTGATTTTCCTAAGCGTGCGTAAAATCAGAGAAAAGGGGGGAAATGCATAAAAATAGAGATTTGACCATGGTATGGTGAAGGCGTCAATTGCGTATGACTCCGGGTCTTTTTTCCATAAAACGAACCTTTGGCATTTCTTGTTAATATTGGTGGCAAACAGATCAATATCAAACCTCCCGAACTCCTCAGAAATTTCTGTAAATGCCCAGTCTGCTAACTCCCATTCTGTCTCTGTTGGGAGTCTTCGCGATTCTTCGTCTGCTTCTATGTTGTTTTGGATTTGATATATGAGGCGAAGACCCACAGGTTTCTTGCCTCACACCATTGCCATATACTTTTAGCCTCTTTGTGTAAGTTTTGATATTGTACACTGCCCATTTTGTTTATACAGGCTATAGCGGTGGTATTATCTATCCGCAAGAGGATTTTGCAAGAGTGTAAATCTTTCGCGAAGCACATAAGACCATACAATGCTGCTCTTAGTTCTAGAACATTTATATGGAGCTCCTGTTCTGGAGATTTCCACCAACCATTTGCCCTTTCCCCATCACAATACGCGCCCCATCCAGATAATGATGAGTCAGAAAAAATCTCGATTTTGTACTCATCCCTCCTGATAATCTTCCTAGCTACTGGGATTGTCCTAGCCCACCAATCGAGGTCTGATGTTATACTTTCTGAGATTTTCATTCTCCCACCGTAATTTCCATTTGAGTTTTTGAGCGCTAAGAATTTAATTCTCTCCAATTCCCTTGTATATAGTGTACCGTATTCTATTGCCGGGCATGCTGCAATTAAGATGCCTATGAATTTAGCTATGTCTCTAATTCTACAGGTTCTTCTGTTATAAAATTTCGTTAAATTTGCAATTTTTTGTTTTTTCTGATCTGGTAGCTTTACGTTAAACTCTTCCGTATCTATTATGAAGCCCAAAAACTTGATTTGCTTTACTGGTTCCAGCTGGCATTTTTCTAAGTTCATTTTGAAGGAGTTTGACTTTGAAGGATTCCCGTATTTCTTCGGGGGATATTCTGTCTTTTTCTTCGTTAGTAACTTCGATGAGCTCTCGATACTCTGTGCCGCTTTGAGTTTCTCTGCAAAGTCCAATCCAAACAGAAAAGTATCTATAGATACTTTTCTTTTTTTTTTTTTTTCTTTTCTTTTCTTGTCATTAACAAGACGTGCCAACATCTCGACAGCCTTAAATCCAATAGTCAAGAAGACAGCAGAAAGTAGCAGCGTATACGCATACGCTGCTACTTTCTGCTGTCTTCTTGACTATTGGATTTAAGGCTGTCGAGATGTTGGCACGTCTTGTTAATGACATATAATAATGCAAATCCGTCATTATTCGTGCCGCATCTCCCAGAGAGGTGATTAAGGTAGTTGTCGGTTCGTCGACCTGCGGTGTCATTGTATCATTCTTTTCTATCAGTTTTGTTAACGCCACGCCAGTTGCTGCTATTGCGGCACCTAACTGACTTTGGGAAACCGCCAATGAATAGTCCTTTCTGATAGTGGCCGCGTTCAGCGCAGATTTGACCTCTGGATTTAGGCTCGGTGCTTTTAATGAAATACAATTCTCTGGGGCTGGATACTTTTTGATCAATTCCAGCCTGTTCTCTTTACCCAGACCTATAGCCAGCGTCTTCTTCCATCTTTCCGCCAGTGCATCATGGACCTTTGGTCCCGCTTGTCCCTCCTTAGCGGTTACGTCACCAAGTAGTGCCAGAATGGTTGGGTCCAGCTCGGGCATCTCTGGTGTCAAAGCGTCTCCCTGTTCTTGTATTTGTTGAAAAGGTTTTCTGTTTGCGCCCCTGGTGCTATTACTGTTCAAACCCTCACTCTGTTCGCTTGTTGACGACACGCTTTGATGGGATTCATTTGATGTCGTATAGCTTCTCTCGCTCGACGACTGCCTGCTTCTCCCAGGTCCATCGGTCGCTGCTCGTCCTCGTGACCCTTGATCGCCGTCACTTATACTACGACATCTACTACAAGATCTACTATGTCATACCCCGGCACACTAATTAGTCGAAAGAGCCTAAGCTGTAAATCCACTTAACCCGTTCACCGGCACTAATCCTTTTAAAGCCATTTCTTAGATTTTGGTAGGTATGAGTGGGAATATGCAGGTTTGCAGTTGTTGCCGTCCCAAATAGACCGCACACCCCTTAGTTCCTTTTATTTCTCCTGAACGCTGCCCCTACCATCGCACTTCCAGGTAAGGACGAGTGACCGTTTTCAGGTAGACCGAGGGGATTACGGGTCGCACTAATTGTCACTTAGAGCCACTGGCTCCGCCGGAGCCCGGCGAGGCCGGGGTATGTACTATGTATTCGTGAAGCATGTCTGTGTGAAGATCGCTTTTCAGATCTCACGTGGCTACGCACAGATCGCTTACTAGATCCTGCGTGCCGATGTTCGTGTCCCTTTGTGTTACGCGACCTATGGCCTCCTTTGCGAGGTTCTAGGCCGCCATTTTTAACCTGGTCTTCTAACTTCCTTATCTTTCGTAGAATCTCCTTCTCCAAGTTAGAAGAAGTCGAACGGTCTCTCTTTTGATGACTTTTCTTATTTCTTGAACTCATTTCACTTTTATTTTATATTTGTGCGGGACTGATTACTTTTTGTAGAGATCGAAAAAATGCGTCTGTCCAGGACCGCACAGAAAAACGTAATGGCGACGTGGCGCGTGAGGATAAAGGAAGTGATCACATGGGGAGTAGAGGGCGCTAGTAGTTTCCTTACTTTAAAAATCTGTGGCAGGACCAATCAGCAACAACGTTACTACCAATTGATCTGGAGGACGAGACGACGAAATATAATTTACATATGTAGTATTTCATACGATCTTTGCTATTTCGCTATATAACCCTGCGCCGCATTGTCACAACGACCACAATTTTCGCTTCGTCACCGGAAGTTCTATAAGAAGTTATACAGTTTGTTATAACTTCGTGAAATCACGGAACGTACGACATCCTGTTCTCAATTAGATTTGGCATAAAAGTTTTGAAGCAATTTCGAGGCGGGAATAATACGTAGTATATCTTATAGGATGAATGACTTGTACCATTAAATTCGTAGAATAACAACCGTAATATTTGAATAACAAGGTTATACCTGATGATTTCGCAAGTGATGTCGTCTACTTCTGTGTATTAACTTCTTCTTCTACGAATCAATAATAATAAAAAAAAAAAAAAAATTACGATTGTGTGCGAATGACTCAAATATATTTCACTGCAGATTTGTATATGGAAATCCCATTCAAGTTTTTAAGTGAGATCGGAAAAAACAGTGGTGAAATAAACGAATCATAGTTTTCGATTACAATATTATAATATGCATCTGAAGGTTATTTTAATCTTAGCAGAACATTTGTCATTAAACATTTGTCTTTCCAATTGCCATTTACTAGTAATTACTTGGTCAAACACTAGAGTCTTGTGCAAATATCATCTACTACAAGATAATAGCCAATTTTGCATTAAGTGTTCGAGAGATATATGTATGACACTGGTTTAATCGAAACTAGATAAATAGTAAATGTGCGGTGAAAAATGTTCACACACAAAATTATAATAGAAAATAAAAGAAAAAAAGAAACACCTAATATTGATTTGGTGTTTCAATTAGAAAAAAACAAAAATCAAGAAAGTAATTACACGGTCATCCAATTAGTATGGTGTGCATTTATTCTAACTCCATACACTCATTAGATTTTCAGTTACATAGTATTCATATTACTGTATATATAGTTCATAAGCATTGAATAATTACAGGCTTTCAAAAAAACAATGGATTATACACAAGTTGTTAACTAACAATCAGGGAAGTATTTAAAAGTATGTAACATATTGTACATTAGAAGTAGTGAATATTCAAGGACCAAAAAAAAAAAAAAAAAACCTGGTACATACTTATCGCAAACGCAAAAAATTATTGGTTAATTTCTTACGCTATAATTATGATTAAACTCTGTCTGTATACCGACTTGAATCGATAGCTTATATTTGGACTTGAAATTATTAACATAAAATCGTTTGTGTTCGCCATTCACTACTTTATATAAAAAAAAAAAAAATAAAATAAACATTTTTGTTAACCTATGTTTATGCAATATATAGCCTTCGTTCGAATTCAGCTAAATTTTAAACATGCTACAGGGGTCCTTCAATTTAGAGACATTTGTTTCTCGCGATTATTAGCGAGCTATAGGTTAATTGCTGCACATGCGTGTTATAATCCAGCAACGCGATCTTTAGCATCTAAGTTTACTCTTTCAAGGACGGTTCTGACCGGTGATTGGCCCCTGCTCTCACTAGGTTAAAACTAGTTTCCTTGTTATTGCGAATTTTAGTTTTTGCGAAACATGGAAACGAAGTTATACCGGATGTAGAGATCTATGATGACACTGAAAATATTTTAATTTTATAGATGTTCGGACATGAGAATAAGAAAAAAGAAGACTTATTCTATATGAGATTGATATACCTACTATTTCAAATGATCTCGTAGAAAACCTATCTTTCGAATGACAAAAAAAAAAAAACTTGTATTGACACTAGTAAAAACAAAAGAATGCATGAATTTTCGAGAGTACATATGTCATGGCTATACATGGATACATAAATATGCCATTCGTATACACATAAATACACACACACACACACACACACACACACACACACAAATGAAATGCGGTCAAATCTAGACAGTCAGAAACTAGCCAATCTCACAGCACGACTCATCCACCCCACCGTATCTTAACGGTCCTGACTCTGTATCTGGGTTTTGTTACCTGGCGCAATATATAAATACAAATACGTTGCTGATCCTGAATCGCCAGCTCATCGATGGATATTTGGAAAAATAGAAATAAAAATGATGAAAGTCATCGCCTAACCAGTGGAGTAGAAGGGAACTGGTATAATCGTGGGTGAACTTGTATTCGTTCGATAGGTCGGGGCTAGACGATGGAGGTGATCGAGTCATATCTATAGCTATCTGCAAACATGGATTAACAAAATATACATATAAGTATAAGATATATCCGCATGAATTAAAAACTGCCTAGTCTTTTATACACTTCGTGTGACATGTTTTACAAATACATACAACAAACCGTTGATGAATTTTTGAATTTATGTTGAAGCAATTATCGAACAGGTTTTATTTAACACACGCGCCAATAGACATTATAGTATACGTTGTTTCTTGTGCTAATTAACAGCATGTGATATAATTGGAATTTAGATTAAACAAATACTGGTACAAAGCGGTTCATGAAAACCGTTAGTCATCGACCTGAGGGAAAGTACCAAGTACGAAACGTAATGTAAATTGTGATTCTGAGTCACCAAAGATCAGTATAGCAAAAAAAAGGAATCGACTCAGACAACGAGATCCGTACTATAAAAATATGTTTTTTCTTGCACTTATTTTTGTTGATATGCATTTTGTTTGCGTTAAAATTCAAAAAAAAAAAAAAAAAAAAAAAAAAACACCGTATCAAAACTTGTATTGTCTATACGTAAGTCAATTGGTCAGGAACCTTTATTATTCGAGGAAAATGTGGGAATTCAGATTCGTTAACATCTATAAAAATAAAGGATGGTTGAAGCAAGGTGAGCCACTCTAATAAAATAATGCAGTTATAATTATTCTCCATTTTTATTTCCACTCCTTAATAACTAAAAAATGAATTTATGCCATCGATATACAAGATGGCATTTTTTTTTTTTTTTTTTTTTTTTTTTTTTTTTAATCTTGGGCAAAATGGGAGCAACCCAATAATAAATGATTTTATTAAAATATACTTGATACGAGAATACGTTCCGCTCTTTATTATTCATTATATATTCGTTAAAAATATTCCAAGTATAGTAGAGTCAGTAGCATCAATTCAAAAAAAAAAAAAAAAAAAAAAATCGGCGAATTTTTTGGAGGCCGATGTCTATTTCATCCGGTTATACAGATGTTTACCTGTAAATGTAATTCTCTGTCGATCTTATCATGCATATGAGATAAAAAAAACAACACAGCTGCGAATGACCTTAAAGAAAGAATGATTTCTTATCGCATAGGCCAACGACCCGTGAACTAAAACGATTGACATTTTGTACGGAATTTATTAGCACAAATAACGTTTGGAATCTGCGTGAATTCTTTATTGCTGCGTTTGTCATTCAAAGAGCGTTGATAACGGGACTTACTACAATGATGAGCGGTGTGAATCCGGAAGAAAATGAGTACGATCTTTACGTTAGTTTACATCAAGTCTTGACGAGGGATCATCCTTTACTATGCGTTTATTGTCTACCGCAGTTCTCATTTGGCGATATTATATTATAGTCGATATCCTTGAAATTAATATATTTTGGCTGAAAACTCCGAAACTTGATTTCCGTCGTATATATACGTCGCGCAGCATCAGGCGCGGTGTTTCGCATGATTTAGTAAAAGTTCAGTTGAGCCTTTGGTCCCGCGTACGGAGGAACTACACGCCAAAAATATCCTTCTTGCTATTTTGCAATACGACGAATTGAAGGCTCTCTTGTTTCAGAGCGAACGTTCATATTTTAAATATTTGCTATTCGACGAAGTGACGCGATCGCGCGGCAACCCAATGTCAACTTTCTTAGTTCTACTCTTTACCGATTAGTTAGTTGCTCGACTCGCGACTTCGCGACTCACGATTCACGTTGCTTATTCATCGATGGTAAATCTCATCGTAAAGATGTGTCTCGTGTGAAACGTTTCTTGAAACGTTAAAACATTTCTTGTCGAACCTTGCTCACCATTATTTTCAACACGGGTTCCGTACTATCAAGTGTAAGTGTTTTTATAGTGTCCAATAAAATATTGTTAAACTAACTCTGCACCACCAAGAAATTATACCTATAATGATCTCTTTGTTCGCGTTTTTTTTTTTTTTTTAAGGATAAAAATCTAAACAGTTTAAATAAAATAAAAACATTCAAATTAAAAATAACGATCTTATAATATTAGTGAGATTTTTTCTGTCTTGTATTTTTACCTTTACGTGTCTTTACGTATTTTACTTCTATCATCGGTCACAAGGAAACTGCACGCTTCCACAAAGAATCATCAGGAGTGTTATGTTATATATTATAGCATGATATGTCGAGACGAAGGTTGTACCTATAGGTAGATGGAAATAAATAAATCTTCTTCCGTAAACTTGTATGCGGTTATACTCTACTCGATAAGGAGATATCCTCGATGTATTATATTATAGTATAATAAATTATTAAAAGGATCTTTTAGAAATGAGGATATTATTCAAATCGGTTGACATTTGAATTGTATGTACGAAACTTACCATATCCGAGTCAATGTTCGCGGTAAAGCATATATATATATATCCTGAACGAGTGAATGTGGGTCAAGAGATGATAAGGTCGTGCCTAATGATACCCGACTGCTTTCCGTAGGCGTTTCTTTTTCACCTCGATCTATTGTCTCTTTAGCTTCTCGCCTTACCTAGTAGTCCTACTCTCGTTTCATTGAACACCGAACGGTTTATCCCGCGACTAAAATCTCGTATTAATCACAGTTCGAGGTAATAATTATTATGCAAACCATGCGAAGGTGAAAATCACGCAATCCCCTTTGACCTCAGTTTTATCATCGAAAAAATATGTTTTTGTACTTTTGGTAATTTAAGAAAAAAAAAAAATAAAAAAATAAAAAAATAAAAAAATAAGAATAAAAATAAAAATAAAAATACTGACTCACACCACCTTATTTCTGACTAGGCTTTATAACTTTTCAAGGACACCTCGCGCTGTTCTGACATTGATTGGTCGCGTTATTTGCATTATTCAACTGAATATATATATATCGAATATAATTTGCAATTGTTGTTTACTTGAATATATTTTTTTTTCTTCACTCACTAACCGCATTTGAATTTTTTTTATTTTTTTAATTTTAATTTTTTTCATTATTATTCCAGGTTTTTTTGGAGCACAAAGGTAAAGATGAGGTAGGACAGCTGGTAGGCGCCAAAACTCATGGCGCCACCCCGTTGGTAATGGCCTGTAGAAACGGACACTACGATGTTGCGGAGTATCTAATAGAGAAATGTGACGCAGATATCGAACAGCCAGGATCAGGTGAGAAGAATTACAGATTTAATTATCATAGATAAATATCGGGGTTTCCCATACTTTATTCATTTTCAGTTCACGGAATAAAATTTACAACAGCATATATACTATATCAGTCATAGTGTTCACAAACGACTAAAGACACACACAGTATTAATAGGTTCTTGCTACTCGATGTATACTTTCGCAAATTTTGAAAAAAAAAAAAAAAAAAAAATATATATATATATATATATATAAATATAAAAAAATCATTCAGACTTTTAACTTATCCCTCGATATTGGATACGCATGTGCACAAGCTGAGCCAATGAAAAATGTCAAGGTTTTCGCAATGATATTTACATGGCTGTTTCTTTTTTTTTTCCTGACTATTTATAGTAAGGTCATATAAGTAGTGAGTTAATATTTTTGATCAAATTACCGGGAGGTAGTACTACTACAGCAGCGTACTTAGATAATTACACACCTAAGTTCACAATGATTTTTTGTTCAAATTTTAAAAGGCGTGATAATTGCTTGCGGTTATGCTTCATTAATTCCTAAACTAATTCTATATACTTACTATAGTAACAATATCACCATCGTGATATATATCTATATATAATATATACTACAAGTTTTCAGACGTGTACACTGTTTATTAATCAAATATTTGTGTCGAGTAAATGAGAAAAGTATATTAATCTGTGTATAACAGTGGTTTTTGGTTTAAACATGGGTATACCTATATACGGTTCCGTATTTATTTACCGTATATGTTTCAAAGCTGAATAATATTTACATCGACAAAGTATCAACTCTACTCTAATAATATTCAGAGATATAATTAAATCGGAAATACATAATATATAATTTAAATCTGATGATAATCATTTCTTTCGATTTTTCATTACAGTAGTATTTGATGGAGAAACGATAGAGGGTGCACCACCTTTGTGGTGTGCAGCTGCTGCAGGCCATTCTGCCTTAGTTAAATTACTGGTCAGAAGCGGGGCACAAGTTAATTCCACAACAAAAACTAATTCCACACCTCTTAGGGCAGCGTGCTTCGATGGACACTACGACATCGTTCACTATCTCGTCCAATACGGCGCCGGTAAGATTATTTAATCAATTATATTAATAATAATATGCATTATGTTATATAGAAACTTGTGAATGAAAAGAAATTGAAATTTTATTAAAAAAAAAAAAAAAAAAAAAACTACAATTTATTAATGAATACTTTTGCTCATTCAATCTTTTGAATATGCTTACAGTTATTCATATTCTCATAAACATTTCGTTTGCCAAGTGAGAAAAAAGAAAAAATAAAATAAAATAAAAAAAACTAACGTCAGATTAACTCTTGTCAATATTCTATATCCGGCAAAAATTCACGCTTCTTCGTTCGTTTATCAAACAAATTTGAAACTTTTTTTTTCAAACACGTGAAATATTCAGGAGGAACGCACGAGCAAAGAAATATAAGCAAATATTAACGCTACTACATACGTAATTTATAGTACCTATATATATATATATATATATATATATATATATATATCGACAGCCTAATAACATAGTCACGTAAACGCCAAAAATGGACTTTTTCGAGGTCAGACAAACGTATCTCCAAAAAAATGGTTCTCTGCATTGGAAATTCTTTGATGAATGCATAGAGCCATCATCCATAATTCGGTATGATAGTGACGTATCTCCACGTTTTTTGTGCGACACAGTCGTAACTCCACACTTACGTGGTCTCAACTTTTCCGAGTGTCAAATGATTTGTAACATAGTAACGTATCTCCATTCTTTTGTGGAGATACGTTCTTCTGTTACCGAACTGGACTGTACATACGTCTGTTTCACACAAAAAAAAATGGCACTTACGCTTCTGTGTTTCAAATTTTTATTTATACCGCGAAAATGTTTCAAATACATTGACGAGTGCGAAAATGAAAGAAAAATGGAGATACGTTTCTATCACATAAATATCAAAAAAGGCCAAAATTATGGCGCTTACGTGACTATGTTATTAGGCTGTCGATATATGTATGTTAATTTATCATGCCTTTTCGAATTGCAGATATTGAAGTCGCAAATAGGCATGGACACACGTGTCTCATGATTGCCTGTTACAAGGGACACATAAGAATTGCGAAGTATCTTCTCGCAATAAAAGCAGACGCTAATAGAAAATCTGTAAAGGGTAACACCGCCCTACACGATTGCGCAGAGAGCGGATCTTTAGAAATTTTAAAACTACTTGTCGAACATGGGGCAAGAATGGACGTGGATTCCTATGGGATGACTCCTCTCCTTGCGGCAGCCGTTACAGGTGATTACAGGTTTTTTGGTTTTTTTTTCCTCTTTCTATATCTATTCCAGAAATACATATATATAGTACATCAATTTAGCTAACGATAATACATTCTCTATTAGAGTTTGAACGTTTCTTCATAGAATCACGTCTAATATTACGATTATCATTATTCACAAATCTCTTCAGGCCACACACACATGGTTGAACATCTGATAGGAATGCGACATCTCGTAGGTAGAAAGGAAAGAATAGACGCTTTAGAACTACTCGGTGCAACTTATGTAGATAAAAAACGAGACATGATCGGAGCAATGGAACTTTGGAAAAGAGCGATGGAAGAAAGGTTCGTTATACAGTCCATAAAACACGTAATATGTTTAAGTGCCTATTACTCATTAACGATAAGCCATTAAGTAAATAAAAAATTAACCAAATAACAGCTAGGTATATAGGCGTATATAGAGGTAATGATTGCGTAAAAAAAACTATAAACTCGTATAGAAAAAAAAAAAACGAATAATCGAGATGAGGAAATTCCTCTTCTTTTAATAATAAAGATAAACTGAATTCCAGGTACTCGGAACTCCCAATAATGCCGAAACCAGCGCCTCCACCTGCTGTGGCAGCCTATGATTTCGCTCGTGAAATAACAGAACCTGAAGCATTGGATGAATTATTGGCTGATCCAGACGAGACAAGAATGCAAGCGCTTGTTATTAGGGAAAGAATATTGGGACCGGCTCATCCCGACACTAGTTACTACATAAGATATCGAGGTGCAGTTTACGCCGATGCTGGAAAATTCGGACGTTGTATCGAGCTTTGGAATTACGCCTTGGACATGCAACATAGCATCTTAGAACCGCTAAATCCAATGACTCAAAGCTCTCTATTTAGTTTTACGGAACTTTTCAGTTTCATGATAGGTGAGGAGGGAAGACCGACGAGCAGAGGTCGTAGAGTTCCTCCCGTAGAACGGAAGGAACTTGTCAGAGTGTTTAATAAAGCGGTAATTAAAACAGTCTTTAAACTCTTGAATAAATAGATCCAAGACTTTGATATAATCACAGTGAAATATATTTATCTAATCATATTACGAATCTTGTTGCAGGTAGTCGAAGTCAAATTGGGAAAATTGATGCTTGACAAAGTGCCAGCTTGCGAGCGTGATTTAAGTTTTTTGAATCGAGTACTCGTCATCACGTTACACTTAGCTTGCTTACTTACTCATGAAACGCCACCATCTGGTACAGACGCTTACAGAGAATTGCATCAAGCTATATACGACTTGGTCAGAATAAACGCCAAGGGTAAACAGGTGTGTAAAATAAATTTAATCTGTCGTAACATAAATCATCGCTGTTTATTAGTTTATCTAATATTCTATTCAATTTTTTTTTTTTTTTTTTTTTTTTTACCAATGAACAATAATAAATTTGATATTATGATAATTTTGATCAGGGAAGGGATGCTCTGCAGCTAACGTGTAGCAGAGACGCTACAGTTGTCGGAAGGTATCCAGCTTGTGAATTTCCATCTCCACATTTAGCAAAAGCTTTGTTAATTACGGGTGCCGATGTAACGGCACGTGACTTTGACGGTAATACCGCACTTCATCTTGCCGCTTTGTCTCATCCTTGTCCACCGGCTTTAGCGACAATTTTACTAGATGCTGGTGCGCATTTGGATGCTGTTAACGGGGAAGGAAAGACTTTTGAAATGCTTCTTAAAAATCAGAGTATTTATGACGTTGTAGAACCCCTCAAGTACACATCACTAGCTTGTCTTGCAGCCAGAGTTATTAGACGGACTCATCAATGTACAGAAGTACCTAAACATCTTCAGGCTTTCGTTGCAATGCACTAGCAAATATCAATACCAGAGAAATAAATTGTCTCGTTATTTTTTAAGATTTTATTTCGTTTTTTTTTTTTTTCTCTTTTTTTTTTTTTACTCTATTGACCAGAATGACGGAAAGAAACTTGTGCTTTGGTTTGATGAATCGTTTATTTTAATTATAGACGGATCAGAATCATATAATTTGAGGTAATTGAAGGGACAAGATGGTGGTACGGCTTCGTTATTATATTATGTAGTACAGCAACATACATCGCGATAATTTGTTGTTGAGATTTATATAGCGGATAATAATCAAAGCTTTGTGAACAGCTGATTACGTATCAGTGTATTGAACTCGTTGAGACATAAACTAACTCTCTGGTATAGAGGTTTTGTCCTGTACTAGCCAATAACTTGATTCCTCACTCTGATAGATCCTAATTGTATAAAAGATGAATTACTGCACTAAAAAATCCGTCGATTGATTATAAAACTTTTTTTGGTAGAGTGAATTTGGCAATTCGTGACACCCCCTTATACATAAACCCCCCCCCCCCCCCCCCCCCCCATAAAAGCCATATTATAAATACTACGTTATTATTATTATTAATATTATTTAATCATAGAATACGAAGTGCATCAAATTTTGAATAGTTGCTTAATCCAAAAATCATCTATTTGCGATATCAGCGCATTAATAAAGTAAAGTAAAGTACATAAATGAATAAAGAAATAGATACCGAATAACTCGGAAACATTTTCTTAACGATATTCCTGGCATTCGTAAGATTATGTGTTTGTTTTTTTTTTTTTTTTTTTTTTTTTTTTTTTCATTAGATCTGAATTGATGAATCGGTTACGATAATTGATATTTGATGAATAATCAATAATTCAGGTGCAGATATGATATATGATATGATACGATACGATGTGCAACGGAACATTTCAGCCTTGTATAGCATGGTTACTTTCATTTTCAATTGTGATAAAAAAATAAATAAATAAAATAAAATAAATGAATAAATATATTATTATATACATATATAAAAAAAATATTGTTTTGTAATGTAAAGACTGTTTGAAAAAAATACAAACGTGTTAAAAAGAAATATATATCACGAGGTGTGTCCTTTATTTTTGCACAAATGGAAGATACATTCATTGTTAAAAGGTATTTCTCAATAATTGTGTAATATACCATCCAACGTATTTAATTGATACTGGAACTATTCTTCGAGTTATTTTATGTAACTCCTGAAAAATAAAAACATGTGTTTTAAAATATGAACCTTTTTTTATTAAAACCTACCTTTTTATTTCAATATCTCCATCCTGTGTCCTTGTGCACAGTAATCGATTCTCTCCTGAAAAATATGCAATCTCACAGGCTACAACATTATTTGAAAGAAAAAAAAAAAAAAACGTTTTTCATATACTAAGATTAAAAATAATAGTATGTAGAGATTCAATAACAATCCATAACTAGAATTACAACATCTGCAGAATCTTGAATTACATTTCAATCGCTATAAACTGATCTCTGTTATTGACTGCAGTTCAGATCCTTGTTGTAAGTCAACGTTGTTTTCTTTAGAGTATATATTGAACATATAATAGAAAATTAATTACAGTACTGTGTTGAGCAAAAATCAATCGTTTGTTAGTTATAAATGAATCTAAATATGCATATCATCTTCTGTAGACCTACTAAACTTTTCACTAATCTATTTCAACAGATAGATGTTAGAACGCAAGCGATGAGAGTGAATATGCATATTTGGAAATCATTAATTTGATGGAAGTGCCCCAAATGAATTGATATCGAGTCTTGAAACAGGGTTGAACGTCATCTGTAATCGCGAGTGAAAATTCAACGTGTGCCTATTAGACGGGATATTTCCATTCGCAAACTTCCCTCCTGGTGCGATAAGTATGAAATTTTAAAAACAACATCCCATTTTCAAATCAAAACTTCAGACGTGTGGATATCCGACATAGCCAACGTAATTTGATACAAACTATCCTTAGTAATAGAACCAAGATTAATTATTGCTTAGATATAACTTAGATGTATTATAAAAACCAACATTGCTAATGAGATAGAATCGGTGCTGTCTGTTGAAAGAAATCGATTATCACACGATTTTTCTGGAAATATTAGATGATCGTTGTGGAATGAGACACAATACCGACGTGTAGTTGATCCTCACAACTCTTCCCAATCACAGAAAGACCCTTATTTTTTTTTTTTTTTTGTTAAGAGTACTCGGGGCTTTGAACAACTATAATCTTTGTTGCGAAATCTCTTCTGAATGATTTACGCGATAAGTTGAAAAAAAAAAAAAAAAAAAAACACCTGTAAATTAATCTCACCTGTTGCATTAACGAGGATCCAATTTGCCAGACATTTTTTATTTCCAAATGTCGATAACGATCAGTAATTGCCTGTGTTTTAAAGTGGTTAATACACAAGAGCACAAAAATAAATTACAAATACGACCCAAGTTGAAGTAAAGTTGAAGTTGAATTTTATTCAATTACGATAATGAAGTTGTTTGTTACACAAGAATGTCATACAATGCACAGAATATTCTTCGAGATCTATATGACGATAGAAAATATGCGTTTACCAAAAAATCTCATTCATGTTCAGTTATTGATTCATGCTTTTATTTCAATTTGTTTTATTTTTTATTTCTTTTTTTATTTCTCAGTTATTAAATCTATATTTATATTTAGTTGTGAAGATTGAAAAATAACTTATAAAAAAAAATAAAAAAATGACTTGATATTTTTTGGTAAACTTTATGTGATGTTCGTTGGTCTGATGACTGACTCACCAAAACCTTGAAGCGAGTGAACCACCATGGACCACCTCAATATTATCAGATAATTAACACTTTCGCCTTGTGTGCTACAAGAATACAATGCAATGAGTTCAAGAAAGAGGACGAGAAACTTTGGGACCAAACTCTGCTACCTCCCAAGCCTAGAATAGATCGTGTTACACATAACAGATCTCTGAATGAAATTTATCCATCAATCGAAGTAACTGCCCAGTGCCTTCTATCTCTCTCTCTCTCTCTCGCTTATCTATCTTTCATAGTAAATAATTGATAGACCAAACAAGACTGCTGTATTATTTAGTAGAAGAAATATTTACAAGTTCAATAATCTCATTGCTCAAGTAAAAAAGTTGCAACATCCACCAACGAAGTGACGATAATTATTTAAATATATAATAGCGGTAGTTGAATATCTCTCTCTCTTCCTTGCATTATCAAAACATAACTGGTTTAGTGTGAATGACCAATATTGAAAAAACCTTGGACATCAACGGGGGAAACCCTAAGTCGGATCATGATCTCTCTTGTCATATTTAACTAAGAAATAACTTATTAACTAGTTTGTATTACTGTAATTAGTAATAGTTTGTGAAATGAAATCTATGACCTACACATAGTAGCAAACCTAAGCCTAACAACTAATTCTTTGAGTGATTGAGAAAACGATTTGGAGATGAACTGATCTGGATAATTACCTTAAAGATAGATGCTGTAATTTAATCACGGTAAATATATATCCATAATCAAAATATTACATCGTGGAGAGACGAGCCTCAACTGCCAAGAAAACTGATCAACGTTGATTGGATTATACGACTATTACTTTATCGAAGATAGATAGTTATTACCGCGACTAGAATACTTGCTCCTGAAATCCGAATAAAACACAAATCTCTTTATCAGACAGATGCCATTCAGCAAACGCTATAAGACCTCGTTAATTACGGTCAAGTCTTTAAAATCAATTCTGGTACTCAGTGGAAGGTTTTTTTTTTTCTTTTCTTTTTTTGTTTTTTTTTTTTTTTTTGTTTTTTTTTTTTTGAGGATTACCTTGCTGTGCGAAGAGTTAGTACAGACGAACGTCAATGTTCCGGCCATCAATACGCGATCGGTCCATCATTGCTATTATATCAATTGTTAAGGAAATTATTGATAATAAATTAACGAACATTTGATTTCTGAGCTTAGTAGATATGAAACTTTCTACTAAACTAAGACAATATTTTTTTTTGTCAATCAGAATGATGATTATTTATATCCCTTGGAATAAGAGTCATAGTCAAATCCTGCGGATAATCAATTCAGGAAACATAGTTTTTACAAAAGGATACCGACAGCTCGCTCTGCTTCCCATTCTGAGGCGAATCTCACTAGACCCATATCAGAGCCCCGCATTTCGGCGAATTTCACTTCACCAACGTCCTGAAATTTGTCACGCAGCATCTGCCACGTTGTGCTTTGTGGTAACTGAAAATTTTTTTAAATCAAGAATCAGTTTTCCCGATGTGTTTGAGCATCTTCTGTAATTGAACTTTGTAGTTTATAGTAACCAAGGGTCTTCAGAACTTGATAAAAGACTATAGGCTGCTGAAAATCAGGGGTCAAATCTCTCACGATTAAATCATACTTACATTTGCGATTAGAATTGTGTCGGAAGATCTTCCGCCGTTAGTATTTTGTCTGTTTCCAGTACCACTCTGACTTTGGTTTGTTGAGAAAGCTCCAGTTCCTCCTGAGATACGGTCTCCATCACCCCTGAAGTTACCATCAAAATCTCTGTTGCCAAAATTTGAACTACCAAACGCGTTATTATTTCCACCAAATCCAATGTCGTTTTCGAGTTTCCCCATTCCCCTAGGTGCAAACGCATTGTTTCCTTGCCCCGCAGCAAGAGAAGCTTGAAGACTGGACAGTCCTCCTACTCCACCTCCAAAGTTGTTTAAATTTGATGCCAATTCGTTGGTGAGGGATGAATTCAACAACGAACTTGTTGCCAGATTGGCTCCTAGACCACCAGCTAAGCTTGCTTGAAGTGCAGCTGCATTTGAGTTAGAGAGTGCGGATGCTGTGCGAAAAGGGTACACAACTTTTGTATTACATTATCGAAAGAATAAAACAGATTTTACTATCTTAATTTGTTCAAAGTTTCGTCAAATACCCAGAATGAGTTTGGATATATATATTTTGCATTGAATCAATGAAATTTACCCAGCTGTGCAGGTACAACGTTATTCAGACTAGCGCCGAATGCTCCAGTGGCAAGAACTGGTGCTGAAATAGGATTAACTGTTGGAGTATTATTTGGCTGTACACTCGGAATGTTCCTGGCTACATCCATCAATCGATTGCCACCAGCGCCAAGGCCCATGCCGATTCCTTTCAAACCTGATCAGAGACAACAAGTCTTTGTTAAATATAATTCGACCGGAATTAAATTTAGAACGTATTTTAGTTGGAAGTATGAAATTTGGTGCACAGATAAATTGATTCGGAGTTAAAATTTCGAATCATAATCGATACTGTGAGAAATTTATATCACCTTCTGGTAGTTTTGGTGGCATATCAGGCTCGTTCGCACGATCTAGTCTGACGGTCATACGTCTATCAAAAAGCTGCTGATTATGTAACATAGAAATAGCTTGAACTGATTCGACGGGATGATCGTACTCGACGACTCCAAAACCGCGTGACTTTCCATCTTTGTCTTTGCCGAGTTCGACATGGAGGACTTTACCAGCTAATTTAAAAACTTCTAGTAACTTTTTTTCGTCCACTTTGTAATCCAGCTGTAAAATAAATGGGATATAAAAATTTCGAAGATTTACCCAAGCGACAACAAAAAAATAATGGGAATACTTTTTATCCCTGAATCTTACATTAGCCACAAATACTCTGGTTACAAGGGGACCGGATATTCCCAAAGACTCTAAAAACTGAGTACTGAGACCGTAAGTGTTTCCAAATTTGTTATCCCCTACGCCAACTCCAACACCACCTACGCCAGGCGTTGGCATATTTTGTCTACCACCAGTGGATCGTGGTTGATCTCGAAATCTGTCGTCCCTTCCTCTGTCGTTGTTACGCGTTGACGCTAATCGACCGTATTTGTCTCGTTCTACGTCATAGTCCTGGAAAATAAGGTGAATTTAGAAAATTCATTCAAGGATCTAAATAAGAAAAGAATGTAATCAAAGGTAAACAAAGGTAACGTGGAGAATTATGGATTTCTGAATGAAGTAGTAGTAATCTCACCTCTTTGACTACTAGCTTTCTGCCTTTGATATCAAATCTATGCATTTTGTCTACGGCAATTTTGACTGAGTCTGCATCTTCGAATTCAACAATACCACATCCTCTAGGCTTGTCATTTTCGTCCATGAATAACTCAACATGAGCAACTTTTCCGACTTCGGTTCTAAACAAATCCTTCAAATCTTGCCACCTGAAGTCGTAGGGAATATTCGATACGTAAATACGACGATCTGAAACCTTTCTACCACCACGATCGTTTCGCTCACGACTACGATCTCGACTCGTTGAATTCATTCGTGTTGATCGGTCGGATCTTCGGTTACGATCACGCTCTCTACTGCGGTCCCTATCTTCGTTACTGTTTTGCATTTGTGACCTGTAATATTATTATATTTCTTTATTACCGATTAGAGTGTCTCACTTGATATGGCATAAGCGCAGGTTTGTTATCGTCTAGCCGACTCCGGTCACTGACTCGCAATAGTTTCAGAAGAGAACGTGGATTTTAGATGAAAGAAATACACTATTTTTTACTCACTCTTCCGCCTTGATCATAGCAGTAGGTTTGCTGCTTACTTTCAATAAAGGTGACACCAAACCCCTAGTGGATAACTGTTACTTTAAACTAATATACAAGTTGCTTAACACCACACGCAACTGTATACAAGAAAAGACGCGTCCCGCAAAATGGCGGGGAAGTGACGAGATAACCGATGAAACCGGAAGAGGTACTGACGGAGTCGTTTAGGTTTCGGAATACGAGATTTTAGATCATTATTTCAAATAATATACTATTTGGTTAGCATTATTTCAGCTATAAGACTTTACGCTATTTAATCTATACCTCCAAGTCAGTTGGTTATCGAATCTGATATTGAGGTCTTATTTGTATGAAATCATGAATAAGAATCTAAGTTGAATAGACTATCAATGAAGATCTTTCATTCGTACTATTTGTAAAAGGTCTAGGTGTATAGCGATGAAAAAAAATATTATTGTATACGTTTGACAATCAATGAAAAACGTAGAAACTCGGTTTTTCAGGCATTGTGTCACACTGCACGTGGGTATTCTGAAACCTATGCCATTCTTGTAGTTGTTAACTCGTCTGATAGATGGCGATACCATTCAGCACTTCGTTGACGCGGAAGCGAAGAATAGAAGCACTGACCTAGGTTACGGATCTACCGTGGGGTCAGTGGCCTTTGTGGCGTCAAAGCATTTGCATCGGAGTTGCGTTTCTGTTCCAGTCTCAGGTATCTCGATAGAAATACTTCGAAGGCCGAAAAATTGTCGCGAGTTAGACACAATACTATAATTATAGTAGTATTAATGTGGTTTACATTATGATAACTTGTATGTAAAGAGACCCGATCAATTGCGATGGGTATAATGTTTATTTTTGAGCAATAATCACTAATTATACATCATTTTGGCAATGAGTAATGTTGTATTGATGCTGTAACAATAAAATTCTGAATCCAGCAATAATCATTTACTTCATTATTTTCCACGCTTCCCTCCCTCAGACTCTTTATTTCAGGAACGGTAGAAAATTAGCCTTAATGCATTTTCAGCTACTAAAAAGATTGAGACCAACTCCTCAAACCAGATGTTCTCCTAATAACTGGAGTGTCTTTCGACTTAGAATTAATCTTATTCTTGAAAACGCTAGTATACCTAAACACACAACGACGTGCATGAAGCAGCATATGCATGCCTATATCGATACGCTATTCCTTTCCCCGACCAAAAATTTCAGCACACCTCCTCGGGTCAGATACTCTCCTGATACCAGGAGTATTTTACGACTTAAAATTTTTCTTATTCTTGAAAACGCTAGTATACCTATAGACACACAACGACGTGCATGAAGCAGCATATGCATGCTTATATCGATACGCTATTCCTTTCCCCCACCAAAAATTTCAGCACACCTCCTCGGGTCAGATACTCTCCTGATACCAGGAGTATTTTTACGACTTAAAATTTTTCTTATTCTTGAAAACGCTAGTATACCTATAGACACACAACGACGTGCATGAAGCAGCATATGCATGCTTATATCGATACGCTATTCCTTTCCCCCACCAAAAATTTCAGCACACCTCCTCGGGTCAAATACTCTCCTGATACCAGGAGTATTTTACGACTTAAAATTTTTCTTATTCTTGAAAACGCTAGTATACCTATAGACACACAACGACGTGCATGAAGCAGCATATGCATGCCTGTATCGATACGCTATTCCTTTCCCCCACCAAAAATTTCAGCACACCTCCTCGGGTCAGATACTCTCCTGATACCAGGAGTATTTTACGACTTAAAATTTTTCTTATTCTTGAAAACGCTAGTATACCTATAGACACACAACGACGTGCATGAAGCAGCATATGCATGCTTATATCGATACGCTATTCCTTTCCCCCACCAAAAATTTCAGCACACCTCCTCGGGTCAGATACTCTCCTGATACCAGGAGTATTTTTACGACTTAAAATTTTTCTTATTCTTGAAAACGCTAGTATACCTATAGACACACAACGACGTGCATGAAGCAGCATATGCATGCTTATATCGATACGCTATTCCTTTCCCCCACCAAAAATTTCAGCACACCTCCTCGGGTCAGATACTCTCCTGATACCAGGAGTATTTTACGACTTAAAATTTTTCTTATTCTTGAAAACGCTAGTATACCTATAGACACACAACGACGTGCATGAAGCAGCATATGCATGCCTGTATCGATACGCTATTCCTTTCCCCCACCAAAAATTTCAGCACACCTCCTGGGGTCAGATACTCTCCTGATACCAGGAGTATTTTACGACTTAAAATTTTTCTTATTCTTGAAAACGCTAGTATACCTATAGACACACAACGACGTGCATGAAGCAGCATATGCATGCTTATATCGATACGCTATTCCTTTCCCCCACCAAAAATTTCAGCACACCTCCTCGGGTCAAATACTCTCCTGATACCAGGAGTATTTTACGACTTAAAATTTTTCTTATTCTTGAAAACGCTAGTATACCTATAGACACACAACGACGTGCATGAAGCAGCATATGCGTGCCTGTATCGATACGCTATTCCTTTCCCCCACCAAAAATTTCAGCACACCTCCTCGGGTCAAATACTCTCCTGATACCAGGAGTATTTTACGACTTAAAATTTTTCTTATTCTTGAAAACGCTAGTATACCTATAGACACACAACGACGTGCATGAAGCAGCATATGCATGCCTGTATCGATACGCTATTCCTTTCCCCCACCAAAAATTTCAGCACACCTCCTCGGGTCAGATACTCTCCTGATACCAGGAGTATTTTTACGACTTAAAATTTTTCTTATTCTTGAAAACGCTAGTATACCTATAGACACACAACGACGTGCATGAAGCAGCATATGCATGCTTATATCGATACGCTATTCCTTTCCCCCACCAAAAATTTCAGCACACCTCCTCGGGTCAGATACTCTCCTGATACCAGGAGTATTTTACGACTTAAAATTTTTCTTATTCTTGAAAACGCTAGTATACCTATAGACACACAACGACGTGCATGAAGCAGCATATGCATGCCTGTATCGATACGCTATTCCTTTCCCCCACCAAAAATTTCAGCACACCTCCTGGGGTCAGATACTCTCCTGATACCAGGAGTATTTTACGACTTAAAATTTTTCTTATTCTTGAAAACGCTAGTATACCTATAGACACACAACGACGTGCATGAAGCAGCATATGCATGCTTATATCGATACGCTATTCCTTTCCCCCACCAAAAATTTCAGCACACCTCCTCGGGTCAGATACTCTCCTGATACCAGGAGTATTTTTACGACTTAAAATTTTTCTTATTCTTGAAAACGCTAGTATACCTATAGACACACAACGACGTGCATGAAGCAGCATATGCATGCTTATATCGATACGCTATTCCTTTCCCCCACCAAAAATTTCAGCACACCTCCTCGGGTCAGATACTCTCCTGATACCAGGAGTATTTTACGACTTAAAATTTTTCTTATTCTTGAAAACGCTAGTATACCTATAGACACACAACGACGTGCATGAAGCAGCATATGCATGCCTGTATCGATACGCTATTCCTTTCCCCCACCAAAAATTTCAGCACACCTCCTCGGGTCAGATACTCTCCTGATACCAGGAGTATTTTACGACTTAAAATTTTTCTTATTCTTGAAAACGCTAGTATACCTATAGACACACAACGACGTGCATGAAGCAGCATATGCGTGCCTGTATCGATACGCTATTCCTTTCCCCCACCAAAAATTTCAGCACACCTCCTCGGGTCAAATACTCTCCTGATACCAGGAGTATTTTACGACTTAAAATTTTTCTTATTCTTGAAAACGCTAGTATACCTATAGACACACAACGACGTGCATGAAGCAGCATATGCATGCCTGTATCGATACGCTATTCCTTTCCCCCACCAAAAATTTCAGCACACCTCCTCGGGTCAGATACTCTCCTGATACCAGGAGTATTTTACGACTTAAAATTTTTCTTATTCTTGAAAACGCTAGTATACCTATAGACACACAACGACGTGCATGAAGCAGCATATGCATGCCTGTATCGATACGCTATTCCTTTCCCCCACCAAAAATTTCAGCACACCTCCTCGGGTCAGATACTCTCCTGATACCAGGAGTATTTTACGACTTAAAATTTTTCTTATTCTTGAAAACGCTAGTATACCTATAGACACACAACGAGGTGCATGACGCAGCATATGCATGCCTATATCGATACACTATCCTTTTCCCCCTCCATAAATTTCAGCACACCTCCTCGGGTCAGATACTCTCTGATACCAGGAGTATTTTACGACTTAAAATTTGTCTTATTCTTGAAAAGGCTAGTATACCTATAGACACACAACGACGTGCATGACGCAACGTATGCATACCTATATCGATACACTATTCTTTTCCCCCACCAAAAATTTCACTACACCTCCTCGGGTCAGATGTTCTCCTGATACCAGGAGCAATTAAATAATAAAAGCCGCAGGGAGGAAAAAATGGAAAATCACGAAGCAATTAATTACTGCTATATCTGGCAGTTTATTGATACATATTCGATACATAATATTATTAATTGTGAAAACTGTGTACAATTTATGAATGTTTCTTTAGAATAAATATGTAATCATAATCTAAACTTTATTCCTATTACAATGACTAGCTGATATAACTAATTTCACGAAATCCGAGTTCGATATACACTCGTTCGTTGCAATCGGAACAAAATCCTTGCTGGATGGAGATATTTGGGCTCGGAAGAAGGCTTATTCAACTGTAACAGAAGGATGTGTGTTATAAGATCATAATTATTCAGTGAATATCAATCAAAAAACTATACAGAAATCTTGTTTTTTTCAACACGTACTATGTATGTTGTCTAGTTTGCCACAACTTCGTTGCGTTAAAACTATTTATGCCACGAACATTAGTGCGCCTGATTACATGTAATCCGTACTACAAGTCTGACATGCGAGTTGCAGGTAAATCAGGCGCACTGCTTGTTGCGGCTACAGTAGTTCGTCGCTTAGACTGCGAGATGGCGATACCATTTAGCACCCCGTTGGTGAGAGTGAGACTTACCTAGCAAGAAGCACTGACCTAGGGTACGAACACCTGTCATAGGGTCAGTGGCCCCTGTGGCATCAAAGGGTGATGATAAAGCCGAGTTAACGAAATCCGACCAGCAGAGATCTAGATAATATATCATGAATGCGAAAAGGTTGTCACAGAATAGACAATGCAAGATTCGTCTTGTCTAGTGACGCCGCGCCTCGAATGTATGCATGCAATAGGTTAGAAAGACTCGCATACACTGCGGGTCCGATGGCTTCCTGTACCTTCGGATTTCTACACTCCTCATAGCTTTTTAACGTAGATGATCGCGTGCTTGCTGTTCTACAAAATTTAATGCAATACTAAAATGTCATAATTTATTGAAAAATAACAAATACTACCTAATCAATATTCAAATATTTGAATTCTTTCTTACGATCACTAGTAGAATGATGCTATAGCTAGTAGCTTATACCTAGGTGATAATAAAAACCGTTGTTTCGTTATTATGATAATCTATGTATTTACATTTACATGTTTCCGTGTGTACAAGATTGTTAAAAACATTAAAATGTTTACAATTTAAGTTTGTTTCTTTACTATTAATTTTCTTCTTCACTAGTTTGTAAACTCTTGTCGCTTAAACATCTTCAAATTTCGTTATTTATTTACAGTAAAAAAGTTCTAATAACGTTGAAACTACGGTTCACCAAACATATACATACATACATAGATGTTTATGAATTTATACTTTTATTAGTAAAACCGTATAATTCCTGTTCTTTCAACTTTATAAATGAATGTTTGTTTTCATGTTTTATATGTTTTTTTTTTTTTTCTCTCTTACTTTTTCTCTCTTCACGAATACAAATTGAGTATGAAAATCGACGATGGGAAACCATACTCTCATTTATGTACAAATCTACGAGATACATAATGCAGCGCAGCTACTTAAACTATTTTTTTTTTTTTCTCTCTTTTTTATGTAACTGATTTTACAGGAAATTTACAATGTTGGTAATAAATGGTTCGCATTTTTCGGTTCATTTAAACGTTAGACTTACTTACATCAAATATTGTGCTACAACAGGCGTAAATGAAATACATTTTGGTCAATAAACTGTATCCCCCTTTTTTTATATTAGAGAATTGTTCCATAATTAGATCGATCGCAGGAACATCCATTTCTCAGAAGATAATATATATACATATATAAACTATTTATATATATATATATATATATATATATATATATATATATATATATATATATATATATTTTTTTTTTTTTTTTTTTTTTTCAATTTTTTTTCATTTTTGTTAAAGTAATAAAAATTAACCAATTTACTTAAATTTTATTTACAAAAATGACAACAAAATAAGGTAAACATTTGTTGGCCTCATATACTCGACATACATTTCGCATAACAAAATACCTAATATTAACGCGTGTCCTCAATCGCTACTTAAATACGAATAACAGATCGGAAATAGCAACTAAGTTATTTGACGGTAAAAAGTAGTGTCTGTAGTAAAACAAATTTACTTTATCCTTTGCACTCTCTGAAAACATTATATTATAATATAGATTTTAATCTAAATCTTGGACATTGATAGGGCGAATACTATTTATTTATATTATAGCATGAGAATGGATAAAATTTTGTATCGTGTTCTGACCAATGAGCAAAGAGAAAAAAAAAATAAAAAATGAAATAACTTGATAAGAAAAAAAAAAAAAGAAAAAAAAAAAGAAGACAATACGAAAATATGATAAAATAAATTACGGCTTGTCACAATGAAAACTTTTCTCCAGAGATTGCAAAGTATTTGTCATCAATATCTCAGGACTGTTGGACTTTTGGCGTATCGTTTATTTACAGATTTCTTATTCTATTATGTATAGTATATTATATTTATCTTACTACTCTTAAAACTAGATTAACTTGCTGCACACACGCACGCGTGGTCCATATGACGTATGAAGACACTGGGTGGTCAGTCGCTATCAGAGCCAACAGGATTTATCTTTTTTCTTTTTTTTGCTTGCTTTGGTTTGATGATTTCCTCTTCCTGAAATTAATACATGAAACCTTTAACTTTTCATGAAAATTAAACACCTTTCATACAAATGAACTATGTGTCTTCTTTCTGCAACCGCCTTGACGATGAAAATAAATTATTCTAAAATGCAATAAAACCAATCTTTCTTGTCTCCCTGCCATCCTCAAATCTGCCTTTCTATGGAACCTCCATCCCAGATTACTAGGCTTTGGAAATACTATCTAAGCTTTTTTTTTTTCAACTTGCAAAATTTTCGCTCCAAAATTGTTTTTTGAGATTTTTATTTTGTTTATTTTCCTTTCAATGTACTGCAAAAGGCGAGTCAAAAACCTTCTAGAATTTCCCACCAATACCCAGATTTTGTAAAGTTTGGGGATGAGAGATAAAAAAGAAGTAGGCTTTTGTTCAAGCACAAACGATATCATTAGAAAAGAATTGATTATGGTGATACTGTAATCTTTCAAAGTCCTAAATTACTTACTTCACTGCTCTGATCGCTACTCTCAGTAGTCCTATCTCGAGGTGGAGGGCGTTTGGCAGCGGGTCTTTCTCTCGTGCTAGCCCCAGCTTTTCTATGACCTCCTTTACCTCCCCCGCCACTCCCAGTATTGGCAGCTGTGTGTTTTCTAGAAGGCGGTGGTGGGGGTGGTTCATTTTCTTCATTAACTTCGGCAAGAGCGAACAGATCTCCGAAGCTTTTTCGCAAAGAATCACTGCTCGAAGCTTGTGCCTGTTGCAATGCTCTCTGCATCCCATCTAATTGGTAAAATTGTAATTCTGCTGTCGACATACAGTGCTGTCTGAGTTGGTCCAGGTGACCTAGTACTTGTTCTCCCGTTGGTGGGCCTGACTGTTGGGCAAGTTTAGCCAATGAACGCTTTCGTTTGTTAGGGCTTGTAGCAGGGTAGCGCGTACTCAACAAACTTGCTACTAATTCACCTAATTTATCTTCGTACTCTCTACACCAATAGCGTAACGCAGCTACAACAAACATATCTCCGTCGACGCTGTGGCGACAAAAAAGTTGTCTCAATAGCTCTATTGTAGGTCTGTAAAGGTAAGAGATTAAAATACACATAGATTAGTAAATATCTATTTTTTCATAAATACATCCATATTTGATATACTGGTATAGATAAGAAATACACATGAATGATATTTGAAATACTAACTTTTCTTGCTTCAGCATGAAGAGTATTGACGTCAAAGCTTCCGCATGATTGCGAAACTCGAGTTTTGGCAATATTGGCAGTACAGACTCAATGGCAAAGTCATGCGCAGCTATGAGTTGCCAGAAGCAATATTGCTCAAAGGTTTCCCAATGTAGACTAGCTGTAAGGATTGTGGTGAATGATTCTTTTTTCAGCATTCTTAAATGACCCTGCATTATCTGGCAAATCAAGTCTTGCAATTGACTGGCATCGACGGTTGATACTACCAATTGTAATAGCTGCACGTTACCGACGGCTACATTTTGAAATTCCATGTATACATCGGGTACCAAGTAACACAGCAAGTATATGTTGTCTTCGTGGCAAAGCTGTAACATAAAAACACAATTCTTATATTTATGCAGACTGATTTTGTATTTCAGAAAAGCTAACGTTATGAACTCTCATTCGATGATTTCGTATTAGATATGCGCAATCCTGACCTTCAAGTCTGCCAAGAGACATGTTTCTAATTTCTTTTCTCGTTCTGAGCAAAAGTCTTTGTACACTGAGGCCTTTATGTCGTTTAATTCGCTGCTGTAAAAAAGTAAAGAGAAATGAATTGGTTTTTTTTTAATATAATGAGAACTTGTATGTTTTTATGTATAAAATTAGATATTTAAATATACAAACCTAGGTTCGCCTTCTCGTTTCTCTTCCTCTCTGCCCCAAACTTTGAGAAAATATAAAAGTAAGTATCCAGTTTTTGGCTGGATGGTGTAAACCTCTGCCAAAACTCTGGCTAAAAGTTTTCTACGCTTATCTTCTTCTTTACATAATTGAAATTGGTTCCTGAACATGACAAATAGCGGTGTACTTATGCTATCTGCTAAATTTTCGTCATTTAAATTATCAGTTGGAAATATTTGCGGGGTTGTTTGCGGAAATAGAACTGTAGATATTGATGATGCTAATGTAGGTAATGTCTCTGCTTCAATTTCGTCCTCTATTACTAATTGAACTATCCTCTCCATAGCTTGGCATCTGAGGATAAAATTATTTCTCATAAATAACATATAGTATGTAAAATGAAAACGTTACATAAGAAATGATCTCGAGTCAAAGTTATAAATGTAGAAAGATATCTTCTTCGATAGGAGTAAAAAAAAATGTTTTCAAACAATACATTTTTTACGCTTAAAAATATGGCATGAATAATATATTACTTGGCCTCATTGTCAGGTTCGAGATGCAAGCTTTCAACTGCTATCCTCAATTCTGCTGGGTCCAACATGAAATTCAATTGTGGTACTATTTCCTTTTCGTCTTTTTTAACAACACAGTTAGCATTCCGTTGATCGTTTTTCAGTTTTACTTTAGCTAGAGGCATATCATCCTCGTCTTCTTCCTCTTCAATTTTTGTAACTATCCTGTTGGGCGATAATAAATCATGTAATGAATTAAAACGTGGAACTTGTTCATTCAGGAAAAATAAATAACAACAAGTCTTTCATAATTGATATGACTGAAAAACAAAGAGATAATCATTTACAGTTTAAATTTAATGAAATTTACTCACTGTAACGGCATTTCTTCTTCTTCGTCACTAAAAGCCGGCTCATCCGGACCCATATGATGATTTTCTAAAGTCGTACTTCCCGGACCTTCCAACATCAGCCCAGGACCCAGATCCTTATTAAGCTCTTCCATTTTACCTGAATACATTGGGATTGGAAGCTTATTACCTGGTCAAAAAGATCGTGCAAAAATGGAAGTTAGTAAGCAGTTGAGTGACAATTACAAATTTAGAAATACAAGTTATTAAGTGTTTAGATAATCATCGTGCTGATTTTATTCGATTTTTAAAATCGTGCTGTTAACTTATGATCTATTTCCTCATCAACTATCATCGTTGTTATTAGTCACATCAAATTGTAAGCTTGCAGTTGTGGTGATATTAGGTATATATTCAAAAAGGTGAATGATATAAAAAGTGATGTGAAAATTTACCTGGATCGGTATTTGGTGGTAGACAAAATTCTTTGAAAGTTTCTCGTATCTTTGTTCTCAATTCTCTGTCTAATTTTGGACTATCGAATAATGGATACAAGCTTGGCAGTACTCGTTTTTCCAAAATTTGTCTCAACGATGAGAATATACCGCTTCTTACTTTCTCGGTTAGAGCCGGATAAAAATTTGGTATTATCTGAAAGAAATGTTTGAACAGAAAAAATAATTCGTTGATTAATAATATAAATGAATGAATAAAATCACAACATTGGTAAAGTTAATTTTATTAAGATTAAATGTCAGACTTACCCTGCATAAAAAATCTAACAAAGTGGCAGTGACTGCAGGATGCGATCTCATGGAATTGTGCATAACTAGAATGGCCGGTTCTATATTCATTATGTTGTCCTTTTCAGGTTCGAAGAATAGCCAATCATAGAATAGCGCAAGTTTGGCATTACTTGCAGCGACGGTTGAAGTACAGGTGGTAAATAACCACCCTATAACAGCCCACCTTGGAATAATATCAGAGCACAAAAGTTCATTAGTCGGATGAATAACACCGACGATAAATCTGATGAGATCGCATCTGAGTGATTGAGACTCAGGAGTAGCCAAGTATTGTCTCTGAAACCAGTCTTGATATCGTTTGTGATTACCAAATCTGACTTGACTTGTTAAAAAAACCAATTTTCTTTCCATATCCGGGGTCAGTCTTGACTGTAAAAATCTTCTAGATGTTCTAGTTTGTAAAAGTTGTATTACACCGACAAAATTTGGGCACAATGACTTTGGATTAAGCAACAAGTCTTTCCAAAGTGCTTCGATCTCTGGTATCCTCGCTACATTTTGCAACAATCTAACCAGATCCCTGTAATTAGATTTATTTATTATATTATATTTATGATGATTATAATTTTGAGTTTGAAAAAAATCTAATGAAAATAATATTAAAAATAAAATTACCTCCCGATGACTAAACAGTCGGCGCACCTCTCTCTTATAAGCGATACCATAAAAGAGACTTCCTTTTGTCTAAGAGTGCCCAAATGAGGTGCTGTATGATCCTCTATAAGTCGTAGATAAGTGTATACGATAGAAGCGATCAAAAATGGAAATTTGTCTAACCATGGTCGATTTTCTTGAAATATATCTAGTAGAGCTTCGACGAGGAATAAATTTTTTTGTGAAGTATCACCGCCCGCCGCATGTCTCAATAAACTTGAACAAAGATTGTCGACATTTGCGACGCTCGTTCTTATCATTTCTTTCAATAGCCATAACAGCTGACCTCTCGCTGTATCGTGAAGGCGTAAATATCTTTCTAGTACTAATTGTATCAAGTGATTCAATACTATGGCCAAACCGTCTCTTGTTATAAGCGTTAAATCGCGATAACTTTTTGCAGCATTTTGTGGCTCTGTTAATATTACTACCAGCAGTCCTAGCGACACATCTTCGTGAGTCTTGTCCTTGCATACAGCATTGTTCAAGCTGTCGTGTGCCTCTTTTTCTGACAGTCCAGAAGTTAGATTTTGTAAAATTGTATAGCAGCGCTCGAACTTCTGGGAAAATGATAGATTTTTTGTTTGACTTTTTTTTTTTCATTAATATATAAATAATTTTTTCAGATTTAATGCGAACTAACTTTTGGAATATACGATTGAGGTATTTTTTTTTTTTTTCGTTTGAACATGATGTGACGAATGAATGAAAATTTAATTTTAATAATAATAATAATAATAATAATTGATTTATTAATTTTGAATATCCCGCGAAAATGTTGATTTTGTAACAGGTGGCGCCTCGTACGGTCGCCTCGGTTAACACGGGACCGTGACAACAATGGCCGACTTCGCATTTGATACGTATCCAGGGATTATTTAAAATATTAATATTACCTCTTCTAATTCGTCCTTGTTCTCGATGCATGACGTACTGAAGAGCCTAGAGGCAGTCGCTTTCGTTTGGTCCATCGTTGGCCTTTCCGTACGCGAGCACTCGCTCAAAGGTGTTTCACGCGCGAGGCCTGCCCTGCCTGCCTGCCGTTTCCTCCAAGCATCGTGTCTGTTTATTCCTCGTCCTCGGGAGTCGTGAAACGTTTCGATGCGATTGCGCATTGATACACTCGGTTTCCCTGCCTTGCCTCGCTTCGTGACGCGGTCTCAACCGGGGGAATAAAATAGTCCGTTATACGCATGCGCAGATCATGGATTCACCACATATTAAGCGCTTGTTGGCTCGCGATCTCAACTCCCCAAAGCCCCAGCTGCCCCCCCGTATATCCCCCCGAGTCCCCCCCCGACCCTCCCCCCCAATCCCCAGCCCCCCGCCAAGTTCATTGTTGCCTGAACGAAGAATCCGATCTCGCGTAAATTCGAGTACTCATCTTCGTCTTCGTATCCGTCTCCGTCTCCGTCTTTCTCTTTCTCTTTCTATTTCTATTTCTCTCACTCTTACTCTTTCTGTTTCTGTTTCTGTTTCTGTTTCACCTTCTCTTTCACTTGTTCAAAGCTCCGTCTTTACCTTTGTCTTCGACTTCTTATAATTCTTATAATTCTTATAATTCTTCTATTTCTCCCATATCTTACTATGCGGTGTAATAGTTACCTATATACTAGCTCCGTTCTTTTGCCGCCTGACCGGACTTTATACCTGTATAAGACCGCGTACTTCCGGTTTCTGATAAAATACAAGCTGTATAGGATTAATAACACGTTTGACGTGACTTGCACTGTCCTTTTAAGCCTTTCGACTTTACTACGTCGGACATTTGGTTGCATTAAGAACCACTCTTTTCAATCGTTTTTCTTTTATACAACGTCAGCGTAAATCCCGACGAACATTTCCTTCGTATATACAATATATCAGACGGTAATCACGGAACTTACTTCCGGTTTTGTCGCGTATCAATTTGCACAGATTTAATCTACAAGATTGTAGCTTACATTTGAGGGAAAATTCTTGAAATAGTACTTATTCACGTCGCTTATAATAAAATTAAATGTTTAACTACCGCATTATCATTCCTGCGTAATTTGTTATTCGTTCATTCGTATAATATAAGACCTAGGAGTTAGCTCAAATACTTTTCGGAATGAATCGCTACATCATTTTTATACTTCTAATTTAAATGATTGCAATGTTAGCAAAAGAGGGGAATATTTTCCTCCAATGACCTAAGAATCCACGTTTCATTTCAACTCCTTTTTTGGACCGGTGCAGCGAAGAGTAACAGACTTTTGCGGCTGTGCCTATACTATGAGCTCATGTATATTGTTAATAAAGTTTAACCTACCTATACATCATATATTGTATAGTAAAGAATTGTATCTATCTATTTCAAATAAAGTATATAAAAATTACTGTAAAATTAATGGATATACGAACGAATGATATTTTAGGATAAGAATTTGGGTGACATTAACATACTTTTATACATTAAAACTAATGACTTTAGATATCATCAAACTTCTGATGGTTCTGCATTATTTGTTCACATACCGTACAAAAGTTGCTAACATTAATTTAAATTAACGTTAGACAAAGGCTTAAAACATCGGAATGCATGAATACCGAAATTTGACCTGCGCGCTATGTGCGGCGAGAGCTTTCGCGTACAACGTTCGATTTAAGTTTTAATAATCACTGCCCATATTAATCACCCTGGAATTTTTTCGTACGGCATACTGCTATTCGAAATATGCGTAAAATAATCTATAGTACGTAAATTTATCAACAGTTTATTATTACAGCTATTTCGTGATTGCTGCAGATTATATGAAATATTTATCACAACACTTCGACGTTGTAGATTATATATATATACCAAAATTTGTCACCCAATTTAACTCATCCTTTTTTTTATATTTCTTCTGATATATGAAATTAAAATAAATTTTAACCCGAACAAAAGTATTCGAATTATTATTGTTCTCTAAACTCATTCTGAATCGATCCTATCCTCGAGTAAAATTTGGGAAAGTAGCCAATACTCCGAGAATACAAATGCGACGTATTTGACGATTCGGATTTAGCAGTTATCGACAGAGACAATACGTCTGACTACACAATGGGTTGAACCACTTTGATCAAACGCGGATTAAGAACTGAGAATATATGGGGTGGATGGGGGATAGGGAAGCTAAACGGTGGAAAAATAATAATAAGAAATTAATGTATACACACAATTTGATTTTTTTTTTTGATTTAATATGTTTATTTATTACGATACCAGATCCAATATAAAGTGATTACACCTGGGATGTCTTATTATATATTGAAATCTTTTTTTTTTTTTTTTTTTTTTTGTTTATAAGTAACGTAGGTATAATCTACGCTAGATTTATTAGGTGCATCTTTTAAATTTACTTGATTACATAATCAAGACTCGGAAATCATATTTTGATTTATTCAATTTCTTAGGTTTAATTTCAAATCACTGAGCTTTCGCTTCCTTCAAACTAATTGCAAACAACCTAAATACGTACATGTGTAAGCTTATATTATTTACGTATAGTTAGATACAGGGGTGTGCGAGGATTTTCGAAAATCTCAAGTCTTCTATAAAGTTATGAATCGAATATTCATAAAGAGAAGAGAAAAAAAAAAAAAAAGAATGTTATCGCATCATCGAGGTGGGTACCATTATTTATTTATTTATTTATTTTTTTTTCTAATTTTTTTTCAAGCAAAAATCCAAGCACCCCTAGCTTTGAACTACATACTCATCGTCAGACTTGTCTTTAATAGGCTATTAATAATTAAAATACAGCGCTCACTGCAGCTGGTTACATAGATCGACACTTGGCTTAGAAATAGGTATGTAGTATGGTATATAATGCGAATATCTCAAGGTACGAAGATATTATATTGTAAATGCATCAATCGGTCCTATATGAATTCTAAAGCCTGTTTAACACATTTGAGAATTCGTATCTAGATATAGTATTCAATAGATCGTACAAATACGGTAAAAAACGAGACTTACGTATAAACAGAGTACCTTACACTCTGTGATTACCTACTACGAGGTACAATCACCAAATATAGCTACCAACACGCGTCGTGTATACAGGTGCCTATATTATACCTAAATTGCACACATTTCTTGTTTACCTTATTACACCGTATTACAGGTTGATTATCTTTGGTGCGAAGTGCGCTATTCTTAAAAATGTATGATTCATCATATAGTAGTATAGAGAAATATGGTAAAAACTCGTGAATAATTAAAAGGGGGGGGGGGGGGGGGGGGGTCAAGGTATGTCTATCTACGTGCTCGCGCGTACTAATAAAAAATTTGAAGAAATCATTGCTGAAGGGTGAGAATAAACCCTTAAATCTCAGCGCTAATTCTGTTTCATCATTTAAACTATTATATATTATTCGTCGGATCTCACAAATAGCCACAGTGCAGCCTGTAGTATTTTCAGGTAAAGGCTGAAATTTAATATATATAGTGACGCAGACAGAGTGATATAGTATATTGTGCAACTAGTTGCACACTGTACTTTTCATAATAAGGGCACGAAATGAGCCTTCTTTGATGCGCGTCGTTCGGAAGAGGATTATATATAATATATATATGGGCGGGAGGAAAAGTACATTCCCTCCCGCTCCGGATTCACGTTCGACACAAGCGATTTCCCCCACGCCCGACAAGCATGAAAGAAGGCCCATTTCATGCACGTATTATGAAAATATAATTAAAGGGAAAATACAGAATGAGGGATGAAATATTCAGCTGAATATCGCCTGGACTTCTAAACAATATTAAATATTAAATCATTAGCTATGATTTGCTACGATTTTCCTTTTTTGAATCGTTGTCTTGCTTGGGCTTTACTGTATTTTGGATGTTTCTCTCTGTCCTCGTTACTCTTCTCGTTTTGCTCTTCTGGTTCTTCCTTGCTACCCTCGAGGAGATCAACTGGTGGCTCGAGCAGCGATCGCCTTTGACATTTTACGAAGTAACGGCACCCCTTCGCGATCGCAAAGCCAAGCATAGCGATGGCGATAGTAAGCAGGGCCATCAGCAAAGGGTGCTAAGTGATATTAAAAATTAGAGAAATTTTATCCTCGAATTTTCGGAAATTTATTTACAGTTTTTAGGCGACAATTTAAAAATTAAAGATTTTTACATTCCCTCAGGAAAAAGGAAGCAGATATTTTGGTTCAAGTTTTTTGTTTTTTGTAATTTTTTTTTTTTTTTTTTCTCATCAAGGTATGCAATATAGGTCTCATTTAGGCGATCAATAAAACATCAGATACAAGGCTGTGAGCATGAAAATGTCGCGTTTATAATGTAAATTACGAAACAGTTGATGAATTTTCAGTTGAAACTATTATTTTTATTTTCAACACCGTTAACGTTCACTACTGCGTGGGTAAAATAAATATTTGCATCGAAATGTATTCCTAAATAATGACCCTACTGGTCCGTCGACCAGCTCGTTTTGCTTTACAGATCATCTGCGCGGCAGCAATCGAATCAATTACAAAATAAACCCCGAAGGTAAAGAGTGAAATAAAATTTTCAAGCTTTTTTTGCGTTCAATTTAATACACCCGAGTAATGGAGATTGCGGATGAATAGCTTTGGACCTCACTGGGGTATTTCTAAAGGCCACAAAACGAAGTGTATATCTACATAAAAGCGTGAGGATATGATCAATTCTCTATTACAGATTCAGAGGTTACCTCAAGTCTCGCAATAGCCAACTTAACACTTGACTACTCGCGAATGCGAAACTCAATTTCGGTGATACATTAATTGATTTAATCGTCAAAGTATTTTACCCCATTCCTCGTTCCTCTCTCAATGACAACCGAGTCGTGCAGACCTCCAGGAGTGCTAAACACGGCGCTTGTTGCATATATGTATAGTATACATACACACATAGGTATAATATATATATAAATACGTACAGGGTGTCCCGAGCGAATATATATATCTATTTTACTGACGCGTAAATTCGTGGCAATGTGTGCTTTTTATTTATTTTCAAGATACTACATAATTATGTTTCTGGCGAATTACATTACTCGAAAGGTGTGCGTTTACCTTCAAGTCCCAATTGTATGAGTGTATTGTTTTGTTTTGTTTTTTTTTTTTTTTTTTTGCCACAAAACCGAATTTCGTTAAAAGGCCAAAATTTTGAAAATCGTTGACCCAGGGGTGTATTTTTATTTTGGAATCGAATAACTAAAGAATGGGAACGATCTGGTTTGAGTAGCGTTTTATAAATCGATGATATGGAGCGAAAACTTCTATTATTATCATTCTAAAACGTGACTTAAGTATTAATTATTATTTTATCAACGACGTCCCCAGAAAAAAAAAAAAAAAAAAAAAAAAAAAAAACGACGTCTTATCTCTACAAGCCTAGATTACAGTCGTCTATCCAACAGCCTATAACAGTTTTAGTTCAAACTATTTTACAATTCTCTTTCCGCGATTCGAAAGTTCACCGTTTAAATTCTTTTGTCATTTAATTTACAAATTTTTACAACCCATTCTTAGCTGTTGACAGCCAAGTAGAATCGATCTGCGATACAAGACGAAGATATATTATAGGCGTTTTTCTTTTCTGGGTCAACCGCCACGTCGTCGTTATAAATCGGCATTTTTGGGACACAGATTTCCGACGAGACTGTATGTATAGATACATGTATATGTATACGGAAATACTAAAATGCAAGAAAACTAACGATCCAAGAAAGTCCGTCTGGTATTACTGTTACTCTACTCTCTGGGTCGACTGCAATAGTTAGGAATGAAATCACGATCAGCTCATTACTGGTATTTAGATAGAGCATGTTGAGGATCAGTTGAACAGAATAGTATGGCAACAATATAAGTATGTATTGCGTAACGGTTTAAAAGAGAATGTGATCGTTATTTTGTTCTTTGCTGTTCTTTTTTTTTTTCTTATTTTAAATCGATTACACCGCTTCATCATTAGAGTATAAAAATCGATCAAGAATCAAGGTTCCGTATGTGGGTAAGATAAACAGCTGTTTTTTGCCCACAGTATGCATGCATGACTCAATTTTTAAGATAGATGCGTAGATCTATCAAAAATGCACGATTCCTATGATAGAATTCTATACGCCTTTGATTCCTCTCTATGCGAAAACAGTTATAAGAAACAGCCCAGAGTTCAATTGAACTATAATTAGTCTCATCCGAGTCTTGATTGATAGTTCGATTACCAAAGCTTAGTTGAAAACTCTATGTTCGATCTTGTAAACTGAATCATTGATTTGATCTAATTCTATTAAGGAATCGACTCACTCGCCCATGCTTTATCACGATGGGACTATATAGTGCGATTGAGAAAAAGTAAGAGAGACTCCCAGAGCTATTTGCTCTTCTTCGCACGTAATACACAATAAGTAGATACATACACATGCAGCATGTTTGCGGTTTCAAAAAGTGCGCAATGCCCACATATCTAAAGAGAATGAATATAGATATATGCGGTTCGAGCCCCCAGAGAAAGTGCCGCATGTATTCACCTCTGAGTGTTATTCGTGTGAACATGGACATAAATTTGTATTACAAACTGTGCATGCAAAGTCTTGAATATATCAGGAGCATGTATGTATGTAGTTACGTACAGAACAGCCTGGGTAACAAGTCGGTGACATAATGAACAGCGAATCGCTTACTTACAAGGAAATTTAGGATATTAAATTTGTCTTTTTACGTACCGTCAATGTTGGCTTGTTTGTGAAGACATAATCTGCGATTACCACTATAACACCCAAAATTATTCCCACGCCTGCACCTAGCCAAGGTATTTGTTGGTCGGCTGAAACAGTAGAAGAAATTTGCGATTCAAAAATTTGTCATTCCATTATAATTCTAATTTTTCACTTCATATATCATTATTCATTACTGAATCTCATCAATTACCTCTTCTATCCTTGATGAGTTGTTTCGAAGCTTTATTCATTGCGTCTAGTATGCTAGGATCGTTTGGTTGTAGACTAAGTGCTTTGCTGTATGATTGAAGAGCCTCACTGAATCTAAAAGTTTGTGATTCGACTTCAGCCTTGCGATAATATCCCTGAAATAGAAAAAAGTTTAGTGTAAAGGTGCGGGAAAGGTGTTGTTCGTTAAAAAATGACAATGCCCTAAACTGTTTTCACAATTTATTTGAAAAAAATATTCTGGTTCTCGCCTTTGTCCAATCAGGTTTTAACTGAATGGTCATCACTGCGTCTTCCATAGCAAAGTGGTATTGCTGCATTTTCAAAAAGACCAAAGACCGGTTGCTGTACAACGAGTAATTTTTAGGGTCCAGTTTTATCGCATGTGTATAATGGAACATTGCTTCTCCATATTTCTGTTCTTTAACACACGCATTGCCACGTTCCTTTAGACTCTGGACCTGAAAATTGAATGAATAATATTTTCAATATAATATAGTCTGCATTAATTAGTAATACATGCAGCTTTATAAATACAGGAAAGATTGCTTAAACGGAATGTATAATCATAGCTAATTATATCAATCTTTGACTCAATACGTGTTCAATAATATATTGTAATATTTTACAAAACTTGATTCAGAAACGGCACTTCTAGTTATAACAACCGGTTAAGATGCAAATATTATATTAATAGCTCATACTCATCGCGTATGTAAGAAACACAGATATTAAACTGTTGTATATACTTGAAATGACAATATTAGTCATATTTCGCAATGATTTGAATAAATCTTTTTCTTTCATTATACTATAATGTGACAATATACATACACATTGGATATCTGGTTTTTGTAAATCAAGAATGTGACATAGGGGTAGTTTAATTACTATGAAGAGATAAAAGCGGGAATATTATTTTCAGGGTTTGAATGTAATTAATAGTTGATATAAAAGTCCCCGTTGATATTTAAATCATTAATATATATACAGCTGGATGGATGTAAGCAATAGTATGACAATGCACAAGTCAGACGATATATTATATTATATCTTACCTCAGTTTCACGGTTAGCAGCCATTTTGTAGTGTTAATTTGATAATACGGTGGTTAATAGTATTTGCGGAATAAATAGGGT
>OX031013.1:9302194-9704694 GCA_943736025.1 Tenthredo mesomela | reverse complement strand
CTAATTTATAATATAATATACTCAATTTATATTATCTTTTTGTTTCTTTTCTGTCTTTGTTTTTTTTTTTTTTTTCCTTTCTCTTTGTTTTTGTTTTCATCTAGATTTGCTACATTATTTTGGTCTTAATCTTTTATTTCCTGCACTCTAAAAACTGTATGAATAGGTATTTTTTACATTATTTTTCTTTTTCTTTTTTTTTTTTTTTTTAATTCTGTTTGAGCCAGTACGTGTTCCCCTTTTTATATATGTACAGTGTCTATATAGGAAAAAATCACTTTTATTTATTTAATTACATTCTTTTTTCTTTGCTTTTCTTCTTCAACGCGAAGGAAATTGAAATTGAAATTATTCTTTCGTTGAAATATTAAATACTTTTGTAGCAAAAAAATTTCGAGACGTTCCATCTCTTTTATTCCCCCCCCCCCCCCCCCCTCCACCTCCCCTATCCGCTAAATGACAATATAAAAAACAAAGTGGCAAGAAATTTATACCAATTTCAATATATAGATTTATGTAATAAATTATTAGAAATAATAATAATAAAAATGAAAAATTTCGGTCCATATTGATTGTTGCCAGCATTTTTAATCTAACGATAAAAATTTCAACGACTTTTCCATTCGACATACCCAATTTATACTTCGCACGCATTGGCTATACTACATACTGCAGTATATACTATATATGTAAATGTGTATGTATGTAAATGTTATTATCGCAAAAATGATAAAACGAGAAAATGAAAATAAGATAACGAGAGATTTTAGAATAAAATTCGACTGGTCGAACGATAATAATTGATGACGAAGAGTTGGATTTAAATGCGATTCCAAGACGCAATTTACATTTACACACACAAAAGAAAAAAAAAAAAAAAAAAAGAGAATAATAATAATAATAATAATAATAATAATAATAATCATAACAAAGAACAAAGAAAGAAAGAAAGAAAGAATAAAATTGATTGGCACTTACAATTAGATTTAAATTTACGTTGTTAGATTAGGCACGTATATATACAAGTACATTTCGTTTTCTATTTAAATACCTAAAAAACTTTTGATTAATATTTGGAATTGAATAGTCACTCTTTTTATTCGCGAATAAAACTCTTCGATCGATCAACTATATGGTTCGTTATACCAGAAATGATGGTGATTTTAATTTTCGCAAAATTTACGTGACTTTCGTTTCGATCAATCAGCGCGCGTTTTTTTAAACGTCGGATGATATACATGCTACATGCAACGAGCTCTTTATTCCAGGCACATAAAATTCTAGGATGCTAACTATACGCTCTAAGTCTTAATAAATATTTATATGATTATTTAATGTCAATATGTACGAATTTGTATTTGTATGACGAGTAAAGTAGTAGAGGGTAAGAATTTGCATTTTTAATATTATATTAACCATATAACGACGATGATGATAATTAATATGGTATAATAATAAAAATTAATAACAGCATTGGTACGCACCAGCACACCCCTGTCCTCCTCTCTTTAAATGAAATTCTAAAAAGGACGTCACACACAGGGAAGCAATATCTAATTCATCATTATAATCTGAATATGTAATTCCCTTTATAGGTATTTATAATATGTATAAATTGTCTATATATAATCATTTCATATTACTATTTTTCTCAATTTTCTTCTTTCATTATTATTATTATCGTTTGTTATAAATAATATTCAAATCTGTCAGGATTATTGTATATCTATATCGTGAGTAAAATGTACGTGTTTATATATAGAAACTGAAAATTTTTAAATTACATTAAAAGAAAAAAAAAAAAAAAAAAAAAAAAAAAAAGGGTGTGACAAAATACTAATTCGAAATGATGCTCGGAAAAATTTGATAAAAACATCTTTTTCTTCTGTTGTTAAACCATAGTATAATATTTCACTAGACAAACGAAACTATAAAGACAGTAGCTGAGATTTTTTTTTCAATACCTTTCGCCTTCTGGCACACCCTAATTTGCCGTTTTGGTATTTCTGCATAAAATCATTGAATTTGTTACTCATATCGATTTGTTCCTCTAAAATTGGCACTTGATCATTTTAACTTTTTTTTCTTTTTTTTCTTTTTTCTATTTATCTTTGTGAAAAGTTTGACTTTTTATTATAATAATTGATTCACCAAAAAAAAAAAAAAAAACTGATAACTTCGAACACAGCGTGTGGATATGATTAAATACTTGAATTTGAAAATAATAATCTAGAAATAAAATATACTTTTATTTTTTCGAATGAATATAGTTGTTTTTTATTTTTTTATTTTTTTTTTTTTTTTACTTTGAAATTTTAATGCCCAATCAATAATTACCTCTTGAAGAAAAAAAAAAAAAAAAAAAAAAAAAAAAAAATAGCAATTTAATTCTGAAGATATAACTTGGCTGTTCATAACAGGAGACGAAAATTAATAAGATTGGTGTAGCATTAAACGTGTTAAGCTTATTGGAAGATAACATTCTACAGAGGAAGCGCCGTAGATCTAATAGATTACCTATTTTTCTTTTTTTTTTCTCTTTTCTTTCTTTCAATTCTTATCAATTTACCAAAGTTTTGCTGCATTGTATAATAGGTAGTTATAATGTGTTGTATATTAATAATGAATATTTTTTTCAATATTTGTTCAGGTAGCATTGAAAGCTGCCTTGTTTTTATAGTTTAGAATAAAGTTTTGCGATGTTGTAAAACTGTTGACTGGTATATATATGCTATGGTAACTAGTTTATTCACTTAATATCAATCCGAGAGGCCTATAAATTACCATGTATGACACAGTGTCGTAGGTGTTGACTAGTAAATTGAATTTCAAAGGTTCCAATTTTATATATATTATATAATATATTATATATATCGTGCTCTATTGAAAGGATAAGAAATTTAATTGAAACCCTTTCTTAAGGCACGATTGCTGATTGGAAAGACAGATAAATTAAAGAAATACGAATTTTCATGTTTCAATAGTGTTTTATTAACTTGCAATGCAAAAAAATTACGAATTAAAGTAACCCATCAAGAGAATATATTATTATGCACCCATTATTCTTTACTTTTTATTTATTTTATTTTTTATTTTTATTTTTTATTTTTATTCATTTTTTTTATTTTTTTTATTTTTTTTTAATTTGTATTTTTTTGCTTCTTTTTCTCATATGCACTTGGTTAATGTTACATTTTATTTATTTATTTAATCATTTATTTATATTTAATCTTTTATATATTTTATAAATAATATTATAAGTGAAGTCACTTCTTATTTTTTTCATTTTTTCTTTTTCTCGTTTTCGTTTTTTGTTTTTTTTTTTTTTTTTTTCGTTTTTTTATGTTTTACATTAATTTCTGTACACACGTTAAAGCACTGTGCCATACATTCCCTACGGCTTATAATGTTTTAAATCTCTGTCTAATGTGAAAAAAAAAAAGAATTCTTTTTTTTTTTTTTTTTTCAACATCTCTTATTTTCTTAGTACATTTTTTTTTTTGTTCCTCTGAATTGGGTATTGAGCAGACACTGCCATAATAAAATATAACAAACGTGAAAATTTTTGTGATGTAGCAGCATCTCGATATAACATTTGTTTAATTAAAACGTAAACACATCATATTATGTAACATACTAGAATTTGAGTAACGTAACATCTCTTTGTAATCATAGTCATTCGTAAAGCTTACTAGGCTAAGCTGGCCTGAGCCCGAAGAAAACATTGATACGAAAATTTGAAAATATTACAAGAAAAAAACAAAAAAAAATTTTTTCTTTATAATTACTGCGTCATATATTCGAAAATTAAGATTTAATTTACAATTAAATAATATTATTAATTTAAAAACGATTCCAACACTGGTATTGGATATTAGGTAATAATTTACTGTACAAGCATCACCCGTATTAATATACATATCTAACAACTAAATGGATTAGAAAAACGAAAAAAAAAAAGAAAAAAAAAGGGAAAAAGAAAGAATAAAATTAAAAAAAATAACTTGCAGCGCGAGATTTTTCAACAAAATAAAAAAACGAAGTCTTGACAAATTGATAAAAAAAACTTTTCCATCAACGATACGATACCGACATATATTTCAAAATTAGCTTTCATAGTTGTAGCATAGAAAAAAATTGAGAAAAAAAAAAAAAAAACATACAGAAATTCATTGTTCGAATATGAATTTTTTCGACGATATGGGAGAGCTGGCCAACTTACCCTTGAAAACAGTTTTTGTCAATTTCATATCTTGCGTATCTTATCGCGGGCCTAGGTCCCTATAATACCACAGAATACCAGAGAAAGTAAATCCTTTAGATGCACATGGAACAACACCTAAGCGTTTAAACTATTATAATATCCCGGTTAATTTTTCCGGTTTATTGAATACCCTTTCTCTCTTTATCTCTCTTTCTGTCCCTCTTTATAAAGATGAACAGAAATTGAGATGTAGTAATAAATATTTACAAATTGGAAAAAAATTAGAAAAAAAAAAATCGTACGTCGTTAGTTATAACTGTCTTTGCTATTATTTTCTGATATATAACTATTTTTATTATTTGGCACAAAGTGTTATCAATGCTCATCACGGCGTTCACCTTACTACCAGTTTTCTGTGATAAATTATATATACCATCTAATGAATTTTCATTCAAACAATAATAATAATAATAATATTAATAATAATAATAATAATAATAATAATAATAATAATAATAATTATACAACAAAGTATTTTATGTAAAAGTGAAACATCACGGTTTGCCTGTACATATACATCATCAAATGATCAATCGTTAAACTAGCTTGATATTTTTAAAAGGTTGATGTTATTGTGAATTATATTTAATATTATTATTTAATAACTACTATCGTTAAAATTATTAAAATATTTATATTACTCCATATACACAATCTGGACACAAATCACAAGCTTTGTTTTCTTTCTTTTATTTTTTTATATTGGTCAATCGTTTGATTTTAATTTTTATTTGACCTTTTCCCTTTTTCCCTTTTTCCCTTTTCTCTTTTCTTTAGGCGAATTTAAGAGATTCCAAGTGTGTTTTTAGACAATTCTGTTCCCATTTGAAAATGAAAAAAATGACTAATTACTTTAATGGATAACTTTCTTTCTTTTTACTCCTAGTTTGGCATTTGGCGGCTGAGCCAGCGGCTTCGGAATTTCAGTGTCTGTCGGTGTCTCAGTGATATTAAAATTCATTCTTATTTTGTCAGTTTTATTATTTTATAATCATGGTACGGAAATCTGTGTGTATATTATATAACTTTTTCTTCATATTATATTAATCACCTTTTTTTATTCTTCTTCTAAATTTAAAACTCAAGTTTTGTCATTACCAGATGTACCAAACTTCAGTTTTATTATTCTTTTATTCAATGAAATATTTAAAAACAAAAACAAAGCAACGATAAAGAAAAAAGAAAGAAAAAAAAAAAAAAAAAAAAAAATAGCAAAGGTCTTGGTACTAGTAATTTTATTGGCCTATTGTTTCGGATCGTCGATCGAATTTGATATGGTATAAAGTTAATAATACATAACTTTTGATATTATTGTAAGAAAATTGTGAGTCTGAAAAATTGGAGTATTATTTTATTGTTTTTTTTTTTTTTTAATTTTTTTTCGTTCATAATCTGTTTCCCAATGATTTTATTTTATTTTATTTCCTTCTTTTTTTTTTTTTTTTTTTTTTTTATTCCTTTTGCTTTCTATTTGGCTGAAATGCTTTCAAACTTCTACTAGCCTTAATCCTTAGACTCTCTCACTCTCACATAACTACTGGACACTTTTGGACGTGCGTACTGTATTATTAATAGCTTACTATTTTTTTTCATCTGGACAGTCTTGGACGTAGACGCAGCATATTCTATGCGGGACAAGGTCCTCTCTCTTTACATTTTTTTTTTTTTTTTCTTTTTTCTTTTTAAATTTATTTATTTATTTATTCTTTTTATATACGTTAGGATTGTCTTCCGTGCTTGGTAATTGCTTCGTGAAGTATGTATCCAGTTATAACGAAGATTTGTCGTCAACCGAATAAAAAAACTTGTCAATATCATTGCCTATACAAGTGAATCCGCTGTTTATTTATTTTTTTTCTCTTTTTCTTTTTCTTTTATGGACAGTTTGAGCAGAATCTATGGCCTTTGTTTCTTTCATTCTTTTACTTAGTTTTCTTTGTTTCTTTTTTTTTTTTTTTTAGTTTTCTACATCAAATACGAAAGTAATGAGCATTTCGGGGTAAGTCAAAAAGCTGCTTCTCTTTAAACAGCTTAATTATAAACCGACGCAATGTCTTCGGGGTGACAAGTCTCAGGAACAATATTCATTTTAAAACTTGGAGTTTGCCGAGAAAATGCATGCTTGGCAATATCGTCGACAGCAGCTTATTAACAACCGATAATAGTAGGAAGGGTGAGCATTTGAGCTTGTGTCAGTTGTGCAAACTGCCTCCTCCTCCCCCGCTACCATTTTGAGAATCGTATTCGAGAACCAGCCGTTTTATATGACTCAGTTTGTCGTGGAGATAGTGAAACCGCCTCTTCGTCTCCTGATGAACCGGATCATTTTTGGTTTCGGTATACTCTGACAATATTTGGCTCTTGATTTCCTGCAAATAAAAATCAACAAAATTTATAAATCAATAATGATTTCCCTGGATAATTTTCTATATCTAGTCGTTGTATCATTCTTGGCCAATATTCAACAACTTTTGAACAAATAATTTTAATTTATCACCAATTTATTTATCTTAAGAATAAAGTTCAACTAAACCAACCGAGTATTTAGTTTCATTTCCAGCTTTGTGCTCTTTCTTTAAAAGTTCCTCGAGCTGCGCAAACCGCCTTGAAACCTTAGCGACCTGTGTATGTAAACGCCTGTACTCTTCGTAATCCGCATTGAACTCTGCCTTGTAACGTTTCTTTTGCTCCATGCTGCTGATTGTTGTGTAGTACCTGCCGTTCGATGTTTATAAAAGAGAGAGAAAAAAAAAATCATATTAAAATAATTTTCGAATCATTTAAACATATCTAAACAGTCTGTAATGAATAAGAGCAATACTCACGTGAGGTAGTCCGGGTATTCGGAGGTCTTGATGCTTTCGGAACTAGGAGGTGATTGAGGAGATGCGATTTCGATATGCCCTGAATTGCCACTTGTATTCGGTATGTAACTATTGCCACTATGAGATGTAACTTCGTAATTATTCGATCCATTATTAACACTTCTTTCGCGTTCCCTTTCTCGCTCTCCTCTCTCCCGTTCTCTCTCCCGTTCTCTATCTCTCTCCCTTTCTCTCTCTCTTTCTCTTTCTCTCTCTCGTTCTCGCTCTCTTTCTCTTTCACGTTGTTCCCGTTCCCTTTCTCTCTCTCTTTCTCTTTCCCTTTCCCTTTCTCTTTCCCTACCTCGATCGTCCCGATCTCTCCTATCACTCGCGCTCGGGCTACCCCCAAAGCTGGAACCACTTCCTCTAACGAAATTCACAACACCGCTATCACCACTGCTCAATTTATTACTGTTACCATTATGGTTATTTATAACGTTATTATGGGCTAGATTACTATGCGAATTATGGCTGTTTAGATTGCTATGCGCGCTATGAATTTCCTCACAGTCACTGGACGGTGTCAGGCACGATTTGCTGGCACCATAGCTGCTTCTAAGCACTTCACTGTTTGTTCTCTCGGCACGATAATCGCGTTCACGTTGCTGTCTCTGCTCCCAGCTGTTGATACCACCCGCACCACCACCACCACCACTTCCACTTCCACCTCCACTTCCACTTCCAACACCTACACCACCACCACCACCACCACCACCTGATGTCCTTCCATTGTCCGCAGGAGCCGGTGGATTACTGGTTGTCGTTGAACTATTAGATTCTGGTTTACGATAATGAGATATCCGCGGTCTCTTAGTTGGGAGACCGTCGGTTCCCTGGAAGTACCCTGGTCTTTTTGAACCCATTAAAGCCGGAGGTGGTGCTGTTATTCCGGGAGGCGAGCCTGGATGCGTAGAGTTTGGTGACTGACCGCTACCTGTTGAATTCAAAACAAATAAAATTAGTTTATTCATGTTTTTGAGATTAAAAGTGTAGAAGAGTAAATAGAAAAGATTTTATGGGGTGAGATCCTCCAATGGTAGTCAAGTATTGGTATGAAAAATAGTCGTATCATAGTATTTTGAAAGATTAAAAAATAGAAGAGTAACTTTTTCTAAGCAAACTATCAGAGTTGGGGAAAAAATCATGGTCTATATTTAATTTCGGTTTTTCAAGTTTGATGTTTCAAGTTTGACTACCAGTGAAACGCAAAAGACCAGAGACTACTCTTCTGGTATTGAGAGAATCACTCGAACTTCGGTTTTTGAATATTATTGAATATCATTCTATTTCAATGTTCTCAAATCTTACGAATTTTATATTTAGAATACTGATTGTCAGACACAAGCAACTGAATTTGTAGTATAAAGAATCAAGTTTTTGAAGAACAAGAAGAAGAAGAATAAACAACAAGTAATTATTTGAAACCATCCAGGATTTGTGATAAAAATAATAAACGAATTCATTCAAATCATTTGATTAAAACCATGCCAACTCTGGTATTAATATCTGAAAATTAAAGAGCAATTACCACAAGACCCACCATCACTGGAACCGGGTGGTGTCAAGTTCTGTGGTTTACGCCGCTTCAGCATTGTCTTATCTTGCTCGGTATAAAAAGGCCAATCTTCTTGTACGTCGTTCCATACACCTCGATTCAAATGGTAAGTATTATCCCGATGCATGTAAGCTACCTGCTTGAGCACCGTTGTGATTATAGTCTTTTCTCGCTCTTTGATACCCTCTGAAAAAATAAATAAGTAATCAGAATTTTATTATCATCAAACTTAAACATTTATTTAACTGCATTAAATTTTCGATCAACAGTCTGCTCAGATTTTTTTTTCTATTATAGATTCTGTTGAATAACGAAATATTTATTATATCCTGGGTGAAAAAAAAAAAAAAAAAAAAAAAAAAAAAAAAAATTCACCTAGACTACCCTCTTATTATTACCTAAACTATACTTTGAACTCTTAATATTTACTCTACAACATTTAAGTCATGTAATAATAGAGCTTTATGTAATACCTCTGTAGATGCGCTCGTGCAACTCGGGCTTCTTGTATGGCCTCAAAGCGAGCAGGTGTATAAGTCTTTCTCTGTTGGAAAAAAAAAAGAAATTGTAAAAAAAAAAAAAAAAATTAAAAAATTAATAACTTGGAAATATTTTTCTTATTTTTTTTTTATATCAATATTAACGTCTGCAGGATACAGATGGGTACATACATCTGCTATTATTCTCACTATTTAATCTAATAAAAAATTATTTTTCTCATTTATTATTCTCCTTGATGTAAAATAATTTGAAACTCAGAAATCAATTTGAGCAATGAATTGAAAATTAATTACTGATTTTGAGGAATAATTTTGATGTTTACGTTCTTAGAAAACTTGTGTGACAAAAAAAAAAGAAAAAAAAAAACAATGTGAATAATTTTTTTTTTTTCTTCAAATTTTGAAAAAAAAAAAAAAAAAAAGAAGTTTAACAGGAAAGATAAATTGAAATTTCGTAAAATTTACAGCGTGAACAGAAATTTCATTCACGAAATATTTTCAATAGAACAAAACGAGAGAAATAATAAAGCGAAATGGATTGATGGAATTTTTCTTACTTCAAAGGCCTCCGCATAATTTCGGATATCTTTTTCTCGGGTTGAGCACGGACAGCAGGGGGTGGATTGTTGCTAGGGGTAGGTTTGTACGATGAAAGACGAGATTGAGTGGTAGATGACGACGACGACGACGACGACGACGACAACGGCGGCATGATACTCGGTGAGGAGGAGTTGGACACTGTAATCGGTGGTTCTCGTACTCTCGGAGGTGCTGAGGGTGGAATAGTCCTTCCAGTACCTCCTTTCACTTTGACCTTCACTTTCCGCCCGATGTCTGGTCCGTTCGCTTTGATTACCCTTGTGCTATGTCGGCGAAAAATGTAAAAAAATTAAATTCTCAAGTCTCTCTTATTTTCACATTTAATTATATATATATATAATTATATGACTTGATTCAACATAATTTTGCGGTCCAAAAATGAAGACCGACATTTTCTCGGATCAAATCAAAAATTTTCTCGAACCAAGAAAATTTGGAAAATTTTTCTAAATTGATCCAAAAATGAAGAGCGAAATTTTTTCGGATCAAATCAAAAATTTTCTCGAACCAAGAAAATTTGGAAAATTTTTCTAAATTGATCCAAAAATGAAGAGCGAAATTTTTTCGGATCAAATCAAAAATTTTCTCGAACCAAGAAAATTTGGAAAATTTTTCTAAATTGATCCAAAAATGAAGAGCGAAATTTTTTCGGATCAAATCAAAAATTTTCTCGAACCATGAAAATTTGGAAAATTTTCCAAATTTTGTTGGTTCGAGAAAATTTTTGATTTGATCCGAGAAAATTTCGGTCTTCATTTTTTGGCACCGTAAAATTATCTTTAATCAAGAATAATTTTCTTGGCTCAAGTTAATCTTTTTTTTCTGTGTATATAGAAATTCAACCTCACGTCGTGTTTATATTTCATCAATATTTACTCGCACTAATAATAATTATTTGATCATCAAAATATTGTCATTATCAACTATAGTGAAGTTGACCTTTCGATATTTTGACATTATACGCGAATTATAATACGGCAAAATAACGATAATTAAAGAAAGAAAAAATATAAAAATAATGAAAGAATGATAAGAAAAAATAACTGTTCATATGTTGTAAGAAAACGTAAATAACTGATAATAATATTAGTAATCGTTATAATATGGTATTAAAACGTTATTAGTTATAGTATACCATGTTTGAATAAAGAAAAAAAAAAAAAAAGAAAAAAGCTAATAATGAGAACAGTATAGTAGTAGATATCTACGTATATTGTTGTGGCTATTTAGATTGTTATGACATGTCTGTGCCGTGCACTGTGTAGGGGATATGTATATGTGAAGCACTTGTAGCCTTGACAGTGACGTCGACTAAACAAATTAACAACTCCTAGTGCAGTATCAATAGGTTTCCGACTATCGATATCTATAATACATAATGTATACGTGTGTTTTTACGGAAGTTAACATTAGACAAAGGCTGAAGTAATTAACATCCGTATAGATGTAAGATCTAAAGAGATTAAAAAATAATTTTTTTTATATTTCATTGCAATGATTTATAAATTGGATGAATAACAATTCGCAGAGAATTGAAACCGCAGCATCAATTCATATTTAATTATTCTATGTATAACTACGATGTTTATCTATACTTCAAGTCGTGTGAAAAAATGATATAAAAATATCTCGTACTATTTTTTCTTTTTTTTTTTTTCAAAGTCATTCTTTTCTACAGCTGTATATATATGTATGAAAAATTAATTTTCTCGGCTGAATAAAAGTTATGAAGTAAAGAAGAAGAAGAAGAAGAAGAATACAAATTTCTTACCATTTATTTTTGTGATTTTCCTCGGCAACAGCCATGCGATGTCTGGTTGCCTCGTACACGTCATCCTTCGCCTGTATCCGCATCTTACATGGCAGCGTACCAAGGCTTTCCAAACTCCTGCGTTACAATGAATATTGAATGAATAAATGATCAATGGCAACGATGATGTTTGTCCAGGAATTGAATATATCTCAAACGTCTGCATTGTGTAATCATTTCTCGTTTCCTTAATATGTACTATATCTACACTACATTGATATCAGATAATCATTTAACTCGTAAAAAAAAAAAAAAAAATTTCAATAATTGTATCATTTTAAAGTTCAATTTTTCATCAAGTATAACATACTTGGCCCCGGTCTGTTGTATACATTCGAAACTGCCCTGTGGTCCCTCGATGTCCTGATTGCCAGAAAGGCTGAAGGTGAATCCCGCTGTTCCATGACTGGATTGTGACGACGGGAAGGAGAGTTGCTGTAATTATAAAATAAGGAAAAAAATAAGTCACTACGTCATCATTTATAATTTATGTGCATTTTATTGTTTTTTCAATTTTTTTTTTTTTCTATTTTTTCTATTTTTTGCATACGTATGTTACATATACGTATAGTTAAAAATTCCGCAGATATCTCGATACAGAAGTTGAATACTTATATGCTTGCGCGATCGTTACATCAAATAATTATCAATTTATTCATTAATGAGTTTTACTGCGCGGAGTTATTCAACCACATAGTTATATACATATTACACCTCAACTTCAATTAGACAAAGTGTTTAATTAGACTGATAATCGACCTTACGCAACGCAACGCATTGTGTATCTCGAAGTATATAGATCTGTTGTTCGAATGATAATAATATAGAAATCATTTATCCATTTGCGTTTGTAGTGAAATTATGACGATACCGTAATACAGTATGATATATATACATATAGTTGAATACTGCGGAAGTGGAAAAACAATATTTTCATCGTATGACTATTCATTGTTAATGTCAATCGAGTTGAACGAATATTTTCTTCATAACGTATATTATATTTTCGTACATTAATATTTAATTGTTAAAAAATTATGACGTCGAATTCGTGTATATAGACGTATATTTCAAGAATTTTATGGAAGAAGACGTAAATGCAATTACTGTCTCATTTCTTGGGATAAAATGTGAACTCGGCTAAGGTGGCACAGTTCCCTCGAGACGCAGATTCAATCTGAAGCCACATAAAAGTCCCTCTTATGGCTTTAGCCTCGCAGCAGAACCCATTTCATTTTGCAATCCATCGATATATTCCCTACGAACGCGTAGTTTGGTTGTATTTTTGATTTTGTTGTGCGACACACATGTTTAGCGTCGTTAATGAATAATTATATAACGTTATGAAATAATAAGGCGATGATATAGTATCTTTCGAGATAATTAACACATAGTTTATGATTAATCACGAACAATGACTGTTGGTAGTAAATATGAATATCATATCCGCGGATTTATATCTATATAATTATCTGGGGTAAAGCTCCGCGTCATTCGATTACCAAACATAATTCAAGAAAACGCGTATAACTAATCAATAGATACCGAATATCGATAGAAATTTTCCACAACCGAATTGGAATATATATATATATATATATATATATATATGTATGTATTATTGATATCATACGATAAGCTTAGGATAAAAAAGAAAGAAGAAACAAAACAAAAAAGCGGATGTAATGATATGCCGTCCAATGAACGTTTTACACATTCAACTTGTCGAAATCTTTTTTTTTAACAATAATGAATTTTTAGTAGATGTTAAATGCCGTGTGACCGATAAATCGGTTCAAGCATACATTAAGAAAACAGTTTGCGAAAATGAATCGCAACAATGTTTCCGGGTTTCGTGTATATAGGTACTACATGTACCTACATACCGATGCAGTACGTAACGAGAATTCATCATTGCTTAACTCATATATATAGTAACTGATTGTCAGATCTGGTAATGACAGAATATAAGGAAAGTGATTCAGTTGCGTATAGAATGTGATAAAATATTATGACAGTGATGATTGAGCGAGGGAATACCATCCGATAAATCATCCAATTGACGACCGGATGTATATGTTAGCAAAAAATTATTCGCAAGCTATTATACACTGGCCTTTAAAAGAAGTTCGGAAACATAAGTCATCTGGTTAAATTGACTTGTGATATTACGTAGTTCAATTTATGTTACAGATACGCGTCACTTGATTATTTTTTCCGCATCATCTGCATCATATGATGTCATAGCATCTCCATACAATTGTTCAAAAACATGCGAGTTGTTGTGTAACCGGGAATAATTAATTAAACGATATTACCGGATGACTCGATGTCGTATTTTTATCTCTACTTAAACCCCCCACGGAGTTTTCACCTATTTCAAATCTTTAGCAACCCACTTTTCCCCTGGGGAGTGAAAACGGGATTTTCTTGGGTTATATCTACGCCTGATGGTTCGCTGCTTCTCACTCCGTTGTCCCTTCTTCAGAGAAAAGCAATTCCGAATCGTTCTTGCGGAACAAGGAAACCAAAGATGGCGGCTATCCTCCCTTAGCTAAGAATCGAATTTTATACCAGTTGGAGAAAAAGCCTCGTCTGAATCATGTTTATTTTCTTTTTTTCTCAGAAAAAAAAAAACAAAAAAAAAAAAAAGAAAAGAAAAATCGCCAACCGGAAAATGAATGACTGAAAATGCTGAAAATATTCATTCTGAAAATATTTCGACTCTGAATCGTCGACGAGTAATAACCGGGCCAGGTCGCACTCTTACCGAAAACTCGAATGAATACTACCAACCGCGAGAGAATGCGATATGAAAGTTTCGTGAAGGGAGACCAGAGAAATTTAAGTTAACAGCTGCGTCTGCAGTCTACCCCCGCCAGTGTTATTCGATTCATGTTTGATTATTTTTGAAATTTAAACCCGCACCAAGTCCGTAATAGAGCGTTTAATAAGCGAAAGCAACTAGCTCGAAACTAATTTGGTAATTTAAATTGGATTTAATATTTTTCATATCAATTTTCGTGGGTATACATATCGGTGCATATCGGTGCATATACAGCATTTTATATATTATTTCTCTAGTTTCCTTACAACGCGATATTATGACGATGGTGACGATATGGTCGAACTGGTTGCCAGCGGTTAACCAATGTCAGTTATAAATTTCAAGGATTTTATATTCGACGTTGTGATTCACTGTTACATTTCCTCTAATTAGTACTCAATCAATAACAGTCATAGAACTGCGTTGCCTCGTGCCAAACAGCGTGTTGCTAACTTAACTACCTACCAGGCGAAAAGCTCTTCACTCTCGAACCTTTCATTAGTTTTTTTTTTTTTTTTTTTTTTTTTTTTTAGTTTAGATGACTTCAAATAAATGACACTATAACTTTCAGTCAGTCGATTCTACGAGGGTAGACTTTAGTTCTATTGGGCGACAACAGGTTGAACGAGAAAATTTTTCTAAATTTAACGAACAGGAACCTGAAAACTACTAATACAACTGATTCTAAGTAAACTAATTATATGTATCCTCCAAGATGTCAATGCCTAGTAAAAAAATCATTGAGTAACATTGTAAAAACACCCTTGTTTCAATCCCACTTAAAGAACAGCTGAGAGCGGGGGCGAGTCGTTAATATAAAAATAGAACGAGACATCGCAGCTATAACGTGCGAAGAGCGCGCATACCAACTGAATGTCTTTTATTTTTCAGGGCTAATTGCCAACCCCCTGAGGCAGACTCGAAGTATCGTTAAAATAAATGAAAAGTAAAGTTTCTTCGATGATATTAGACAGGGTTAATTACCTATTTATCGGTTTTTAATTAATAACTAAATAGAGCTGCTGCTGCTGCTGCTACGAGTTTTCGAAGGAAATAAACTACGCAAGGTGATAAACGTAGTCTATAAAAGCCTGATCTTTGATTTTATGCCAGCTGCGTGGCCGCTTTCACTAACGCTTGATGTCAACCTTGTGGCAGTTTTACCTGGCTCGGTGATCGTGCCTTTACCTTATGTTTCATGTAACACAGGTAGATAGGTAAACATTCGTATGTACGTAGTACATAATCTTAATTGTAACTGTCGCTGGCATTTTTCGACGGAAGTATAATTATAATCATTCGTCAAGTTGAAAACGACTTAAAATAGACATATTTTTTTTTTTACGAAGAAGTAAAAAGTTGAGTTTCTTCCTCTTATATTTTTTTCAACAGCATGTATATAGATTTATTTATTTCACTTTATTTTTGTATTCAGAGTGGCGCAGCTTTCTTCCTCCTTTTCGCCCTCCGCGATTTAACTTTTCCACTTAAACCTGGATACCCGGAACGAGGCGGCGACTCGGTGTTCAGATTTCTGAGAGGAATATTCAAATTAGAAAAAAAATTATTGCCGGGTATAGGTATACGATTTATTTGAGATATTCACCAATCGATATAAGGGATGACAAAAAAATCACCTATATATAATATAATCAATAAAACGTTTCATATTTTATATTCATATACATAAGGTGTTGATTCCTCCAATTCAATCGCGTGGAATACTAAAAACTGTAAAAATCACGAAAAAAGAAAAAGAAAAATTAAAATTAATCAAAAATTTTCTGATATCTATTTCGCCTTTCTCAACGACTAGTCTAATTCCGCACTTATATGTGAACATATAAGCGGATACATATACTAGTATATCCGTCACTGCGATAGGCTATACGACAAGTACGCGGCCCTGGTGAAGAATGAACCACGATTTGGCACAAGGTCACTTACCAAACGTCAGAATAATTTCGTACTAATCTTTTTATTCGTAGAAATTGAATTCTTAACAAAATTTGATGATTCAATTTTACTCATTCTTGGAGACGGATTTTTTTTTTCTTTTTTTTTTTTTGTTCTCTTTTTATATCATCATGCTTATGTCTGACGATAATAATGTTAGGTCTGTAACGATCGATAACGATGTCTATATTTCTGGAAAAATTTTCATAGTTGATTAGCATAGATCGGTATAAGCCGAGGATTTAAGATTAAAATATTTTCACCGCTCCATAAGATACTCGGAATTAAATTCCTGTAATGCTATGAAACTCGCGTGGGGGAAAGCCCCTTTCAGATTAAAATACAATCTGTACTTATAGATTTTTCGATTAACGTGACGACGTAGGTAGGTACCTACCTACCTACCTATACACGGCGTAAATTATGGTCACTCTTGTAGTAAATAGTTAGCATTACGAAACCGACTTTTTTACCTCTACCGTTCCAAGTTTCTAATTTTTTTATTCAACGTAGTATAGCTCCGGGGGTTTCTATATACCCAAGTAAACCTCTATATATCTTACGTCTTTCTCACACAGTGTTAAAAACTGTTAGTTACCACCTTCGATTCCTCTCACTTGCATTCATTATTATAGAGTTAACTTGAATAGTTATATATGTGTGTGTGTGTGCGTGTGTGCGTGTACATTCATATATAAACACATTCTCACACACCATCGCGATTAAGCGGATAATTCGCGATTTAGAAATTCCTGTTCGAAAAATTTGTCGACAATGAAAATAGAAAGAGAAACGTGAAACGTCTGATGTGATCGGATCTCCTCCTGTGTTGAGATATTGGGTTTAATTATTTTCCAGCCGTTCCATTATTCCCAATTTTCTGAAACCAATTTGATTTTACCGTGTGCGTTGGCTTTGGACTTTTTCACGGTTCACTGTCTCGCGCTACTGTTGTGCTAATTCCAAGTGGCACGATACTTTTTTGCTTCTTCGACACGCCGTAATTGCGTGTACCTACTACGTATAGGTAGTACATGCTTCTTGCAGTCGATCGACGCTACACGTCCCGCATTTGTAAAGGTATTGGATTTTACTGTGCCGCAGCAATGCTTTGTAATTTCATACAACCAATACGGAAACCTTTTTTTTTTTTTTTTTTTTTGTTCCCCGATATATTCGCCAATCTTTTGTCTCTTTATTTCGACGAACGAACGTTCTGCTGTAATGTATGGCTCGGTATGTCTCGAGGGGACTTGATTCTTTTGCAGGGTTTGGTCTAGTCATAGTCTCTCTTTTTATTATTCCATTTATATTTCTAGTTTTGGACTTTTTTTTTTAGTGGAATTAAATGAAGGGGGAAAAAAAAAGTAAAAATTCACAACAGAGAATAACGAGGTTGAAGAACCTGAACGTAAGACGTTTTTTCCCCGTCGTTTATAAACTCGGAGAATAATTTTCTGGCTCTCCTTTGCAGCAAGAGAGAGACATATACAATTTTTAGAATATTTTTAGACGGGATCTTGGGTCCCACACAGCAAATAGACGTGGAAAGAATTTCAGGCCAAAGTCAACGTTGACTTGGTCATGTAAACCCAAAGAAGAAATGATCATTCTAAATTTTCAACCTAGATAGAAAAAAAGAGGAAAGGAAAAAAAAGAACGAAATCTAAAAGGATATGAAACAATAGAGTGACATCGTGGTGTAAAAATGACGACTATATTATTCCACGATCATGAAAGACCTAGACCTAGTATTAGTCGATACAGAATTGCCTAATATACTTGTGGCAAGCAGCGACACAATCGTGGGGAATTGGGTTGGAAAGTATAAGGCCACACACAACCTTCAAATCGCTTATAAAGTTCTTGTGAAATACTTTCGCCTCATATATACTATTAGGAAAGAAGAAAAGCTCCTACACTATCCATGTCTCTCCGGTTTCGTACCCTGATCATTTATATACATATATACCTATATGAGTTATTTACGAATTTCAAACGCCAAGAAAAACACATCGTTTGTCACATCTAAAATAGAGCTACGATCCCAGACGTTTACGTTTGTACAACTGTCCGCATCTCGCGTTCAAATAGTAGGTATACATACGATATCATACAAAAATTCAAACTTATCGCACCTGTTTTTTTTAAGTTTTTATTCAAAAATATATATATATATATAGATATATATATAATTATTTATCATCTATAACTAAGAAGAAGAAAAATGAAACAAAAAATGTGTGTATAAACGTCATATGATTGGGAATTTCGTTATGCAATATCATAGGCAATGGCCAAACGCCAGTCGGATAGTCGCATAAGATATTTTCTGCGACAGTACAGAATATCATTCAGCATCACATTTCATTTTGCGGGTACTAATATTGTTTTACACGCAGTAGCTGCAGGTAGGTATATGTCGCGGATGTGAAAATTCCGTCTATTTATTTTGTCGTTTAGTTAACACACACACACACGTGGTGCTTTAATGCTATAGGCAAACGATGTATACCTAATATGATAATATGTCATGAATAGCATCTGTCGTTTGAAATTTCTCTATACGTATGTATACCGAACATGATATATTGAGAAATTACAATGACAAGTTATTAGTTTGATCCCACTTTATGACCGTTGGTGAAAATCAATCTGAATTAGTTCCTCCGATCCTGGATGGCCAGACCTCGAGCCGTTTCTCTCTCATCAGATAACCGAGACTAGGTATCTAAATATAGCCTAAATACCTGTATATGCGAATTAGGAATTAGGAATTAGGAATTAGGTAGTGGTTTGTTTTCGATATTCAGCTTCTCTCTTATATGCGACCCGAATAACTTGCATATGATTCACCAGACTCAAAGGTACGGAGACTATAAATGCGTTACTGACTCACCACCCATCGCCCACAACTGACTTCTACTAGACACTGGCTCACCGGTACGAAATGGTTAAGAATGATAAAAAGCAATAATAATATTAATAATAATAATAATAATAATAACAATGATAATCTATTGTTTTTACAGTTAATTCGCAGAAAAGTGGGCCTCGTTTAAAAAAAAAAAAAAAAAAAAAAAGAGATTAATCAGTTTCTTTTGAATCGCAGATATATGATCGTGAATCTAAGATATTAAAACGACGTAATTTACTGTAAGATTGTTATATTAATGTATGTATTACACCCAGTACCGTTAATGAAAGACACACGTGTCCGTCCCGTACCTCGCCTAAGGTGCGGGTATATAAATTATATCGCCAAACGGTACATAATTCTTAAAAAAAAAAAAAAGTCAACGACATAATTAATGAGGGCCGTGTATATACTTTATATATGCGTAAATAGCGATTATCGGTCATATATATATTGGAATGTATCGAAACGGTTCTTGATCGTTTGAATTTGTCAATTTGAGGCCAACATTATTCATTTTATTTTATTTTTATTTTTTTTTTCATTTAGTCAGCAAATTACTGCGTTCAACATTCCTCGCGTTTTTAGCACGCGTAATATACATGCGGGTATATACGCAATGTATAGGTATAATAGACGTGTTGCCGAAAGCGTAATGTGATAACCGATAACGGAGAAATAGTACGGGGAAATACCCCGAGTATTTGATGAAACATGTAATTCGATAAATTAATTACATAAATAATTAAAATAGTAATGAATATAAAAATAATAGATAAGAGAGGGGAATTTCGCGATTCGAGTATTCACTCGGAGGTCTGGGCAGCGAATAAATTCCTTTAACGACTTGGTTAAAGAAGCGTTGCGTTGCGTTACGTTACGTTGCGTTGTGTTGCGTCTTGTTTTGTCTTCTTTGTCGCAATTGTTACGTCATCGCGATAGCAAACGGTATACCCTGCTCGTACGTATACATAAACGTACGTATACCAGCAAGTTGCAGTGGTTGCCTAGTTTTCTTTCGAACGAACGGACTTGACAGATCTACCTACCTACCTACCGATAGTGTGTCAGTAGGTTGGCGAATCCGTGTGCCACCCAAATTTGGCACACACAACTGCGGCCTCTTCTCTTCTACATTCCCCATTCCCCATTCCCCTTTCCCCATTTCCCCGTTCGCTGGTTTTACACTTCGAGTGTTTCGCCCCGTCGATTTGAATGACGCAACTATGTAAAAGCAATTTGAAACTCTATGAAGTAGTTAATATATAATAATTATAGTCTTTGTCTTTGATAGGTAGTTGGGTATACTGAATTACGGTAAATCCACCATGCGATGTTCAAATTACTTATTTATATATTCAATTAGGTATAAATTACTATCGTCAACAGATGTGTTTTTTTTTTGTTTTTTTTTTTCTTTTTTCTAAATTTATTTATTTCTTTTTTATTCAAATTCTAAACTGAAAGCTCACTTTCGATTCTCACGATCGCGAATATATACGTTCACAAACAAGATATGTACTACGATTTCCTTAGGGACAAGAACCAATCGTTCGTTTAACGGCTTAGAAAAATCGACGATTTTATTCTACATCAGAATACTGTAGAGATAATATTATGTATGAAGATAAAGATAATGGTTTCTTTCGCCTTTTGTTATCACTCGAACGATCAGATTTTATATATACTATAATATACACGTTTATATATAAAAATAAAAAAAAATAAAAGTTCAAAATTTCGACAACGATTTTTCCCTTTAAGTAAAAAACAAAAAAAAAGAAAGAAAAAAAAAAAAAAAAAATGTACATAGTTGTATTTGATTTTGTATGTATCTGTTTTTCCGTTTATCAGTTTTTTATTTTTTTATTTATATTTTTTATTTTTATTTTTTTTCGTACTAGTAAAAGTAGCTTGACCCTTCTCTGCGTCAAACCACGATCGAGGAGTATAGTGACCCACAGGGTTAACAGATTCAAAGCTATACATCTCGCGTCCCCCGCTCGCGTCATGCCGTACGTACTTTGCAATTCAATTCACAGCAGCCGTCGTCGTATGTATACTATAGCTGGCGAGCGTTGACGACAACAAGTTTACTTCTATATAAGATGATAATTTTTTTTTTTTTTTTTTCTTTTTCATTATACCTATAATATATACGTACGTACGTACGTGCGTAGACGTATATATGTATATGATCTACAATTTACACACATGGTAATAATGGATATATAAATAATAAAAAAAAAAAAAAAAAAAAAAAAAAAAAAAAAAAAATGATAATAAATCGTTCGTATAATATAGAAAATAGGTTTTATATTAATACAAGGGAATTTAATCTGGTATAATAATAATTAACACAGAGTTTATAGAAAACTGTTGACGCGTAGCTTATCAATCTCTATAAGATGCGGGGAGGTGGACTGATGGAGGAGTAAGGGGGAAGAGGCAGAGGTGAAGATATTAGGGGCAACAAACATACGATGAAATCTTATCATATACTTGTTAACGAAACCAAATACGGTTGTTTTCGTTCATATACCGCGCAGCGTATAACTATAAGAACAAACGCTTATTATATACCTATACGACCGTGTAGTGTAGTGTAGTGTAGTGTAGTATATATAGTTAAATTCTCCGAAACCGATTTACGTCATTAGCAATGGTGCTAATGATCATGTATACCTATACAGACGATTTGATAACGATATTTTACCAAAAGTTTCTCTTTTACTCTCACGTTAAAAAAAATTATTTCATTAAAATACCTATACAACACATTCGTACATATATATATACGTATACTAGTATATTATATTAGCCTTTGTCCAACGATTTTTCGTATCTTTATTTTTCTCTTATAACAACGTACGTTGTTTCTTTATGATTGTTCTTTTATTATTTATTATTATTATTATTCTTTTTTTTTTTTCTTTTTTTTTTTCTCTCTTTCTTTATTTCTTTATGTATAAAGTTTTCGTATATACGTCTGCGGCCTTCGCGCGGACACTCGCTTATATAGCCATCCTCTTCTTTCCCCGCGTATCATTCTCTCACTTTATATATCTATATCTATCTATATATATATAAATATATGTATATAAAGCTCTTGGTGTCTGCACAGAGACTATATACATATATAATTGCGCTTGTGTTTGTCGAGCCAAGCCGTATAGCGTGTCTTGTGGTCACGAAGCAGGCTGAGGGACGATACGGGGGTATAAAGCGGGGCGTTTGGCCAGGCTGTTCTACCTCGCGCGCGGAGCTGCCTGGTTACAAGATAATTTTAAATCGTTACTCCCGCTGGCTGCCAGATAACTGCGACAAATAGGGAATATGGGGGGGGAGGGCGCGTAGTGCGGCGAATATAGCTTATAGCATCAGCTAAATAACTATTCAATGATAAATTCTTCGTTATTTCTATTATTTTTTTATTTTTTATTTTTCTTTTTTCTTCACGCACGATTCCTTATTAATTTATAATAAAAATAATACACGCACATTATATCTTTATATTTACTACATTACGTTTATGTATTATATCTGCGATAGAAAAGAACGTATCCAATGTATCTGAATATTATATACATAATATGAAAATATATGTATGTTTCAATATTTGTAGTTATTTATTGGTTCAACCAACCGATATATATATATATATACGCCAATGATCTGATTCCCTTTACCCCTCAATATTGTCTATGTTTGCAATATCATTGCGTGATCGTATAAAGTAAGATATAATATACTATTCGTGTTAGGTTATACGTTCACGAAGGTATGGTATAGGGTGGGTATGGCTCGCGTTTCGGGGTCTCGTAAGATATTTTAGTCTACTTTGTTCACGTGTCTAGGTCACGTTCAATTTTCAAGATTTTTCAACATCCTCTTACAATTAGTCGTTATTAAGAACTATAATAAGCGCGCGGTAGAAGTTTATATACGTGTGTATATATGTATATGGATATGTATGTGTATATAGATACAATATTATACTATATACATCTGTATATAGATATAGATGTACTATGAAGCGGACGTGCGACGTCGCGTAGAATCAGCGATTACGAAGTATATATGTATATATATATATATATATGTAGTAGGGGGCACGCGAGACGCTAGCGTAGTCAACGATTACGACGAGACGAATGGGCGGGGGCGTATCGCAGGTATAAATTCTCGCCCTGATTTTTCCATTTTCGAAACAGTCACGGCGTACACGCAGCTGTTATGTATTATTTTTCTTTATTTTTATTTTTATTTTTTCTTTATTTAGCGCGGTTCCTGACCCGCGCAAAATTTTCTCCACGAAAGGTCCGCGAGCGCGTCGACGACCTACCGTAACGGATATATTGTATATATGTAGTTTTATCAACGACAAATGATTCAATTCGTATATATGTATAACGTTTTTTTTTTTTTTTTCGTTATTTATCTATTCCTTTCTTGAATTTATTACAAGGATGAAAACGCAACGACCTTGAGAGCTTCCGAGGCTTCTATATAAATCGTATGGTATAGAACGCGATACTGCGATATGCAGTTTAGCGCACGCGCCTCAAATATCCGATAAAGGAACCCCCCCCGTACACACCTTTATACATCTATATATATGTAAATATATGTATAGAGATATATGTGTATAATATACGTGAAGGTTTATCCAGTCTTCACCGCAGGTCAGGGGGCCGGTGTATTAACGTTGGAGCCGATTGGTGAGTGGCTGACTTCCACGGCAAACTTGCCTCTTTTATACCAGCTCCCGAGCACCGTGCTACGTGGCGCGCAGGCGCGTCCGGGTTCCGTACCGCGCGCGGTCACACGCGTCATCTCTTATAAACCTTATATACCCGCGCGTCGTTTCAAAATATTCCACGCTTTACGCGCGAGCTCCTTTATATGTGTGAGAGTGTGATCCCGGGATTATACCGGGTGATGTGTATATATATATATATATATATATATTACATGTATGTTTTTTTAAAACTCGCAAGAATCACCGCAGCATATCTATAATAGTCTATATAGATACCTAAGGTTTATTAAAACGTAAATGCGAATTGAATAAAGTATATAACGAAAGAAATGATTTGAAAATATGTTTACGATAATTATTATATAATCTCAGCAACATTGACTAAATAGGTTGATTATATCTATAAAGAACACCCGTTACGTAAAACTGTAAGCTCTACTTTGAGCTGCACGACCATCGCCAGGGTTCAAATAAATATATATTGTCTGTACTACTCCTTCTCCTTCTCCTCTATACAGCCACACAGCCACCGCCACCTCCGTCTCAGTCTCCGTCTCCGCTGCTCTCTTACACTTCTGAGTGTAGCGCGTAGTTTGCTCGTGTTAGAGAGTGGCGTGTTAAAGAGAGACGAGCACGATGCTGTAAACGGATCAAATATATGTCGCAGGCCATATAAGTACGCCAGCTGCGTTCGCCTATCTCCGCATATATACTGTTGTTTAATCGTAATAGTAAGCAAGTGTACGTTACAGTATACGTATATGTATGTATGTATGTTATATGTATGTGTTTGGTTCTTTAGAACTATGGCTCTCGAGATCGAGATGGAAATTCGAATTTAAACTTGAAATTCACATAATCGCGGTCATGTATACCCGCACTTTATCAGCCGGGGGGGGGGGATAGATTAAATGTTTATAGGTATATAATCGCGTATATACCTAACTGTTCAACGAACCTTGTATATCTGATTCTATATTATATGAAATTTAGGAAAATTAGAAGAGATGATAAAACGCCGATTTGAATTGAAAAAAAAATAAATAAAAATCAACACATAATGATAGGAAAAAAAATGAGATTTTAAGAAGACAGTTTCCGGCCCTTCCTGTACATGGTATATGGTATATAGTATAGTATAATACATATACGCAAAAACTCGCGTCTCGTTCCACTCTAGCGCGTTAGCACAAAACCGACGCCTACGCGGCGCCCTGACGTCATGTGGATAGCGTCGTCGATAGCGTCTCTATATAATATGATATCTCACCCGTTCTCTTTCAACAGAGATTTGCGAATACGGCATCGCGATGCCGGTGAAATATATATGCGGCAGAGAGAAATCTTGATTAATCATTGTCAAAGAGCTTTCGTATTATTATTATTATTATTATTATTATTATCATTATCATTACTATTATTATTATTATTATTATTATTGCTATATTGCTGTTATTATATATCAAACAATGTTGTAATAATAAGCAGGAAATAATTCGATAGCTAACACAAGTCTTGAATTATTATTCTAATAATTATAGAGAATCAATATCATAACTGGAATCAATTTTTACATAGTGGATTTTCTCGTGGAAGAATATTTTTAAGAACGAATTTTTTCTCCGACGAATCGTTTTGATTTAGTTTTCCGTTTATCCGAGTCAAAACGATTCCACGTAGGAAAAAAAAAAAATTCTTTCCTCGTAATATTCTATTCGTAAAATTATTTTTCAATTTTATGGAAATGCCTGAGTATAGGACATACAGGCATCACCTTAAAACAGCGGTACAGAGACCGCGGACAGATATCGTATGACAACGCCATCAAGGGTTTGAGAAGAAGCTACTGCGGACTGCTGCGGCCAACAGGCTATTTCTGGTTTCGGGTATATCAATTTTTTTCGTTTGCTTCTAAGTCACTGCACGAACGTGGCACCTCGCGACAAATCGGCAACGTGAATATAAATTCAATATATTATTATAACCGTATAATCGTATAACCGTATATTATACAATAATAATCATAATAATTTCAGATTTTTTTCCATTTTTTCTCTTTCCTTTTTTTTTTTTTCTTTTTTTCATATATATATATATCCGATAATATTGTTTTCTATTGGAATGTCGTTGCGAGGACGGAGGAATTACAGCCAAACTAACTAAGGACGTTGGCGGGACTCAGGAAGGCCGCACAGTGTTAATATATATATATATATATAAAGCAACCTGTTTGTCCGGTGAATAAAAATGGGAAAAGTTCATGGCACGTATATATATATATATATTTATCTACCTACATATATATATATATATCTTCATACATCTACTCTCGCTGGATCCATCATCATCATCATCATCATCATCGTCATAATATACATACACACATATAATACGCGTTTTCTTTTCTGCCCGCGGGAGTCATCCGAACAGTAGAGGCTAAGGTCAAGTCTCTCGAGGCCCTCGTCTTATATATATACCAGCTCAGCGGCCAGGGATACAGATTAGATTAGGCGTATAATAAATCACGCGTCTTACATTACGTCAACTCAGAAATGTGATAATATTTATGGTTTAGCGCATATGTCAAAATATTATTTTTATATTATGAATTTTAGTTATATATTTATACCTACTTATATATGTTATAACACTTGATCTATACCCAAGCTCAGAACTTTTTCAAATTATCTTTACATATAGGTACACACACATACCGATAATATGTATTATATGCCCGCGATAAGATAAAACAGTGGTTAAAAAAAAAATTTCTTTTTCTTTTATCTTTCTTGCTTTTGGTTTTCTTTTCTTTTCTTTCTTTTTTCTCTCTCTCTCTCTCTCATTTAATAACAGGCTTTTGCAACCTACTTCCATCGACCAATGCAGTTAATAAAAATCCATACGCGTATCCACCAAGATTCGACTCTAGTGAAATTATTTCGATCGCAGCGATTTCTCCGCTTTTCGATCATTTTAATATAAACCTAGGTGTGTAAATTTTGTACAACTCATTTGAACTAATTATACGATTTTGACATCATTTCAATTTTCTTTTTTTTTTTCTTCTTCTATATATATTTATATTATATACGTAGATACATAATCGAATTAAAGCTTATAGCACGAGCGATATATAAAAATGGTATCAAGGAAAACTCGAAGAGCGAAGAGCGAGGTGCGAACGCGAGTCCGACAGGAAACAGGAGACACGGGGAACCCGCACAGAGTAAAGGTAAACCGAACGGGAGAACAACGGTACGATGGGCTTCATTCAGTGTGGAGGCAGCTAACGGTTTCTGGGCAAGGATGTGGCACAGTCCTACATACCTCCGATACACGAGCGCCCAGGAAAGAAAAAAGAAGAGAAAAATAAGAGGAAAGAAAAGAGAAGAAAATAAAATGAAAGAAAAATAAAAATAAAACGAGAAAGAGCACAAGCGAGAGAGAGAGAGAGAGAGAGAGAGAAGGAAAGAGCCGAGAACGCGTATAAGTGTGTTGAATCTAACGATCAGTTAGTTGGTGTATACTTGGGGCGACCTGCTTATATACAAGTTCATAAAAATCAAGTTTTAACTATTATACGGTACTATTAATTAAACAATCGAGAAGTCGGAAAATAATTGTCAAGAATTTTTTGCTTTTTTTTTTTTTTTTCAATCATTATATCTTCTGTATAATTAACCAAACGATGTTTGTTCATAATGAAATGAATGGACGTATGCATGCATGAGGTATTATATTTATATACCTACATATGTTGGAGATTGTAAAGCTGGCAATGTGCTAACTGTATTTGAAGAAATAAATTTTCGTCACGATATTAAAAATAGATTTTTAACCAGAAACTAGAGACTTGAATATGTCCGAAATTCCATCTATAGAAAGCGCGTGCTGCGCTCTGTACAACCGGCTCAATCTGGACAACAGGGTGGGTAGGAGGAGAAGAAGAATTCCTTTTCGTCTCTTTCTCTTTTTCTCTCTCTCTCTCTCGCTCTCTTTCACGTTCTCGTTCCGCTTTACCCAACGTATCATCGTCTCTCTCTCGCTCTTTCGGCCACGTCTGCGTCGTGATATCACGCGCGTGGACACCTGACGCCGGGAACGGAACACGAGAATAACGCGAGGATATCACGAAGCAAACGCGCACACGAAGCGCGAAGCTTTCTTTCCTGAAGATTCGGAATATATACACAGAAAGAAAGGTTAACTTGATTCAAGACAATTTTGCGGTCCAAAAATGAAGACCGAAATTTTCTCGGATCAAATCAAAAATTTTCTCGAACCAAGAAAATTGTCCCAATTTTCTTGGTTCGAGAAAATTTTTGATTTGATCCGAGAAAATTTCGGTCTTCATTTTTGGACCGCAAAATTGTCTTGAATCAAGTTAACCTTTCTTTCTGTGTAGACGAGTTATACCTTTCTCATATATCTATGTACCTACTATAGCTAAAGAGTATAAAAAAAAATGTCATCTCTTTCATGTTTTCAACATAATATACGTATGTAGTACATACATACATACATATGTATACAAGCAATAAACTAACAATTAGTCAATGTCCAGCAAATATGTCCTTTACAACGTAAGAAAGGACGCGGTCGCTCCTCTCCTGCACCATCACGCGGAACAAAAGTGTAACACAAGAACACTTTCGCTCGCATACTCGCGAGAGGCTTTCGCCTGGTGCATCAACTCCCGCAAGTTCTTCCCTCGCGTCGCGTTTACCTTCTCACTCCTTTATCTACCCCTCCTTATACCCTGTTTAAATCCCCCACCTAATTCATCGCGCCCTTCTCTTTTTCCTCTTTTCCTTTACCCCCCTTTACGTCGCGTCGCGCGCGAGGCCGCTCTTCGCCATCCGCTGTGCTGACCGCTTGACGCGGTGTGGTGCGGTGCGGCGCGGCACGGCGTCTCCTCCTCCTTCCCTTCACTCTACCCGTCCGGTCACCGCAGTCTCCTGACAAGAATCCGGATCTAGTCTCAAGGTTTACATAAAGGAGCTGTATAAAACCAATCTTTTTACTCGCGTATGAAGAATGGGTGTGTGTGTATACGTGTGTAGGTACTTATATCTCACACTTACGTACCCTTACGTCGTGGAAATACATAGTCGTGTATTTATTCCTTCGCGTTATATATTATACGTATAATATAAGTAACATACACTATTTTTCACACGTTATAATAATGTTTAGCTGTTATATTTATATATTAATATACCTACAACATTACAACAGCTATACGGAGAGAGAAAGAGAGAGAGAAGAAGATTCTAAGGAATTTTATTTTTATATTTAAATACGATGATTTGTCGATAAAATTGTAATGTCGTATTATATACCATTTGTTGAAGATTTTTGATAACGTAGAGAGAGAGAGAGAGAGACAGAGATATGTATATACATAGAATTTAGATCAGACGCAATTTGCGGTGCTGCAGGAACGACGAGCGAGTGATCGTCGTCGTCGTAGTCACCCATCGCTAGAGACCTTTCGACGTTCTTTGTATACGAATCTAAGTATGTATTATACTGCAGGTGGATTGCGTACAGCTGCAGTAAGCAATTGCACGAAGTCTATGTACTGCCCTAAGATTTTTAGTCGTTTAGAAATATAAGAATATCAACTTATGATTAGGTCACAATTATATGACAATTAAACGACCCAATTGATAATCGACAATTATATTAATAAGAAAATAATTATTTAATCGTTAATAAATTGACTTTTAATTCATTTCTTATATACAGACATTTTTTAATTACGACGATACGGTGTATATATATATATATATATATACCTATATATCGGCCATGTTTACCCGAAATCGAAGGCCGATTGTGGCCAGCAATATTTCAGCGAGAGTTTAAGCCACGGGTTCTCAGGTTGCCTGACATACATATCAATCGTTGTTCGCAGTAAAGATATATATATAAAGGGAAAAAAAGAAGAAAAAAAAAAAAAAAAAAATGGTCAAAAATACGTCCATTAAATCGAAAGCAAAAATCGAAGGAGTCTGCAGAAACTCGGTATATCAGATTTCCCCGATATATACTATATATATAACATATATATATATATATTTGGTGGGCAAGAAAATTGGAGATTGTTACGGCAAGTCTGGTGCACGGTTGCGACACAATGGCAAGGCAACTCGTTCCTATCTATCCTATATATAATATATATATATATATATATATATATATGTGTGTGTATATAAAATGACTTTCTCTGCGCTATACTACGAAGTAGTGGAATTACCCTGTACACAGTACAGGTTACCTTTTTAATGCTCGTTTAGTACAGTGTAGCTTTAGATCGAAGATATGGAGTAATGAAGAAATGAGGAAATGACAAAAAGTTGTGCTAGAGAATGTTATAGTATCATATATTATTCGATTAAAAATTATGTTGTAATTCCTGCACATAATTATCAGTATAAAAATATATATGTTCGATTCAATCATATACGTGTCAGTCAGTTATATATATGTATATGTATATGTATAGTGTCTTCGTGCTTCGTCACCCCGCGGCTGGTAACAGTGATGATGAAATTTCTACATGAAACGTGCGCTAGTAGTAGGTATATAGAACCTAATCTTGCCCCAAATTAAAGCTTGCCGTGCAAACACGGTTGTACGAGTTTTGTATTCTCAACTGTCTTACTCTAAAATTGTACAATATATAGGTAATATAAAATAAAATGGTTATATATATACAATTCTGTATGAACGTTATTTTCCTCTGCACATCTGAATACTATATACGATACCGCGGTAGATTTATCATAAAATTAAGCCACCGAATCGAACGATTCTTCCCCATTTTTGGAAGAAAAAAAAAAAAAAAAAAAAAAAAAACACGATCTAAAATATTGATCTATACTCAATTTATTTCTTAGGAACTAGATTTTAGAACTTGTGAGAACTCAATCGTTTACCTCGTATACTGCAAGTGAACAGTTAGGTATAGGTATGTATAAGTAATTATAGAGCTATCGTGAGTAATAAAAATATTTTACAGTTACTATATAACTCGACCATATATTATATATTAATATGTAGGGGAAGGTGGGGCAGAATGGCCGGATGGGGCTAAATGGCCGCCAAAAAAAAAATTGACTCACTGGCATTTTCGCATCAAGGGGGATCATATGAGACGCCATGCAACGCGATTCCGCTGAAAGTGCTCAAAAATTTTCAGGGTGGGGCTAAACGGCCACGATAATAAAAGTAGCAAAATTGCATTTTCAAGTCGAAGTGAGTGAAAATCGGTTAATTTCATATGATATTTAATCACACCAATTGGAATTTATTTGTTCCGAATAAATATTTAATTGCGACTATTGAAAAAAATATTTCGTTAATTCAATTATATTTTTTTCTCAGTGTAGGGTGAGCCACTTTGCCCCACCCTTTCAGTTTTGCATCGTTTTCAGTGAAACCACGCTGCATATAGTTTTATCTCACTCACTTCGACGTGAAAATGCAATTTCGCTACTTTTATTAGGGTGGCCGTTCAGCCCCACCCTAAAATTTTTTGAGCACTTTTAGCGGAATCGCGTTGCAAGGCATCTCATACGATCCCCCTTGATGCGAAAATGCGAGTAAGTCAATTTTTTTTTTGGCGGCCACTTAGCCCCATCCGGCCATTCTGCCCCACCTTCCCCTATATGAGTAATAAATTGGGTGGGGGTCGATATTTTGAAAGATCAGAATTCAGAACGGCCAAAAATTCGAATATTCAAAATTTGAATACAAAAATAACGAGAGACAAATTAATTCGAAATTCTTATTTTCGAAAGATCATTTCTTCGAATGACTTATTCAGCAGGCTGTCACCTGTCAGAACGCTGGTTTATTCGAAAATGTATTTTCTGATAATTTTTACTCTGAATAAGTATAATGTAGAAAATATAAATGTATAAAGTCAATATTTCTAAATTTTTAATCTTTAGAGACCAGAAGTTCGAAAGACCAAAATCTCGAAAGATTTAAACTTCGAACAAATAATATTTCGAAGGTATTTTCTCTGCGTAGATGAATTTGGATCAAAATTTTTATTGTTTATTGAAACATCATCCAAAAAACCGTATGAAAGATTCGAGATTCTGACCTTTCGAATTTTCGGTCTGTCGCTAAAATATATTCGAATACGTGAAGATTCGAAGTCTCGACAATTCGAAATATTGAACTATTCGAATTATCAGACGTTTCGTTATCTTTTCAATTAGATATTTCGTCTTTCGCAATTCTAACCGTTCCAATTTTTATTTTAGTACAAATATCTTTCTACATTTCGATATACGTAATTTTTTAGTTACTACTTGATAGGCCTTCTCTAAACTGGCCTTTTTGAATTTCGTACGATCGCTATTTTAAAATTCGAAATATTGGTCATTCGAAATATTGGTCTTTCGAAATTTTGACCCCCACCCAAATAAATTAAATTAGCTTTATATTTTTCATTTTACATATAATATCTAACTTTGTAGTGACGTATTTCATATCGCATATGTGCAAGTACATATGGAAATACTAAAGTGGTACTACTTTTAAGATACTATAATCACGTTCTAACTTCGAGTCTTCTTTTCGTTCATGTGATAGATATAAATAAAAAATAAAAAAATAAAAATAAAAAAACGGCATATATATCTAACTTTTTGAGCAACGTTTTACCCGAAGGCCTATATATCGAGATAGATATATTAAGATGAGTATGAGAAATTTTGTTTTTCGACAATTAAAAGTTCTAAAATCGAAGTCAATTAACCATTGTATAAGAGATTTTATTTTTGTACCTATAATACCGCGATCTATAATTTGAAGATAGCGAATAATATAATCAATTGAAAAAATTCTGTACTATCGCTGCAGTATACATACAGCGGTGTGTATAAAAAGAAAATATGTTGCAACTGAATTCATTGCATGAAAAAAAAAAAAAAAAAAAAAAAAAAAATAAATAAATTGGCGAAAACAATCTCGTCGAGTTATTTATTATATTAAAACAACAAAAAAAAAAAAAAAAAATAAAATAAAATAATAATAATTGATTTGGACCAGCGATTGGAGGAATGGAGAATTGATTTGAATGCAACGATGAAGTTAAACAGAATGGAAAATAAAAAAAAAATTGAAAAACAAAAAAAAAAAAAAAAAAAAATATACAAAGCAACGAAGAAAAACAAGTGGCACTTAGGTTTGCGTAAGAAAATTAAATAAAATATAAGAAAATAATAAACCGTATAAGAATACGACATAACGTATCGAGTAGAACCTGTTATATTATCGTAAGGTGTTTAATTTTGTTTTTAAAAATTCGGCACGTTGTTCGCGGAGTAGGTATCATATACGAAATTTCGTCTGGTCGATTGTGAAATCGTTTAAAAGAGTACGAAATAAATTCTTGATAAATAAACCTGTGCAAGTAGTCAGCTGCACTTGTCGACAATTACGTCTCTGTTACAGCTGACACGCGCTTTATACGTATGGTAACAACGGTGCAGTAGATATACATAAGCTTAATAACGCCTTATGTTTGCATTATCAAACCCACAAGCCAATTTCTTTGTTCTTTATGATATTACAGTAGGTACAATAATTTAACTCAATTACACATAAAAAAAAAAAAAATTATTGATTTAATTAATCTCGTCGTAATTTGAAAATAATTATCACATGATAAAAAGCAAGGTACATAAAATTTCATAATTGATCAATATAATATATATCGTATATAACGATGGGTAAACGCGCGTGTAAGAAACCTCGCTCAACGGTATGGATATACAATTTGAAACATGTTTAAATGATTCACGATTGCAGCAGGTAGGGCTTTAAGACCGGTGAATATTTCATCGGAAATTGTGCGCAGAAACTGCATAAAGCCTCGGCGATTCTCGCGTGTGTTCAGTAATACGATATTCATCGTATAGTTCGTGTTATATACGTAGATACATGTATGTACATGTACATGTACATGTGCAGTAAGTTGAAGCGGCAAAGTTGCGATCGCAAAATACTACCTATGCCTTACCTATATAATCGTCTGTCGTTACACCGTTAAACCTGCAGTATATATTGGCTACCGTGGAAAGAAGTCTTCGCGTATACAGGTATAAGTCTTACAAGTCTTACAGGTTTATTTTTTATTTTTATTTTCCTTTTTCTTTTTTTTTTTTTTTTTTTTTACTTTCAGCCTTCTATATAGGAATCCCCTCATTCGATAATCACCGAAACCTCGAATTACTACGATAGACGCAACCGTATACCTATACGTATGAAGTGATGAAATTTCAATCCGAATGTCGATTTGCGACTAATTAGGTTGAAAATTATATTAAATTAATGAATGGTATAAAATTAGCCGGCCTGATACTCCCGCGGTGTAAATTAGTTTTAAATGAGAATGAGTTCAAATCTCCGTAAGTGTTTAAAGAAAAGAAAAAAAAAAAAAAAAGAAAGAAAAACGAACAAATAGGCGAATCAATTTTTTTTTTTTTTTTTTTTTTTTTTTTTATACATCGAAGAATTCTGCACGAGTCGAGTTGAGAAAATGATAAGAAAATAAATGAAAAGAGAAGAAAAAAAATAGTATACAAAAATGTAAAACTGCATTTTCAAGAACTGGCGACGATCAGAGCTGGTATTGAAAGAGGATGGAACCCAGAGGAAGGTGAGAGACACAGAAGGCTGGTAACCGACCCGAGAACCTCAGCCCCGGCCCCATAGCAGTGGTCATTTCAATACAGATACGGTCAATCCAGTTTTACAAGTCTTGGTTACACAGGGCGTGTGGAGGCTTGTGATTATTTTATGAATACCTACCTAGCAGAACGCGTACCTACCGTGTAGATATACAGGTATATAGATATATATATATATTTACAAGACTGAACTGTGGCGAGTGCGAGTCTTATGCCAGTTCGCGGTTTATACATAGCTTATTTACTAGGAGAAAATATCCGCGGAATATATTGCTATATATGAAATGGATGAGCGAAATAAAAAAATTGATAAAAAAAAAAAAAAAAATTGTATAAACCGCGACGATGTATAGATTTGACTAAGTATTTTCGTAATAAATATATGAAAAATATCGACCGAGAATTTTGATCAACTTTTTGTTCCTATATATGCGATTCGATGATCTCTTTTGAATGAAAGAAATTTTTTTTTTTTTTCCAGAATTAAAATCAACCAATTATCGTATGTATTTTAAAATTTATATCCCGCGGAAAGTATACAGGTCCTTTACAGCAACGATCGGAGTCGCCACAGAGATCGTCGAACGTCCCGCGTCCAGATGGACAGACAGACAAGCATCGCAAAGGTCTTGGGAACCAGTTTTGCTCAGACACCTATATCGCTACACGTATAGGTATAATACATATATATCGGTAAATATAATATGTATGTATATGCGGTGAAGAATAATTCATTTGTCGCTAAATAATCGAAATATTGATATTTATATTATATACCTATATATATATATATACGATATTCAGACTCAAAAATACTTCAAGGCCCAATACTATATTATGTTGACTGATGACTTTTTATTTTAATCAGTCTAGAATCTCACGCGATATGAAATGAAATGATGATAAATTTACCGAAACATCATTGTGTGTTACCTCCGAGTTTTCGTTTTTTTTTTTTTTTTTTTTTTTTTTTTTTCTTTTTGTTATTTAAGTTTTTATTTTTAATCCACGATTTTTGCAAGAGTGGAAATGTATGGCAATTATTATGGTATAATTTGCCCGTTTAGTAGACGTCCTTGTGCCGACGACGGTGTATGACGTATATCAGAGTATAACGACGCTGTTGCATTGGCGCTCGGTTGTTCTGCGGAGTTGAGACTCACAAGCCTTCACATCGTTGCCTTTCACTTGGCTGGTGCCTGTAGTTATAGCTATAGCTAGCTACCCAGGTTCATTGGTATACTGATACCGTTTGTAATAATTTTAGTTTACCTGTAATACACTTATTTAATACAGGGTACTTCGAAAGTTGTTAAATTAAAATAAAAACAAAAAATAAAAAATAAAAAAATAAAAAAACAGCTCCGTCAGTACTTTTCCGATTTTTATTTTTTCCCGATACCTTCTTTCGGGTTATTTCTTCTTTCTACTTTATTTGTTTATTATAGTTGGCTAAAATACATAATCTAAACATTTGGTAGAATTTTTTTCGTTTTTTTTTTTTTTCCAATTTAAACCGTTTTTAAATTCCGGTTAAAATCCTTCATGCCTGCTTGGGTTTTATCATCGATGTATTTGTATATATATACTATACGCACGAACGAACGAGCCTTCGAAGAATTATAATATGAATATACACGAGATTCATGAGAGATAAATTTAGAAAACTTCTTATATTTTCTATACAATCGTATATAGGAATAAAACACGGAAACAGACACGAATGAATAAATAAATAAAGTCGTGAGTTTCCATCGAATTGGAAAATCATGATAATTTTTACTTAAATTTTCTTTTTTTCCTTCTTTCTTTCTTATCAAATTTTTTTTTTATCCGTCGTCCGTTCTTCGTTCGTCGAAATGAAGATTGATCATGGAAAGAAAATTGATTCCTCAAAATATTCATATTAGTATACCGTGTTGATGAAAAGCTTTTAAAAATTCTTTGTAAATGAATTTACGTCTGGTTTTTGTTCTTTTAATGCTTTTCAAATGTTTTTGAAGCAAAATTTTCCGACTACCGCAAACTTGAGTATATAATATTCAATACAGCGATAATCTCGACTATCTCAAAGCTGGTATACATACCTATATCTATATAGCTACTACCTACAATGCATAGAGAATCTGTTTGAAACTCGTGCTACTGGATGCAGAACGTTGAGAGTTTCATGCTTTCAGAGAATCACTAGCGTATACAATTTTCAAAACGTTTCACAGATCCAAAGGTTTTCAAAACTTCCTTTTACACGCGTTATACGTGGGCAAAACGTACGATACACAAAGCTTTAAAACACGATTGAAGAATTCATTCTTCTTTTTTTTTTTTTTTCTGTTTTTTTTTTTTCAATTTATTGCTAAAGCAACGTGGCAGCGTAAAAACCAACGATATTATCATATACATATATAGAGTTCTTGAACTACACAATGAAATGCGCAAGGTCTGAAGAGATACTATATTATATTATTGTGAACAATAATTATCGATAACAAAAAAAAAAAAAAAAAAAAAAAAAAACTGTGCCGAGTTACCCGTATGTAATCCTAAGTAAAATGCGAAGATTAAAAAAATAAATAAAAAGATCGCGATACCACATACCCGCATCAATAACGAATAAATATATATAACATGTTGCAAGACAGGTAATTAATTATTATATTTCATGTTTGAATATGTATACGATACAGATATTAGTCGGTAACGATATATAAGCCGAGTTAAGTCTTATCTGCGAAGTTATCATGTTGCTAGCTATACATATATGCAATTCCATTGCATTGATCAATCTCGCGTGATATATTAAATTAACAGATATAATATAAGGTGTTGATTAAAGGCAATAATCAAATGAATATTTATTTAGTTATTCATTTATTTATCGAAGAAATTAATATATATAGTTTCCCCGAACCCCATATCGATTATAACGATGCAAAAATTTATACTAAATTGTTTAATAAATATTTTAATGTTAAAATTTAGATAAATATAGTTATAATATAATATCTTTACGCTTCTCTCGCATATATATATATATATATATATATATATATATATATATATATATATATATATATATATATATATATATATATATATATATATATATAAATACAGTTGTAATTTACTTTACCACGGTTCGTGCATCACGCATTTTTCTGTGGTTTAGCCTTATTATCTGACTGGTATGGTCTCAAAGGCCGCGGACAGGGCACGCGTTCAGAATTAAATGTACATAAAGAATAAAGAACAGAAAAGAATAGGAATAATAATAATGGTAAAAAAATGAAAATAAAAAATAAAAAAAAAAAAAAAAAAAAATAAAGAATCAACAAGAATAAAGACGACGACTTGGGCGATACTACCCCGTTTGAAAAATAAATGTTTTTAAAAAGAAAAAAGCAAAATGAAAAAAGAAATATGAACATCGACTAATAAATAATCCCTGTCTGTACCTACTAGACGTATAATATGATTATACGACGATTTACTAACGTCTTGTCTCGTCTTGTCTCGTCTTCTTTCCTCAACACACGCGTGTTATGCTTGAGCAAATGAATGACCACTAAGCGGAAAATAGGGATTCCCGGAGGCCAAGATTACTTCCACTTCTAAGAATAGCTTGACGTAAAACCCCAGAGGGTAAGAACGAGTTCCTTTATCGTAAACTGCGAAAGCATGGTCATAATTAAATCGAAGGGATTTCGTATGTAACTCGCGTATAGTTATATAAAATACCGCGGGTAATGATTATCATCCCTGTTATAGTATGTAATATAGGTGTATATATATATATATATATATATATATATATATATATATATATATATATATATATATATATATATGGTTGACATTTTATTACGGTAGATAGTGAACGCGTTTCAGTTTCAATGATTATCCTATCTTTCTTTCTTTCTTTTTTCTTTTTTTTTCTTCTCCTACTCCTTTCTGCAGTCTTGTCTCTTTCTTCATTTTTCGCTCTCTTGTTAACGGTACAAATAATAGTTGGATCCTCGTTATTCGGAATTTGAGAGCGAAACGAAGGACAAAGATAACCGTAGGTATAGGTATACAATATACATATGTATATATTATATATGTATAGGTATATAGGTACTAAAAATCTAACTGCAAGAATTACAGCCCATCCCGTGATGCTTGGTCAAGTGCGCACTTACTTTGTGCGGTTTGGTTATTATTCAAGTACTACATTCGTTATATACATACATGTGGCACTCGCGTAGTTTTACTACACCAAGTACCTATATACCTCCTATATATCTTGTTCCAGGACTCTTGAACACCACTCGTCACTACTTCGCCATTATGATAACGTATTAAAATTGAGTTAAAGAAAAAGAAAAAGGAAAAAATAATATATATATTATATTATATGTAATGTAATATATATGTACGAAACCACAATACCGAAATTAATGATCGAAAACAAAATTAAAAAATAAAAAAAATGATCATAATTATAATGATAAAATATGAAATAAAAATAAATTTCACTGGTCAATGACTTGGCCTTCGAAACACGACTTTAAGCCATAGCTGAGAACGTCCCCTCTCTCTATAAATTGGATCAAGATTGTACACGGGATACATGAATCTAGACGTGAATTGTTGAACGTTTAGTTAAAAATTTAGATCAAGAATTTCATTTCAGTAAAAAATGAATGGATGGAGTATTCGAAATGAGTGTTTTTTTCGTTACCTTTTTTTTTTTTTTTTTTTTTTTTTTCTTTTCTTTACAAATCGTTAAGAATTCTTTTATCCTGATATATGCAGGTGAACCGATTTCCAAGTATTTTTATATTATTTACAGGTTATTATTTCGTGTCGTAATAATTATTGACGTGTGTATCAGCATCATGGCGCAAGTCTTTGACTTACAAGCATTGCGTATATATAGTGAGCGAACGCGGTGAGTCCTGGAACAACTTTGCTTCTACCTGCCAGCCGGAGGCTCATGTCAATCAAGAAATACCTTAGTCTTGTATTCCCGCACGAATTATATTATGTATACATGTATGTTTTACCCAGAATTGGTTCGGCCTCGAGTTATAAGGTTCAAATTAAAGGAAAATTTGTCTGATCAAAAGAAATAATTTACAATTTGAAGATACGTCTAATAATCATAATGAAATACCAATAAATTACGAATATACATAACTAAAAAAGAGAAGAAGAAGAAAAAAAAAAAAAAAAAAAAAAAATCTTACGCGGTTATCCGATGATATGCAAAGAGCCGAGGGCGTAATATATGACGTAGGCCTGACGTGCATGGAACATATTATAAGCATTGTGTCCACATATAATAATATACATAACGCATACGACGTAGCTATGTTTATTTTTTATTTATTTATTTGATTTTATTATCTCTTTTTATTTCCATTTTTTCTTCTTCTTCTTTTTAATAGATTTTCCAAGATGTGACTAAACCTTGACACAGACAGCAACCGCTAGCGTCCCTGAACACAACTACGACGATATTATAACCAGCGTATTTAAACCGATTATCATGTAGTACTATAATAGTTCGGGGAATGATTGACGTTTAGAAATATAAACGTGGAATATAGATAAGAAAGAATAAAAATAAAATAAAATCGAATTCAATTATAACTAGGTAAGTGTGCAAGGTATAATTATTGGTGGGAATTTTTTTTAGCCATGTTAACATTGCTATACCTAAAAAAGAAACGAAAAAAGATACATGGATTTTTTTTTTTTTTTGAAAAATTTTCATTTTCAGTATTGATATAAATACAAAACGGTGTAGGGAATTATTTCCAAAGTCACTTTTCGAGTTACGATCCATAATATATGGAGTATAAAATCGTAATAATTATTCATACCGACGAGATGTGCGAGAAAATTTAAAAAACCACAAGTTATAATTGAGAGACGTGAGAAGGAGATTTAAAAACCACGGTTCCTGCTCCAAGATTATAAATATATTTATATAATTTTTTCAAATATATATGTGTATCTACTTACGCCTTCGTTTCCTAGGAACTGTATAGTAGGGTTGTCGCTCGTCTTATTCTGTAGAAAAAATAGTAAAAATCGATTGTTAGTCGGCTGAATATATACGAAAATTGTAAAAATAAATAGAAAAATGAATAAATTTTTTTTTTTTTTTCTTCAAGTAGCAATACGGAGAAATGTTCGCAAATTTGTCGTTCAATACTCTCTCTCTCTCTCTCTCGTTATTTGAGTGTATAGCCCGATCAATTTGCTCGCTATTTCGAAGACCATGGCCTAAATAAACCATGGCGAACGACCAGTTTTCAGCCTGAAGCTACACGTATGTATAAGTAAATAATACGAAGTAAAATAGTATGTAATAAACAACACACACGATGCATAAGATATTGGAGGAAGTACAAGCCCATGTACATATTGGACCAAAGATGGCTGCGGTTTATTGTGCAGGCGTTCGGTGAGTGCCCCTGACATTTAAAATAATCACCTATGTATCACCGTGACAAAGTCTGGGTTTATAAATTATAACAACATTTGTTATTGCTGTATATAGGTACAAGAAAGTGTTAAGCATGTTATTACTCATTTTCTCTATTTTAGAATCAATTAGATACATTCAGAAAAAAGTCTTGTTGGCACAACCAAAATTTGGCTTATTATATGCACAATCACATTTTTTGTTCAGTAAACCAAAAATTTTGTTGGAATAGCCAAAATTTTGGTTCTCCCAACAAAATTTGGTTTTACCAACGAAATTTTTGGTTGACTGAACAAAAAAATGTGATGGTGCGTATAATAACCAAATTTTGGTTGTTATATTTCTGCGAGTGTATCTTTTACACCAATTTAGGATATATTAACAATTATTATAAACTGTTGAGATTTATTTATATACGAGTGAAGAACAACGGTTAGTTAGTAATAATCGGTGCTGTATATTCGTTAAGAAACGCAATAAAGTTAATTTAAGTTAAGAGGAACGCAAGAATTGCCTGGGGGCTCTGACTTGTTAGTAAAATTAGCGAGTAAACCGATCGCCGCAGTTTCACGTATAGCTTGTAACGAGGAGAAATTTTGCCGAATTCTCGCATACGAGTCGGTGCTGTTGGTGGTTTTATTCTGCTGCAAGGAACCGGGGATTTACGTAACATCGGTATGTATACAAGTATAGAGGTACACCCACAATCTCCCAGGCCTTTGGCACCGTCTACGCTAGATTGCCTTCGCGTGTTCGCGAAGGATATATGTATACTACCTATAGATGCTGTATCGACTGATCTGAGAGCGCGCGTGCGGTAGGCCTTAAAAGGGAAAGTCGTCCATATACGTATATAGGTACCTACACCGAAGTTTGAAAGATATGCGGCACGGTGTGTAACGCGAAGAATATTAAAAGAAAAAACGCAAAAAAAAAAAAAAAGAGACAAAAAAAAAAAAAAAAAAAGGAAGAAAAATTCGCAATTCTGTGCGAACTCGAAAATTCAGGTTGTCGAATCGATAATCGAAATGAGTTTCTAAAGTCTCGGAATTTTTTCTTTCTTTCTATTTCTCGAAATTACATCTACCAAATATTGCAAAAAAAAAAAAAAAAAAAGAAAAAAAAAAAAACAGTTTGTTAGTTAAATTCAAGGAATCAATAATAGAGATTGAAGGTTGATTCAAAAGCCCGGATATCGAGTTTGAAAATACAAAATTACAGTGTGGCTATAAAGAAGAGCACAAGCCATTCAATCGAGACAATTTTCCATTAGCTATTATAATCAACTTAGAAGACGTTGTTAATCAACCATAATGTCCTTGGGTGGAATGAGTAACATAATGAAGCAAGGATGTTACAATATCTTTGCGGATATATGAAATACCAATAGATTACTGTTAAACGTTACATAACTGCGAGCTAGACATAACATCTATACTTTAACAATGACTATTATTCGCATTACGTATCGATATTTCGACGAATACATATATTCGCAACATTATGTATATAACCGGATGACAAAGGAGCAATGAGCTAAGGCTAGATTTTTATATCAAACGAAATGAAAAAGCGATTCAATCCAATTTCCAATATATTTAATGATAGTCAGAATTTTTTTTTTTTTTTTTTTAAGGACGTTTTGCCTTTCAATAAACGAAAATCTATTAGCTGTGAGGATCGCTGCATCGCATAGCAGCTGTGTTACCTAAATCGCGGGATTATATTCATACGGAATTGATGTTCTCTCGTTTTTTTTTTTTTTTTTTTTTTCCTTTTTTCACCATTAAATAACTATAGGAAAGTCCTTTGATCGAACGAAGCCGATCAATCCTTGACTCAATTCAAGCGTATATTTTTTCCGTATAAAAAAAAAAAAAAAAAAAAAAAGAAAAAGGGGAGCAGCATCGAACAAGACCCTCTCTTATCGTATCTACGACAAGCGTGTTGGTGTCGGCTCCCCGTAGTCGGAACTCATTTTTGCGACGCCACCCACGCCGTCGCGACGACAGAGGGTGAGAAAATGAACGTCTAGGCAGTTTTATTTTTATTTTTTTTTTCTCTTCCCTTCCCTTTTTACTTTTTTTTTTTTTTTTTTTTCTACGTAATTGAATATATTTACTATACGTGCTATATAGCTACTCCTGTCATATGAGTTTACGCACGTGTTTGTTTTATACCCTAGCTCGGAGAGAAAAAAAAAAAAAAATTCTCTCCAGACTGTACTTTTGAATACCGTTTTTGCGAAGAATGAAGAAAATGATAAAGTGTATGGATGAAAGGAAGAAGAAAAAAAAAAAAAAAAAAAAACTCGGTACAGCCTGGCAAACATATATATTTTTTTTTTCTTTTCATTTTATATTCCATGTCTATCTAAGGTTGATGTTTCACTATGGACATGGACAGAGAGGATTGTGGTGTTGGGTCACGTGTGAGCGGTTGTTGAACGTTCAGAAGCGATAAGCGAGGACCTACTTTATCTTGAAAGGTAATCTCCGATAAGAATGATGGTATCGTGCGGGCGGTTTGCACGCGACAACATGTTTACAGGAAATCTTTAAGCATATAGTGGCTTTCAAGAATCGATTGACACATTTATATATGTATATGTATATATTTTTTGTTCTTTTTTTTTTTTTTTTTTTTTTTTTTTTTTTTTTTTTTTTTTACTAACGTTAATATGATTCGTATAGACATGAAAATATATGCGATTTATTTGAAATGAAATTATCGATGAATAAACCAATAAGGATATAAGAATGATTGAATAAAATTATACAAAAATGTATAAAAGCTATCGACATGATTTTAAATTTTTTGAATTATTTTATTCGAAATGTCATACTTTTTTTTTTTTTTTATCCAAATGACGTTCATTCGCTTTGGTTACCATTAATTAAAACAAAAAAATAAAACAAAATAAAATTATGCGTGCAGTAAAAAAAAAAACGGGGTATAGAAAGAAAAAAAATAACGAAAATTAATCTGCAATCAGTCAATGATTCCGATGAACGTATATTCTTGCGATTATTTTATGTAGATAAAACGGGAAGAGAACAGAAAAAGAAAATGCAATATACGATTCTTTGGTTTAAACAATTCCGAAGGGTCGTATAAGGCCGTTTACAACAACGGTATGACATTAAAGTCACGCAACGTGCATATATTTTGTGAGAAAAAGCAAACACGTATTTACCTCGAACTTATATTTGATAAGAATATTCATAATGGGTAGGTATATATATATATATATATATATATAAATATAGTGGAATTTGAATAAAAACCTAAATTTAAACTTGAATTTAAAAAAAATTTATGTAGGTATTATAATGTGGGCACTACATACCTAAATGTCTCACTATTATATTTCACCTGCTAGTAGGTATAATCTCGGTTGAAATTTTTCTAGGAATTATAATATGGCACTGATATATATATATATATATATTATAGTAATATACGTACGGTTACGTAAGCTGAGATAATTGTTTAACATAATTTTTTCTTTTTTTTTTTTTTTTTTAAACACACCGCGTGTATACATTAGCCAGAAGTGTTCAAGTTTTCCATATGACTTACACAGAAAGAAAGGTTCACTTGATTCAAGATAATTTTGCGGTCCAAAAATGAAGACCGAAATTTTCTTGGAACAAATCAAAATTTTTTCTCGAGCCAAGAAAATTTGGAAAATTTGGAAAATTTTCTTTGCTCGAGAAAATTTTTGATTTGATCCGAGAAAATTTCGGTCTTCATTTTTGGACGCCCAAAATTATCTTGAATCAAGAATAATTTTCTTGGCTGAAGTTAACCTTTTTTTTTCTGTGTATATATAGAAAAACGACGCTAACTTTAGAATTTTAGTTTTGAACCGTAGTTATATATACTTACATATTAAATCTACTGTGTATAACATGAAATATTTAATTGAAATATAAAACGGGATTCCGGAAGATGTTCCCAACAAGATGCGGATGCGGATGCATTAGGGTGGGCCAAAAAAAACTTTTAATTTTTTTTTCTTTAGTTACCATGAAAATATTGCTCAAGATGATGAAAAAAAAGTCCTCTGAAAATTTGAGCTCTTAATATCAATATTAAGAGGTGCCGAATCGCGATTTTTGATTTCCCATTTAAATAACACAGGAAATTTTTTTTTTTTTATTTGGAATTTTATTCCGTTCCAACGAATCATCGTGTTATAAAAATCAATACATATTCTTGTAGGAAATTAAACGATCTCCAAAAAAGGTCTGATGTAATTTTTCGCTAAGTTCACTCGTTTCAAAGTTATTCAAGGTTAAAGTTCAACCTCAAACGGTATATGACGACTTTTTTTTCGACTGAGCGAAAAATCACATCAGACCTTTTTTGGAGATCGTTTAATTTCCTACAAGAATATGTATTGATTTTTATAACACGATGATTCGTTGGAACGGAATAAAATTCCAAATAAAAAAAAAAAAATTTCCTGTGTTATTTAAATGGGAAATCAAAAATCGCGATTCGGCACCTCTTAATATTGATATTAAGAGCTCAAATTTTCAGAGGACTTTTTTTTCATCATCTTGAGCAATATTTTCATGGTAACTAAAGAAAAAAAAATTAAAAGTTTTTTTTGGCCCACCCTAGGATGCATATATATATATATATATATATATATATATATTCTAGGTATAAAATAAGATCCGAGATTTACAGCAATTAAAATTATAGTCAAGACATTGACCGGATAATAATATAAAATGATTTAATAACATAACGGATTTCTTGCGATAATAATCGCGACTAAGCGCGCTAATCGCCCGAAATCATCTCCACGCCTGCTGCTGTAGTAGTAGTATATAGTTATATATACTTAAATAGTATAACTAGGTACTGGGAGTTCTAAATTCACAAAGGTAGGTAGGTAGGTAGGTAGGTATATATATCTAATTTAGAAATTTGATAATACTAATTCTTTCCAGACGGCAGAGCGTAACGACGTTAAGCACCACTTATTTTCTGATGAAATTAATTAACGTATTCCATTTAATTCGTTTTTTTTTCGTATATTATATATATATATATGGTATAATTATTATTATAGGTATATGTATTATTATACATACATAGGTATACGCATATATACTCGAAATCTTCTTCATAAATCTTTTCAATATTTGATGGTCGATATAGAGAAGAGAAAAAAAAAAAAAAGAAAAAAATGGAAACAAAATAAAATAAAATGAAATGGAATCGGTATAAACAATTTATTTGATTGAAAAAGATCATAATCACTGCAGTTTAAAAAGTAAACTTAAATACATTCCGAGTACCGTTATAAGAGCAGAGAAAAAAGTGGAATTACTTAATCCGTTGCATCGCATGCCTCGTAGATTGATACTATGTCATGTATATATGTACGATACTATACGTATGATATATAATATATATATATTTGCAAAACCTAGTTAATCGCGAATTAAGACTCACGCGGAGTTGCCGGTTTGCAATTATTTGCAATCAATTCGGCAACGTCGCCAACTGGTTCACTTTCTCTCGCTCCGTATGGCCCCGACGACTGTTGCCGGTCAGGTTTGAATCGACCGATCTGACTGCACCGAAGAAATAATCGCATAACCGTCATACTACGTCGACGGGGTGCCGTAGCTGCTATATTAACGCGAGATAATTATTAAAATTGATTAATTATTTCAGGTAAAAATTGATTGAATTTTTTCAATCTTGTATATGAAATCGGATTACCGCAACAAAGCAAAAAATCTTACGTACCATAGGTGCAGCCTTTAACTTCAGGAAAACATAAAAAAACAAAAAAAACAAAAAAAAAAAAAAAATCTGTTTAATGATTTTTATATGTACAACAAATTTGGACTCTTGGTGAAACCGACGAGAATAATGAAATTTATCAAATTGCGTACATTACTACTATATTTACGTAAAATGCAGGAGTCTTGATTCCAGCTGGCTTTTAATTAATCTGAGAAAAGGAGGAACGGATAAAAGGAGACGGTAGTCTCGTCGTCGTGGGTCACGAGCCCTATCCAGTTTCAAAAGTCGTTGGCCTTTTCTGCTTCATTACCGTATATATACATATTAGGGTGGTTAAAAAAAAAAAAAAAAAAGTTCGATATTTTTTTTTCTTTGCCCCATTACGTGAAAAATGTTAATATACATGGTAAAATGGTAATGTTCTCCAAATATGAGCTCTATAGATTAATTTCATAAGGGAGCCCATAAGCCATGTTTAAATTATTTTCCTAATTGTAATTAATATTATATGGTTTTTCACATTTTTTTTTTTTTTTTTTTTTTTTTTTTTCAATGAAGATAGAATTATTGTAAAATTTGTCAAAAGAAGATATTTATTTCAAAATATATAATAAAGCGACAAGCTCTGATTTTTTTTTTTTTTTTTTTGTCAAGTTTCCTTGTATATTGAAATGAAAATAAAAATAACGATGACGATAATAATAATAATGATAATGATAATAATAATAATAATAATAATAGTAATAATTCGCTAAGCCTTGGGGGTTTTTGTTTAGAGACAAAAAGACTTCTGGCCCACCGACTATACAATATTATATTCCCACTACCGCGACAGGCATAGCTTGACAATGATTATTGCGTAAAACAGAAGCTGCAGCCGCGAGGACAAATGCCTCGAGTCAAGATCAAATTGAAAATTTAAAGATACAATATTTTAAAGGAGTTATATATTTATCTTTGAATCTTCATAGAATGAATAAATTAATGTTTGATTAAGGTGCTTTCCTAGGCAATTCCACCAGTCCTGAAAACATCGTGAAAAAATGTGATATTAAACGGAATATCTCTGCCTGGGCACCGAAATCAATGAAACAAAATACGTCGCGCAATTCTATGTGCGACTCCGAACATGTACAGCCCAAAAAACGTTTCTAAAACCGTTTTTCATGGATATCTTCTCTATTTTCGCGCAAAACGAACATTTTTTGGGCTGTACATGTTCGGAGTCGCACATAGAATTGCGCGACGTATTTTGTTTCATTGATTTCGGTGCCCAGGCAGAGATATTCCGTTTAATATCACATTTTTTCACGATGTTTTCAGGACTGGTGGAATTGCTTAGGAAAGCACCTTAATTAATTATTGAATTGATCGAATTCGTGGCTAATTTTATCGGAAAATAAAAAATCATAAACGCGTGCAGCGATTGTAAAGCAGCATTATATAGGTATAATAATCCATATTTGTATAAGTGTATGTTTGTATAGTATATAGGGTATATTTGCATATGCAGAGAAAGGTATATGTTTACGCTTATGATATCCTCACACATAATGTGTTCAAGTAAGTCCGGGTATTAATAACCTATAATCGACTACCGGCTTTGTATATAGTACGTATATATATACGTATGTAGGTACCTATATACGCGACTATATCATCGATTGATTGTTTACAGCTACGCGAACACGTAATGACCTCGGAATTTCATTGAGAAATTATAGCGAGAATTAGACACTGGAATATATGTAAAAATTAGTATATATATATATGTATATATATATGCAGGTAAATGTGTATAACGACAAGATTTTCTTTATCTAGAAAAAAAAAAAAAAAAAAGACAACGTTTGGACATCATACCTCTACGTGTATTTTGATTTATGCAAGTTATACGCGATATATCTCGAAGGTGCAGTACTTACTACTTATACATAGAAAAAAAGCTTAACTTGAGCCAAGAAAATTATTCTTGATTCAAGATAATTTTACGATCCAAAAATGAAGACCGAAATTTTCTCGGATCAAATCAAAATTTTTCTCGAACCAAGAAAATTTGGAAAATTTTCTTGGTTCGAGAAAAATTTTTATTTGATCCGAGAAAATTTCGGTCTTCATTTTTGGATCGTAAAATTATCTTGAATCAAGTCAACCTTTCTTTCTGTGTATATATAGTAATGTAAAGAATCAAAAGTCGTAGAGTTTAATTCTAGGAGAAATTTGGCTCGTTGACTCTTGCAGCAAAGGGACGGAAACCAGTAGTAGCCCAGGTTCGAAAATCAGGTTTCTTGACTCTAATTGGTAATTAACTAAAACGTGATAGACGTGACTTCAAGAAACCGGATAGTAGAATACGTGGCTGTTATAATGCGGCAAAGAATTCGTGTCGATTATTTTATTCACTATATTCTTTCTTTATTTTCTCATTTATTTTCTCTATCTATCTATCTAAGCTAATCTAAAGCTAAGCTAAGCTAAGTTAAGTTAAGCTCTACTTTACTCTATTCTACTCTACTCGCGATGATGGTTTCGTTCGTTCCGTTAATTAACATCGGTTAACGAATGTATCCATCGAGTATAGTACTTATACCTGCAAAGCGAAAGGTAAGTATGAAGGATATTAATCATTTTTTATCCGACGTATATATCATTACGAGTATATATATACAGCATATAGATTATATCTATGAAACGTTTTTTTTTTTTTCATTTTTTTAGTTAGACCAATAGTTTGAAGAAAAAGAAGAGAAAATAATAGGTGAAATTTTCAAAAATAAGAATCTTATAACGATTCGAAATAAAACGTGTATTTTATACTAAGTATAGTATTGCAGCGGTTTAGTAATCGGAAATTACAATATAGAAAATAGAAAATATAGAAAACCAAAATTTTTACGTCACTCCGATTTTCCATTCTCGGTTTTTCTTCGATAACGTTTTGCGGCAAACCATGATTAGGAAAAAAAAAAAAAAAAATATGAGTCAGATTGAAAGCGTGAATCCACAGTCGCTATCTACGGCCGATTTATTTCCTTTTTATGGTTAGGTATTTTTATAATATAATTAATTCGTAGTATGCATTATTTCAATGGGAATATGACGCGGATCAGCTACAATTAACATGATTTTAGCTACACGTATTTTCCTCGCGTTGTTTTAATTATTGTATTATTAATAGATAGAGATACTACTAGTTTCTTAAATATGAGATAAAATGATATAATTATCTAATAAATATATTATATAAATAGTAATATTATATTCTGAAGACTGATGCAGTGTCCGCAATGATGGTTTTATAAACTTCTCTCTTCCTCGTCAATAAACTGAACGTTTTTCATTCAGGTATATAAGGTAGTGTGTATAGCCAACAACGTACACAACAAGGAGAATCCGGTTTTCAGGGCTCTTCGAAATATCGAGCTCTCGTTAATTAAAATTCAAGCACGCTCGCACATTGCCGCCCTAAAACCAGTCGTCGGAGCCTTTTCTCTCTCCCTACGTACCTTTCCTTTATTTCTCTTCCTCTCTATATACCAGCTTCTCCCCCTCCTTCCCTACGTCACCCGCGTTAATGTTTACTCCTCGGTTTTCTACGACCATCAAGTTACGCGTTACTCGCGTACGCGCACGCGCACGCGCGCTCTCGCCCAGCTTCCTTTCCTTTCCTTTCCTTTCCATTCCTCTTCTTTATTTTCTTTTCTTTTCCTTTCCTTTCCTTTCGTTTCCTTTCTTTTCTTTGCCTTTCCTTTCGTTTCTCTTAGTTTCGTTTAGTTTAGTTTAGTTTCGTTTCGTTTCCCTTTGCAGCCCTTTATTATGTACAACAAGGACAAGAAATATCTCGAATGCTCTCAGGTTTACACAAACACACATACACCAAGTCTAAAGTAGGATATTCTTTTTTTTTTTTTTTCCAGGTTAAAGATTCGCGGCGGGGTCTTCGGCCGACTATAGATTCCCGCGGTGCGATGAAAAAGAAGGGAAGCAGAGTCGAAGCTCCATCTCGTATATATATATATATACATATATATATATAGGTATGTATATATGTGTGCACATTATTTTCTATTCGTATATGTGTATCTCGATTTTTAGTGTGCGTTGTTTGCTTCGTCCGCACCACCTGCCTATAGGGGTGCATTATTTCACATCTCTTCGTTTCCCAAGGGTTATTCTCCCTCTTTCTTCCCTCCTGCCGCCGCCTAGTTTGAGCCACGACCCACGACCGTCGACCCCACGACCTGCTGCAGTTAACGTACCCCGGCTTTCTTGGCTACCAGACGTGAACGGTTGCACACATACATATATGCATATACATATACTATATAATATGGTCCCGTATATCGTAAATAGATGAGAAATAAAATGATGTATATTTCCATTAATGAAAATACTTTTTTTTTTATCTATAACTTTGGAATATAGAAAGCTCATATATAGTGCATCAGACTCTTATTTGATCGAATAGTCAAGATGATGCATAGGCAGATTTCTACGCAGTTTTTTTTTTTTTTTTTTTTTGAATATATCTCTAAATTTGGCTAAAGGTCGGGTATAAATATATATATTTGTCTTTTTATTGCGGTTTTATTGATTTAAAATTCTGCCCAATGCCTGTCTTGAATCGATCTTTACCATTTCTTTTTTTCTTCTCTCTATTGTTATTATTATTATTATTTTCTGTATCTAGTCCAAGAATGAGTAAACTTCGTTGAAATATGCAACAACAACCGGGTATAATAATTAAATTCTTTCTATTTTTAACAAGACCTAAAAACCTGGATACTTTTTTTTTTTTCTTGTTTTTGTTTTTGTTTTGTTACGATGAATTTCCGTTTCTGTTACTTCAACTTAAAAGCTAAATATGTGTAAAAAATTGATTGGGAGGGTACTTAAAGCCTGCAGCCGCGTTTATTTTGACCCCAAAAAAAAAAAAAAAAAAAAAAAAAAAAAAAAACCACTCAGATGAGATAATTTTAAAGTCAGACGAATTTTTTTTTTTTTTTTTTTTTAATTACTCCTGCACGATAGGGGAGAGCGGAGTTTGTATTTTCTGGCATACCGAAAATACGAACCTTTTATGTATACGTTGTTTTAGTTGAAGGCTCGAGATACTAAGGGAAAAAAGAACCCTACTGTATCATTTATATCGTAGAATTGAATTGACTCGAATAAAATTTATAGCTATAACGCCCTTTGATATATATATATAACGTTCAGTTTATTACCTATATCGTAAAACTTATAACGATTCGAATATATTTCTGCAACTAATTATTCATATATAATCTTACATTTAATAGAAATATATATATATATATATTTGACTAAAAATATAATTAATTTTTGAATCGATAAAAATTATTTAGTCGTACAAAGGCACGTAGTATTGTTAGGCCGAGCGTGACATGAAAGTTGAAATTAGGAAATTTGCCCGTTTTCTCCGGTGGGACACCGCATTGAATTGCAATTTTATTCCTGAATTATAAACAACGTTACAAACGATTTATAAAACGGAATTTAAACCGTACGAAAAACGGTTTCAAAATCCCAAAATCCACGGTATAATATTCATCAATATTTTATCCAAGACTCATTATTCCAATCCGATGTACTATATTTTAATAAAATTATCTCCAATTCGAAAATCCGAGACTCGCAATAATAATAATAATAAAAAAAAAAAGGGAATAAATAAAAATAGTTCCAAATTTTAATACTTCCTCGCAGATAATACGTCATACCTCTTATATCTTTACACCTATAGTACGATTTGTTGTAAATTTAAATTAACTGTGAGTTTCATAAAGGGTTTGAAAAAAAAAAAAAAAAAAAAAAAAAAAAACTGAAACTAATACGATATCTGAAAAGGCGGCGCAGCTATGTGTATATAGGGTACATGTATACATAATATCGAAATGAGATTATATACTTATACTATATGAATATATATATATGTAAATAATTATCTAACGACCCTGAATATCTTTATGATAAACAATACCTAATCAGTGTATATAATGTAAGTATATAATATGATTAAATATTATATAGTATATATAGGACGAAAGTATATAGAATATACAGTGAAAACAGATGATTCTATCAGCGCAGGATGCTCCGATTAAAGAGTTAAAAAAATAATAACACGTTAATACGATAACTACGTGACTCTGAACCCCGTCAATGTTATACCTATCTACCTACCTACCTACCTACTTCTCGAGTATATAGGAAGACACCGCTATACCTATAAACTATCTATATATCAAAGTTAAAGGCCTAGGGCTTACGTGTTCGGGTAATCGGGTGTTCAAGGGATCTATATAACCGGAAGTACCTCCGCGGTCTTGATTATACCTATAGACTTACTTACGCTAGATATCGGAGGGACATAAGTTAGTTGTTAGCTTCTGCAGTGTTAAATCTATTTAGATTATGAGGTAATACCGTATGGTAGAATAATATTTGGGTTGGGGTCAAAATTTCGAAAGACCAATATTTCGAATGACCAATATTTCGAATTTTAAAATAGCGATGGTACGAAATTCAAAAAGGCCAGTTTAAAGAAGGCCTATCAAGTAGTAACTAAAAAATTACGTATATCGAAATGTAGAAAGATATTTGTACTAAAATAAAAAATTGGAACGGTCAGAATTGCGAAAGACGAAATATCTAATTGAAAAGATAACGAAACGTCTGATAATTCGAATAGTTCAATATTTCGAATTGTCGAGACTTCGAATCTTCACGTATTCGAATATATTTTAGCGACAGACCGAAAATTCGAAAGGTCAGAATCTCGAATATTTCATACGGTTTTTTGGATGATGTTTCAATAAACAATAAAAATTTTGATCCAAATTCATCTACGCAGAGAAAATACGTTCGAAATATTATTTGTTCGAAGTTTAAATCTTTCGAGATTTTGGTCTTTCGAACTTCTGGTCTCTAAAGATTAAAAATTTAGAAATATTTACTTTATACATTTATATTTTCTACATTATACTTATTCAGAGTAAAAATTATCAGAAAATACATTTTCGAATAAACCAGCGTTCTGACAGGTGACCGCCTGCTGAATAAGTCATTCGAAGAAATGATCTTTCGAAAATAAGAATTTCGAATTAATTTGTCTCTTGTTATTTTTGTATTCAAATTTTTAATATTCGAATTTTTGGCCGTTCTGAATTCTGATCTTTCAAAATATCGACCCCCACCCTAATATTTAGTATATTTAGTATTGAGTATATCTATAGTATCTATATGCAACGTCAAGTGACTATAGATCGTATAGTATATACGTGTCCTAGTATACGTATACATCGATGTTATATGCACTCCGGCGCGGTATCAAGTCATCGAGGTACCTAGGACCGAGAGTCTTTACCTCTTTGTCTAAACATAGTCCCCCTTTCACCCTGCTCTCTACAGATAGTGGCGGCTCGATTGCTACTATAACGCGAAGGTTGAGAAAGGAGTATTGTAACAAGTTATGTATCGGGTCTTTGGTTAGAATTTACTATACTTTATAGCCGTTTATGTGATGCTGTATATATATATACACCTAACCTATCTCCCTACTCCCGTCTTTTCATCGAATAAAAAAATCATGCCATGCACAGAAAAAAAGGTTAACTTGAGCCAAGAAAATTATTCTTGATTCAAGATAATTTTGGGGGTCCAAAAATGAAGACCGAAATTTTCTCGGATCAAATCAAAAATTTTTCTGGAACCAAAAAAATTTGGAAAATTTTTTTGGTTCGAGAAAAATTTTTGATTTGATCCGAGAAAATTTCGGTCTTCATTTTTGGACCCCCAAAATTATCTTGAATCAAGTCAACCTTTCTTTCTGTGTGGTAATATATATTCAAGAATCAATTTTTCCGTTACGTTAATTATAAATATCATATAGTTTTGATTTGGATTAACGAATAACGTATGATCATAAAAAAATTTGAGTTTTTCAAAATATTCTCTTTTTTTTTTTTTTTTTGCGAATTATTTTATATAATTTTATGATAAAATACGAGCGTAGAAGCTATTGGAAAACTTTAGGTAAATTATTTATATACGGGACGGAGTATAGCGTGTATGAGATATAAATTTATATTTGTGCCTTTATATTATTATTATCCTTGATAAGTCCTTAAATGAATTATATTAAATTCAGTGTAACGGAAAGTCCGTGAAGCATGCCGGAATAAAAGAACATATGGCGTCGACGGTTATACCTCAAGCTTTGAAGTTTCGAATAAGGTATTATAGGTACTCTGAATGTTATATTTTTCGAAAAGAAAATTTGTAAAAAAAAAAAAAAAAGAAAAGAAAAAAAATTGGAAACTGGGTTATCGGAGAAATAAACTAATATACCGTTTTACGAATATCACATATTATAATATACATATAGTTAAACAACGATAAGAGGTGTCTTAATTTATTCCGCATATTAACATATAGGTTATACCTATACTAAATACCTACTGAGATAAAAAAAAAAAAAAAGAAGAAAAATAAAATAAAACAAAATATGAATTTTTATTCTAAAAATAATAAAAAAAAAAAAAAATTAATAAAAAGAAAGTAAAGAAAAACTCATACTTGGTATAGCTTGCGGTCTCTCGTTATCTTTTTACGACACGATTAATTTTTCTCTATACTATACTAAGTATTCATTCGCGATAATCGTGTTTCGAATATATTGGAAGTATTTGTCAAACAAGTAAAAAAATTTTTTTTTTTTAGCTGTAGGTTTTAACAGCTTATCGTGTTTTACTCGCATAAACCTAGTCTCAACGGTGTTATATTCTACGACGACGACGAGTATGACTATATTATAATTTTTTATTTTTTTTTTTATTTTTTTATTTATCATCGTTCAGGATTCAATTAGATTTTAATAGACTCGAGAATAAGAGAACCAGACTGCATGCAATGGTAATAATGATTGTAAGTTTACTCGGGACTCTGCATTGTGTCTGAACAATAAACGAACTATGAGGTATGTAGGTAGAGATATAGGTATAAGCTACTCGAGTAACCGGCAAAAGGCAAGTTATGGCCGCAGACTTGAGGAGAAATCTGAAATTGCGTAACTTTGGCTATCGCCACTTGGTTCTGTCTTAATATTACCTACTGTTGCGGGCGTTATAGGTATAATACAGAGTTTTGAAATTTTTTTTTTTTTTTTTTTTTTTTATTAATCAGGCTTATCTAGAACTTTGACGATTATACTATATATACCTACGTAATATAACAGAATGCATTTTATCTATGTATATATTTATACGAGTAAGCTATTTATGAAATGCAAGGTACATGAATATCACTTGCAAATTTTTTAAATACTTACTACATGTACATGCCTTTTTTGTATTTACAAAACTATTCCGTTCATCTTTCATTCGAAGCATACCTATTTTTTTTTTTTTTTCTTTCAATTTTTCTTTTATTTTTCACATTACGAAGTTTTAGAAATTTAGAACAAAATTATTTTACCGGATATTTAAACGTAAGAAGAAGATGAAAGATATCGATTGATTAATACGTTATACAGCTGGTCCTTGCAGTATAATAATAATTTTCATTTTTCTTGAAATGAAATAAGGAAAAAATGTAAATGAATGAAAATAATTATTTCCCAAAGTATTAACGCAAACGATTCAAACCTTCTTATACCGATCTTATATAGGTAGTATCGAGTTCTTAGATACCACATAAGAATTATTCGTTGTTGCGTCAGGCGCCAATCTGCGATGTAATTCAATACTAACTGTGATGTGGTATTATTTTTTTTCTCTCCTTGCTCTCGCTTTCGATTAATAAAACACACATATAATAATATGTATTCGTATCACATATTTTTTTATATGTATAATTATTATCAATATAAAAATTTTGAGACAGATACAAAAAAAAAAAAAAAAAAAAAAAAAATTGACAGTATTTTATATACATTGCCTTTATACTTGGGGCGACAAAATTCTGTATGTTTGAAAAAACGAAAAGAAAACGTTTAATGCAATAGATATAATATAATATAATATAATATAATATAATATAATATAATATAATATAATAAAAGCTCAGTTGCGAATAATAATCGAAAATATTTATTACATACATACTAATGATTTCATACTTTATATAGGACATTTTTTTCTGACTAATTGTAATTAAGATTTATTAATAAGTTGTGATTTAATTTCGTAATAAGAAACAAAAAAAAAATATATAACATTTCGAACTTTGATAACCTTTCTAGTATATCAATTTTATACTCTACTATATAAGGTCTAGAAAGCTTTTTTTCCGAATCGTATTGACTGAAAAACTAAACGTCAAAATCGAAGAGATTTTTAATTAAAGATACTGCAGAAGTCAGTATAAGTGATTACAGAAAAAAAAAAAATATATATGATAATATATTTATATTTAAAGTATGATACGGGCTTGGCCTGATGTCGATATTTCGTTTATATATAAACATCAAAGTTTGAATAAAAAGAAAAAGAGAATAAAGAAAAAAAAAAAAAAAACGAGACGAGAGACAGTCTCCACTCATTCAGAGTTTATCTAATTTTTCACACTCTCTCATTGATTCTTTGATTTTACGATTTTTCTCATCTTCTTTCTCTCACTATAAATATATCGCTCTCTTTCTCTCTCTCTCTCTCTCTCTCTTTTTCTCTCCATCTATCTCGCTCTCTGCCACCGAGTGTGTTGTCTGGTTAATTTTAGACGCAAGTGTATTCAGTAGGTGGTTACCGAAGACAGAAATATATACCTAAACCCACCCCAATTAAGGCTAGAACCTTCTGGGTAAAAGCAATACATATGTAGGTACATGAGTTAAGAAATGGTAACAACAATCATCGTGGAGCGTTAATCCCTTTCGGTAAGATTAAATAAACGTTACGCACGCTCTTCGAGGTACTAAGGGTTCGCACAGCGGGGGGTCAAAGCTGAACCACAGATCTAGTGGGGGTCTGGTCATATAATATAATATAATAGAATAGAATATAATAAAATTTAACTTTAATGCTAAACCCTAGCTTGGCTCGTAAAAATAAATCTGACTTTGTTTCCGGCAAATATCAGTTCATTATCCATTCGACGAAATAAGATTGTTTCTTTTTTTTCTCTCTCTCTCTCTCTCTCTTTGTTCTTTCTATACGTAGAGAGCGAGAAAGAGAGCAGAAGTAGCAGCTGGCAGTGTACATCTTTACGTTCTAAAATTTACTGTGTATTTAACAACCTGGTTTAAATCTTCCAAGAGCGAGAGAGCGAGAGAGAGCGAGATAGAACGTTTTGTCACGCGTTGTTGATTGTATATCGCGTATTAAATTGATTGCGAAAATCTGAAATGAATATCCAGCGATATAGATGATGTATTTTTGTTATTTGTATGAAATAATATCAGAGGCATTTAAAGAAAAAAAAAAAAAAAAAAAAAAAAAAAAATAGAGTAATTTTTAAAAGGCTATAGATATATACCTGTGTTCAAGGAAACAACGAAAACTCACGATCACGAATACAGGGTCTCGATGAACAAAACTGCGTGACAACTCGTCGCATTACGTAATATCGTTGTCAAACCATACGGAACTGTCTGATCGAGATCGGAGTTCAAGGGGATTAATATATCGTTTAAAAATGTCAATGTTTAATCATGTATATTGAGAAAATAATATGAAGAAAAATCATAACTCTTGATAGAATACGACAGCTGCGTCGACGTGGCTTACGAGTGTCGTTCATATTACGAAAAGTATGGATAATATAATTTGGTTTTAAATTTGTTTTAAATGTAGAATAATGTCGATGTAATGTGATGTTAATGTTAACTATAATATAAACGTCTATGGTAAGTAAATGTTGTCTGAAATATGGCTACCAGTGTGTCCCTCTTTCATCCATTACGACACACGGTTTGTTAACATACTATTTTATGAGGTTTTAATTTAGTCGTAAAATTAAAACTATTAACTCACCCGGTTGCCAAGGTAGTCCTCGATCGCTCGGTACGCCGAATCAGTAAGTTTCACAAATATTAACGATTTATTTTCATGAAAATTACTATGCGATGACAAACCATACTGGACACCTGCCACCAGCGCCGCCATTTCTAACTTCGTTCTCTCACACCGAAGACCAGCTGACGTCGGCTAGTCAAATGAAACACTTATTATCTTTGATATTTAACTATTAAACAATATTAATATGATGTTTAACGAAACTGTACACACGCGTCACTTGGGCCTTAGATCACCCACGCGATAAGACCCTTTGGTATTTATTTAGTTACATATTAACGCCAGGACACATGTTTTAATTTCAGATTTTCTCTTGATTAGAAGAGAGCAGTACTGTTCGTAAGAAACTACACACTTTCCACGGCCACCTGGTGGGCAGGGCTTACAAGCCCCGAACGACCAGTAAGAATCGCGAGTTTGCTAAACTGAACAAATTCCGGTGGCGGGAGGTGCGACACTGTCGCCTCCTCGAGTATTACCAGTCTTTCTCAGGTATCGTTCACGGGACATTCCCGTATTACTATTTTTCACGGACTACCAGCGACATCTACCATTTAAACTACGAATTATTAACCCTATTCCAAGCTCTCATGGTCATACCTTCTTATATTCATAATTATATTGTAAATTAGACTGATAATATAATTTATAGATTAAAATAATTTGATCGTTTATAAATTTATGTATAATAAAACAAGGCTTTTGCAATTCAAGTATAAATTCATGATGTCTTCGCGGAAGTATATTATTTCACAATCCCAATGATTCATTATAATATAATTATTATACCTGTTTCAATAAAAATGTTTACAATTATTGACGCTTTATATTATTTTATATTATATTATTTTATTTTGTTTTGTTTTGTTTTACTTACTTCCTTTATAGCAATATGAATATTTCGATGACGTACATGTGTGTAGGTTTAGTTGTATAAATATCAAAGAAATTCCTCTCTTTTAACACGAACGGCAATAACGATTCTGAGTCTAATTATTATGAGGGAAAGTTAGTGTACATAAGTATGTACATAAGTATGCATAGTAATGGTTGAGAAAGTAAAAAAAATTAAGGGTACTACATCAAATAATCTTTGTATAGCAGAGAAACTTGGTCAAGTTTTATTAAAAAAATATAAGAAAACAAAAAAACGAAAAAAAAAAAAAAAAAAAAATCGAAAAAAATAGATAAATTTTTATTCAATTATTTTATTTTATTACTGAAGACATTCTTGAACGCACGCTTTCGTTATAATTATAAGACCATTCGTTTCACGAGTTAATTAAATATCTAGAATTATAATAGTTTTACTATATGGTATAAATGAAAACGTATACATACCAATAAAACGATCCTCTTCAAGGACTCTAATTTGTGGAAATTAGCATAGCTCGTAAAGTCTCGATTGCTATTCATGATTTCTTTAGAAAATATTGATTATTAAGACCATAAGGTCAGACAGTGTAATTATATAACTGATTTTATTACGTTGAAATTTGATTGGAATAATTAACTCGTTAAACATGTTGAAGATTTATTATTTATATACTGCACTTATAGTATTTGATTATTATTATTATTATAGCGATGACTGTATAGTTAATGATTATAGTTTTGGATATATACCAACAATGACGAATCTTACCGCTTAAGGAAAAGTGATTGAAACGAGGAAAATAAAACGACAAGTATATACCAGCGGCAACAAGGAGTAAGGAGTATAAGGTGTAAAATGTAAAACAATGATTCACTATGTACATACTCATTACGTATGCATTTGTATAGATAAAGGATTACGAGGCAAGGTGAATGACTGATCGTTCGTATTGTAATCATTGTGCTTTAGAAATGTATTTTCTTTCAATAATACACAATAAAACTTATTGGTAATAAACGATAACTATATTATAATTATTTATTATTTACCGTATTCATATAATGTTGATAGGTAAATAAATAGTAATGTTGGCATATCATCCGTCGTAACATTACTGTATGTTTTTTTTTATTTTATTTTATTTTATTTTATTTATTTTTTATTGTTTTTTTTTTATTTTAATTTTTTTTTTTTTTTTTTTTATAATAAAATTCATAATAATGAAGATCATTACATAATCTTACTTAATCCTATATGCAATATATCATTTTGTACATTTCAACAAATCGAATATGATCAACGAACGTAATAATATGTAGTATATATATATTTTTTTGTAGACTTTGTTTTTTTCTTTTCTTCTTCTTTTATTTTTTTCTTTCCTTTTTTTTTTTTTTTTTTTAGTATTTTTAATGTTTTTTTTTTCCTTCAATTTTACTTTTCATTTCAAATAAATTATATTATACGATTCATCGTTTTATTGACGCTATTTTATTACATTATTACTGTATAGGTATGTATGTATGTATGTATGTAATGTATGGTCCTAAGCTTTCGAAGTTTTTAAATTCGCGCGACTCACGATCGAATAATGTTTATTTACAAATGAAAGTTTGCTACTAATTTTCGCTCCAGTGCGCTTGATCGTGCTGCATTCGCAATCTAGGAATGATCATTTTCATTCATACAATAATATAGTATCTCGAGAATTTATAATGCAGAAATATATTTTCCGATCCGATGAATATCTATCTATATATCTCTCGTATAACCATATAATATAATATATAGTATATTACATGAGTGAAATAATTGTACCTATACATGTATATTATATCCGCCTCGAAAAATTAATAAATTATATAAGATTATATTGTTTTACCCCCGATTTACGTAATTATTGCATCGCTTAGATTTCTCACTCTTTAGAAAAAGGCGGGTGTTATAATAGTTTTTTTTTTATTTTTATTCTTATTTTTTTGTTCTCTTCAATTTGTACATCAGTATATTTCGTATATATAAGTGTAGTAGCTATACGTATATATACGTTTGTTTTTTTTTTCCTTTTAAACGCGTTTAAAAAATTTGTAACTCACTGTTGCGTTAATTACAGTCCTCTTCGGTATATATGCGAACTCTACAGTCACCACGTAAATCTTGCTAATTAGTGTTACTAGTCTAAACGTTAGACGTGACTCGCTAACTGCGTCATATTTCATCCTTACTTTCAAACGTTGGTTCAAACGTTACACCCGCATCATTTGTAAAAAAAAAAAAAAAAAAAAAAAAAAATAATAAGATGAGATAAAAGTACATCGCGAGGTGTGGAAATGTTGTTCACTTTCATTCCTGGACTTTGATATATATATATATTATATATATACATTTAGGTATATATGCTATGTATTTTCCGCTAAAGAAATAGCTCCGTTTTCTATATCAATTTCTCTACGCGTTTCGGAGCGTTACTAATTATGCAAAAATACAAGGATGGTTTTATACCTCTAACTCAGCGGCTTAACAAGGAATTGTCTCAATTTCTGAGTATGAGAACAATTAATACGTTACACAAACACCAGGTTTACTTTGGTGGTTTCCGCGTAGACTGGAGGGACCTGTAGATATAACCATTTTGAATGAATATATATATTATATAATGTAAGATCGCATTAGGGGTTGGATAATATACGATGTATAAGCTGAATCGTGTAAGGATTTTCCGAATGAAATATTATGTTAAATAACCGGACATCAATGATGATCAATTTCCATTAATTGAAAGGTGGCTTATCTTATTAAGCACTCAGTGAATTACAAATTTCCATTAATTGGTATGCGATATTACTTTGAGTTTGTCAGCTAGTTTGATCATTATTATGTTTTTTTTTTTACAAATTTTAAACTACTGGCTGACGAGCAGATAAATTTTAAGAATGTACAAGGCATTTCGGATATTTGATATTTAAATAATTTAGAAAAAAAAAAAGAAACCCGTCCATATTAACATTTCTAGATCGCGATAGGTAATTGAAATCAGGTTTTAGGTAAAGTTAGATATTTTTTCTCTATCAGTGTTGAAAGGAGATATAGGTACCTACGTATCCGGTAATATCATTTAGCTGGCTTAATTATAACCGACTTTGGCATTAATTATCTGGATTTGAGAAGAGATAATTTATTCATTGAACTTCTATGTACATATACATATATATATATATATATATAGGTATATTATACATCAGAGAGTTCTATATCCTTCGAGAAATAAAATTTAGGTAAGAAACAAAAAAAAAAAATAAATAAAAAAAACTATATGAGATTGTATAGATTTTGGCGAATTTATCGTCTGTTATTATTTTTACTTTTTTCGTAAGTTAGAAAATCCCCGTTAGCGAATAATCTGAGAACGACCTGTGCGACTGGGCTTCTATTTCTTAACTATCGTATAGATACTGTCGCTAAAACGATGAACGCATATGTGTCATTCCACAAAACAAAATATACATGTATTATAATCTACGTATAGTACTATATGCGCGAAGAGAAAAGTTTTTAAAGTTTTTTTTTTTCTTAGTTTTTTGTTTGTTTTTCTTTGCTTTGCTTTTTGACCGGAAATAGATTCTAACAAGTACGGGTAATCGTCTATATATATATATATATATACGAGTAATGGCGATAATGATTGAACATTTGAATAATAATTTATGAGAAAGTCCCACTGCAGTTTCTATATATACTATAATCATGTTATTAGTTTCGCACTGTAAATATATATACATATGTAGCTACATAAATATATACATATATTTATATTCATTTCTCTTAATCTCCCCCCCAAATAATCGAGTGCAAAATATGAAATGCAATATATTTTCAAGAAACATCATTCTCTTTTTTCTTTCTTCATTTCTTTTTATATCTTTTAATACATTATACTCATTTATTCTTTTTCCGGAAAGGATAAAAAAAAAAAAAAAAAACCCGTTTCAAAGTTTCTTCTCATTTTTTAAACTCTCCGAAAATAATTCATGGCATATTTTAGTCGTTAAAAATTAAATTTTTTCACGCGCACCCCTTAAAAAGTTTTCTTTTCGTGTAAAGACATGAGGGACATTTTTTTTTATTTGTCGAAAAAATGAAAATAACACGTCACGCAAGATGATCTAAGTTTTTGTTTTGATGGGTTTTTTTTTTTTTTGTCAAATCTGCATAATTCGTGAGACATTTTCAAAAAACTGCAGATTCATCGGAAAAAAAAAAACTTTGATCGTTTTCCGGCACGTGGACTTTTAACTTTGTTCATAGAAAAAGAAAAATTGCCCTCAGGGGGCGTCTGAAAAAATTTAATTTCCAACGACCACCCTCATATATTATATATGCACGCCGAGATCATGTAATGTGCGAACGTATATCTACGATTTTTTACACATCTTGCCGAAGTACTAGATTCTGAATTCAGATCTATTAAATATTTCATTATATCAGCACATAGGTATCATTCGCAACTATTAATTATTAATTCCAACAATTTTCAGCGCACTTTCAGGTGTGAGCTGTTTTTTTTTTTTTTTTTTTTTTCTTTCTTTCTTCTTTCTTTTCGGTATACGCACACACGCGCACACATTTATACGTATACCTATATAGATTTTTCTCAATCAGGGATGATATATCTTTGATTAGAATTTTTTTTATTTTTTTTATTTTCAAAATCTTGATTTTATACTACGTGCGTAGCATATCCGTACGACAAATCCAACAAATATAGTATATGTATAATGTATATGGATCTTCATAGGCTCGGCCAAAAATGAAAAATAAATTTTTGATCCACTGATCCATATAAGAGCACCCATGGGATATGGTACATTTACGCGAATGGAAATAATTCATATAGAACATATTCATATATATACGGCGTGCGTTACAGCGTGTGAAAAAGATTAGTTTTACACGTATTTACACGTTATATATATGTAGTATGTATATTATAATGCGGTGGAAGAACGAGGGATTGATGATTCATCATATTTTCACGAAACTTGCTCTTTATTTTAGGTATTAAACATTTTACGTAGAAACAGGTATAATTTCATTGTACATAGTCAATCATTTCTTAGGTTTTCTAATCTACCTATACGACAGCTACCGCTGCAAAGTTTCGTGAAAATGAAAATAATTAGTAGATAACAAAGCCGGTGGGAATAAGAGAGAAATGGAGATTCAAGAAGTTTGAATATGACTTGAATGTGGTGGCAAAAAAGAAAAAATGGAAATAACTACATTCACTTATACGTATATATATCATAGATGCACAATTTAGTTTTATGACGATTAAAATGTTCGGTATTTTACACGTGCACATGATGAAATAGATGAAAAACAAGAAGAACTATATAGAACGCGAATAAATAGCCGTATAATAATTTCAAAAATTTATTCAAAGACGTTCAGACGTGATTAGTGATTTAATGTAGACTGGATAGACGCGCTGTGCTAAATGTACACCTATCATAGAATGGCGTTAAGATTAGCTGAAATTTTCTCTAAAGTTTAGACGGATAATCCCACTTTCCCTCTCTCCCATACTTCTGCTATTCTCGCCCTTCAATTTTTCGAGAGAAAAATCAATTTTTTTTTTTTTTTTTTTCTTTGCGAGAAAGGTTCCACTTTTCTTCTCTGGGTTATATAATGAACGTTGTAAGTTTCATTGCGTTTAAACGTTTATATAGGTCTATCTAGTCTATCTATATTTAGTAATTATATTTTTCACTCTTTAATCATTAATATTATTATTATTAATATTATAATTATTATTGTTAATATTATTATTATTATTATTATTATTATTAATTATTATTATTATTTTTCTTTCTAAGATGTAAATATGTAATGATATGAAACGCGGCACAATGATCAACGGTGATATAAATTAGTTGATTTTTTCATAATTTTTCTTCTTCTTCTTTATTACTTAGCTAATCAATTATATGTATATATTATTATTATATATATAGTAAGTTAATTTTTATATCATTATAATTTTCACGTTTACAGGCTACCTAGCTACTATGGCTAGAGTCGCGCTCACTTCTTCATATATTATTATTATTATTATTATTATTATTATTATTATTATAATTGTTATCATTTATTTATTTATTTATTTAAATTTAATATTATGTATGAATGACGTAACAAAACATTTTCCCACTTATTTTTGGAACGTACATATATATCTTAAACTTTCTATTACATTTTGAAATATTTGTTGCATTATTATGAATACGAGGTGTGGTGATTTATTATAGGTACCTTCTTTTTCTTTTTCTTTTTGTTTTTTTTTTTTTTTTTTTTTCATACCAGCTTAAACGATTTCAAACCTACCTAATGTAACATATTTATTATAGCTTTACAACTTATCGATTCATGCGGCCTCCAGAGTTTTGAAATGTATTTATATAATGATCGGTGATTGGGTACGTATTTATTCGCATATATTTATTTGATTACTATGATTACTATTCATTCCTATACGTATGGTTGTTTGTTTAATTATATACTCATTTATATATGTATTATTGAGGATAAAAAAAAAAAAACAAAAAGAAACATTCCTCCGAAATAATAATCGGTTTTGGATTAATAAGTACCAATTATTGTGAATGGCAAACGGGCCAGTATGCATTTCGTATACATTTTGCGAATTTTTTTTTTTATCTAAAAGAACCGAATTGAACCGCTGCATGCAGTATACCGCCGAAATATATGATGCGAGTTTGACCTAGTGGTGCAGAGTTTAATATGGGATTGAACAAAATCTGCATATTTCAACAGGCAGGTAAAGCTTCCAACTTTAAAAAAAAGAAAGGTTGTATTATGCAAGAAACAATCGAAATTCGTGGGAGAATTATAAAATTTTACTATTTTTCGATCAAATACTAATAACACTGCAGGTTATCGAAATTTTTCGGAGTAATTAAGATAAAAAAATGATTCTGGAGTTATCTGCATATCTGCAAAAATGAAATTGGGCAACTGGTAGCGGTCAAACTATGGCCCCAAGAGATAACTGTGTACGGACTTTTTTCTTCCTTTACCGATTCCCTAGAAACGAATTTTTTCCATTTGTTTTTCAAACCTCATACAGAACGCGTTTTCGTTATTTCAATTGTTTAGTACGCCACCAAGCCTTACATATTGATCTGAGATATGACTGTCTCAGGACTTTTTTCTTCCTTTTTAAATTCTCTAAAAACGGTTTATCTTAATTGTTTTTTTTTTTAGACCTAATACTTACAGAGCTCGTTCTTTCCACTCCAATTTTCCGAAATTGGAGTTGGAAAAAAAAAAAAAATTTTGGCTCATTCAAGAAGCCCTCTTTTATAATTGATTACTCCGCCAGTGGCCGTATTGGTCAGGTAAGAGTGTTCCTCAGTCGGTCGACAATGATACTAACTCTATTGCGTGTAAATATTCAACGCAGGCTAAAATACTTTGAACTTTTTATCAGAAATTGATCATCCCCACTTGAATATGCTATCACATAATCAAAAGATGAGTTAGTTTACTGCAAATCATGTATTTCACAAGTATAGAAAGTTTAAAATACAATATTGGAGGGTACTGTAATGTAATTATAGGTATTTGAAATAACAAGTTTTTGGTAAAATGCAGTTCTCGATCAATACAAGAATTATGCTAACAAGATAAAATTCGAGTCATTTTTTCGGAATTCCCTCACTTTTCCTCGACTTTTCCACGGCTTCCAGGTGCGTACCAACCCTGAAATTGTAGTTGTCGTAAGCACATACCTAAAGAGATTAATTTGGAATTCTAATATAAAACAGCATGTTACGCATTCAAAATAAAAAATAAAAATAAAAATCGAAAGAATCCGCCTTTAAAGAATTGAAAAAGGAAGGGAAAAGTCCTGGGACAATCATCTCTCAGATTAATATGTAAGGCTCGGTGGCCCGCTAAACAATTGAAATAGCGAAAACGCGTTCTGTACGAGGTCTGAAAAAAAATATGGAAAAAAATCCGTTTTTAGGGAATCGAAAAAGGAAGAAAAAACTCCGTAAACAGTTATCTCTTAGGGCCATAGTTTGAACGCTACAGGTTGCCAAAGTTCATTTTTGCAGATGTGCAGATATCTTAGGGGACCAGTACAGCAACTTTTCGAGAAATTATCATAGTCCGAAATCAATTTATTTCATAACCAAAGTTCATTTCACATCAAAATATTTTTCTTTTACAAAATCATGTGTCGTAAGGATTTTAGAGCACCGTTGGACCGATTCAGGTCATCTTGGATTCATTTTCTTCAGAAAATAAATCCTCATCATGTGAATGTAGGAATTTTAAAATAAAAAATTATGTCATAAGTTATGATCAATTTACCAAATTTGCAAAAATTATTATCACTCATTTCTTAAATAACTTGGCCAAAATGAAAAATTTTCAAAATTCCTACATTCACATGATGAGGATTTGTTTTCTGAAGAAAATGAATCCAAGATGACCTGAATCGGTCCAACGGCGCTCTGAAATCCTTACGACACATGATTTTAAAAAACAAAAATATTTCGATGTGAAATGAACTTTGGTTATGAAATACATTCATTTCGGACTATGATAATTTCTCGAAAAGTCGCGGTACTGGTCCCCTTATAATCAACTGAATTTAATTACAAGTTGAAACTCTCCACAACGAAAATATGTGGGATAATTGAGAAGTTTAGAAAATTTATTCTGGCCTCAAATCACCGCGATGATAGAGGGGGACATGTATACTATACTTATACGTATATAATATGTATCAATTTTTTTCTTCTTCTTCCATAGAGTGAATACAAATATTATAGAAAGTATAATATACCTAAGTCGAAATCTGAATGAATGGAGAGATGTAATCTATGAGAACGAGAGATTATACATATATATTTGTTTTTTTCTAATAACATTTTCCCTTATCAATATGTGCGTGTTTGACTTGGTGACGTTGATGCCACGGGAGGCTGCAAATCGGTGATAATTTTATTCGTATATAGGTATAATATATTTTAATTTTTTTTTTTTTTCTCTTTTTCTTCTTCTTCTTCTTCTCCTTTTTCTTCTTCTTCTTGTTTAACAAATTTAAATAACAATAAATACCTGCACACACTGGTTCAATGATGATTTTTATACACAAACACGCTGCAGTCATCGCATACTCACACAATTTAATTTTACATCATTTCATTCAAATATTCGCCATATATATATATATAATATGTATGTATGTATGTATGTATGTATATATCGATATTTATTACGAACGATAATCATGATTGAATTCATTTTTTTTTTTTTTTTTTTTAATTTATTTACGAAACACAACACAAACACCCCGTCATTATATGTATATTTATTAGGTACGTAACACACGCGAATTTCATACGAATTTCAAGCATAGTATTGTCAACAGTTGTGTATTTTTATTTACTTTTTTTTCCCTCTTTTTTTTTCTCTCTCTCTCTCTCTCTCTCTTACTCTTTCTCCTTCTATCTGTTTTTCTTTTCTTTATTTTTACCACTTTTTTCAAATGCTTTTCTCTATATTTCTCTATCTCTGATCATAGTTTTTATATATCTGACATAATACGGCATTTTTTTTCATCTTCAATTTTTTGTTTTTATTTTCTATTGGGCGCCTTATCGGTGACATAACGTTCTAATATAAACTGTGCATGCATGAAATATTACCGTATAAATTATTCGGCACACGAAATAGGTGCCATAAAATATCTGAATCGCCTTTGAGATAATAATCACTATATTATACTATACGCGAAAACTTGTTTAGTCTAAGTTTAACGTTAAATCGGCCTTGTCGTTTACAGACATGTGTATCTAGATATATATCTAATATAACTTTGAACGGATCGACGTATCTATATATATATATATATAACAATAGTGTAAATTTTCGCCATTTTTATCCGTAGCTATAAATATAAATGAAAAAAAAAAAAAAAAAAAAGATTTTTATTATACACACAGATTTAAATGGGATATAAACTTCAAAGTCACTCAACAGGCGCCCGATGTTAATAATAATTATAAGTTGCAAATTTTCTGTCATTTTTTTTTTTTTTTTTTGTTTTTATTATATTTCAGCGTTAGTTTCTCGGTTCTTTAATATGTTATTGCAATTACACACTTACTTACCCGTCCCGATTGGAACATGTGGACGTTGATATATGTATATATATTATTATATGTAATATATATATATATATATATATATACGTACAGAGATTAATAGAAATCGTATAGTTTTTTTTTGTTTTTTTTTGTTTTTTTTTGTCTTTTTTTGAGTTTTTTTTTTTTTGTTTTTTTTTTTTTTTATCGAAAGAGAAAAATACCGTTGCTATTGGGAAAATATGTTTTAAAGGGTAATTATCACAGAATACACGAGATATTTCAAGCTTACAGGACATTAATCCAAGCGGAGATAATTATAGAAGGAAAAATACCGACGGATTTCGTCAATTAGCCGATAAATTCCTACAGTCGAATTTCATCTATAATTAATTTGACGAAATCATTATACATATATATAGAGATATATATATATATATATATATAATATATATATATATATATATGTAGGGTGCCGACGTCGCCAGCCTTTTCTCAGTATGTATAATATAGTATGTATAATAATTATAGGCAGCGAAGAAAATAGACATTTTATAAACGAAGACCACGGTGAGTCTCGGATCTTTAATTTTCGTTAAAAACTATCCTAATTACGAAAGTTGCTAAGAATTTACTACGTTAGGTATATATATATATATAGGTATGTATGTATATATACTAAGTATTAAATCTTACGCATCGATAGACTTGCGGAAAGATTTTATAACAGGGTCGAAAAAGAAAAAGAAAAAGAAAAAGAAAAAGAAAAAAAAAAAAAAAAACTAAAAATTTTACCTTTAGAATTCTACATGGGTATATTTTTAACTATATATTGATTAATTAATAATCTTTTGCCATTCTACCGCGAGTCTAACGATATGTATAGTTCGTAAATAGTGATAGAAAAAAGTTTCGAACTTTTCAGATGACATTGAATTTTGTCGATTAATTATTTGCAAAAAAAAAAAAAAAAAAAAAAAAATGAATTTCTAACTATTAAAATGATTAGTGTCATGCTAGCGGAGACTATAATTATTACAAGTCTATAATTATTATTAATTGAACGAATAAATTTCGTTTAAAATAAACGTGATCACTTCAAGATGATCTGACACAAGTTTTCAACTTTTTTCTAACAATCGAATAATACATTATTTGTTTATGATAGGCTAATTGTAATTTAGATATAACTACGTCTATCTATCTATCATTTCGAATTCAGCATTAGATACTGTATGTATTATTACGCTATATAATATGTATATATATATATGTATATATATATCTAAACATATACGGAATTAGTAAAAATGTTTAACATATCGATAGATGCGATTGGCGGGTAGTTTTGAAATTTGAAAACAACGAAGAAGAGAAGAAAGAAAAAAGAAAAGAAAAAACAGGAAAGTATTAGAAATTAGCCGGGGCACTCGTAGAGATTAATATTGTTATAGTAATAGTAAAAGTATTTCGTGATGAACAGATAAATTTGGGTGTACTTTTTTTGTTTTTTTTTTGTTTTTTTGATTTTTGTTGTTGTTTTTATTATTATTTTTTATTTCTTCCCTCTCTTTTGGTTTCGTTTATTTTACAATAAAATACGATTTGGTTATTTATTAGGCGCGCGCTTCACTGTCACATTTGTTATTCTATAGAAGCAAACCGCGGATATACCGCGTTATTATACATGTGATTCAAGGCAATAATGGGCATAATAATTCTGCTGTAATAATTTACAGACATTTTTTTTTTTTTTTCATTTGTTTTTCACTTTATCGTCTCTTTGGTTTTATTCTGTTAATTAATTCAAAGTTACAAGCTTTTGTAAAATTCCCATCCGAGAGAATTAATAATACCTATATATCGACAGCCTAATAACATAATCCCGTAAGCGCCAAAAATGGCCTATTTTTCAAACAATTTCTAATAGACGCCAAAATTTTTTTGGAGAAACGTCTGTCAGTTTGCGAAAAATTTTTTTTTTGGCGCTTACGTGACTATGTTATTAGGCTGTCGATATATATATATATATCTGTATATTATATATATCAGAAATGAAAGTAAGGTCATTAATTTCATTCGATATATAATATAATATATATATATATCTAATTATGTATAGTATATAATAGAGTGTCAATATTGATTTGCCATTTTCGATTCTAGATTTTCGATTTGCTCAGCGCACGCCAGTTTAAGAAATTTGAGTGCCACACAAATTAATTATCTAGCCATATTCAACACAGTCAGACCTTATATCTATATAAAGAATGTTGTTACATATATACGAATATATATATATATGTATACTTTACACGTTATTAGAGTCATGCCTATATTCATCATTATCTTTATCATCGTAATTATTATTATTATTATTATTATTATTATTATTATTGTTATTATTATTATTATTATTATTATTATTATTATTATTATTATTATTATTATTATTATTATTATTATTATTATTATTATTATTATTATTATTATTATTATTATTATTATTATTATTATTATTATTATTATTATTATTATTATTATTATTATTATTATTATTATTATTATTATTATTATTATTATTATTATTATTATTATTATTATTATTATTATTATTATTATTATTAATATTATTATTATAATGTTATTGTTATTATTATTGATGTAATAATTTTTATTTAATATTATATAATTAATTTTTCATTTTTATATAGTATTATTATATTAATAATAATTATTATTACTAACGACGCGCCACGTTAAACGGAGCGTGACGCGCGTCTTTTGGTCGTCCTCAATGCTAACCTTATAACTTTATTAGAAAAAAAGGAAAGAAAAAGGAAAGAAAAAAAAAGAAAAAAAAAAACAACAGCTCTCATCAACAATTTCATAGTATCTATACAATAAATTGTCCTCCGAACAACGACCGAAATATACATGTCGAGTCTTTATATACTTTTTCACAATTCGACTCTATCTCTCTTTATCTTTATTTCTCTCTCTCTCTCTCTCAATCTTGTTCTTCAACTCCAACTGTAATTATTCTTAGTTATTGTTCTGGTTTTTTTTTTATTTATTTTATTTTATTTTATTTATTTATTTTTTTTTGTTATTTGTGTGCTTGGACAAAGTTGAATTTATATTTTTCGGTTTTATTTTTCACACTAGAGTCAGTCATCATCCGCTGATACGATTTCTTGCCGTATAAATATACACATATTTCTTAAATTCTTTTTTTTTTTCATATTTTTCTTCATTAGTTTTTTTCAACGTTTTTCTTTTTATTTACTTTTTTTTTTTTTTTTTTTTAACTTATATACGAATATGGTTAATATTGCGTACTGGCAGCACTGTTTTCAAGATCTGGATTTACTTTCTTTCAGTTTTATATTCAACCCTATTCGACCATATTATTTTTCCTACAAAATCTCGATGCTTTATACACAATCTTTTTTATAATTCTTTGATCCTCACTGTGGCGACGAAACGTATATACCCCGTTTAATAAGTCAATTAAACATTTCGTTATGAGAATTCTTCATTTTTCGCGATCACAGTCTCGCCATATCTTTTTTTTTTTTTTTTTAGCTTTTTCGTTTCACGTCTGTCCGTACTCTGTTTCGTAGAAAGATGACGACATTTTCGAAACCAGCTTTCTCACGAAGAAATTAAATTTGTTCTATATAGCCGAAGAGGATTTCGTTCGCGCCGTATTTACGGAGTTCAGATACGTAATACGAAATATCGGCGACTTTTCAACGAGGGAATGCGATCAGCGTGTACCGTTCTTTTTGTTTCTTTGAGAAATTAACAAAAAATCGTATTCTCCTCTGTAGGAATTTTAACTTTATAAAACTCGGAACTTAATTCTCTGTTTTTTTTTGTACATCAATTAATACGTATACGGTATTTCTGGACCCGATAGTGTGCAGCTGCAGTCATCATAGCAGATTTTCGTTTTAATTTTTCTCTCTTTTCAGTTTTTTTTATTTATTTTTTTTATTTCATCACTTTGTCTGACGAGATCGCATCCTCGTTCAGGGTCGTCGACAAAGATATAAGGGCTGCAATCGAATATGGTAATTCAGTCCGAGCTCTTTCGAAGCTCAAAGAAAGAATCCAACGATGATGTGTTTAACTGTATTTATATTTCGCTGCTTCAAGTTGGATTCGGCAATGGATTTTCTTGCCTTATATCGCTCTTCAATTTCACAAATTCCTTAGCTACTTCGTCGTTGTTTCTCTGCGATAGAATTCGCAGTATCGTCCACCCGGTCTCATCCATATGAATTCGCTTCCCTAGGGATAACCAACACGCACAGGATCCTTGATCTACGATATCCTTCAGCTGCATTACCGCGACACCGACCAAACGATCTTCACGTGCAAAACAATAATCCTTGACGCATATGTGAAGCTCAAAGAAATCCAGTTGCTCCTCGTTTCCGATTATACTGAAATTAAGGAAACGAATTATATATGCGTGAAAAATTAACGATTGCAATACCCTAAAGTAGGCAATTTCAACACAAGAGTGAATAATATAAAAGGTGTTGAAAAAATGTTATTCAAGGATCGTCGGTGATTATAAAGGTAAGTGGAGGTAGTTGAAACGGTCACTTATATATCGCGAATATATCCGGTCATAAGTTTTATTTCGTTTCTCAAGTAAAAATATAAAAATTGAAAAAAAAAAGGGAAGGTGTTTTGTTAATTTGACCACCTAGGTAGATAATTGTATGTGAGTAAGTGACTATTGCCGGTTTGGTGTAGTACGAAAGCGGTTTTCAAAAGAACTTTGGACTTTCGAGGTTGCAGGAGGTAAACCGTTTCCGAGTACGCGTAATGCTCACTTCAAAAATGAATGCGCATTGTCTAATGAGAACGCGATAAATACCTACGACGACCTGGTTCTTTTGTGGTCATTCCCTTTCCGTATCGGTTAGGTTCTCCGAAGTAAGATTATTATCGTGTATTTCTATCCTTCTTATACTGAACCCAACTCCTCGAAATCACGAACTTTGAATTGAACAACGATTTTCATTATCTGTGTATTTCATGCGCAGTTAAAAGTTCAAGAGCAGCTCTTTTGACTTTGAGAATGAGAAAGTTGTGCTTTAGTTAGAAAACTTTTCAGATCAAATATTTGATATTTGAACTTCCTTTCCCGGTTCCTTTGATGGAGGTGTTCAAAGTTGAAGGGCTTTTTATTTCACGGTTCAGACAAGCATAAGCTGCGAATTTGTCCTTTAGTTTACTTTCTGGTTTTACAATAAACCGATTATTGATAAATATTATCACTTTGAACTTACAAGTGGAAAGTGTCGTTGAACTTTGGTGACCAATTGTTGCTCTTCGATTTCGTCGCGTGTTTTCTCTTCTTGTCTGCTAGGTGGGGACCGATTAGATTTACTTCGACGAATGGTCTGAACATTCCTGTAGCCAAGGGCCACTTCAGGTCGTTCGCAGCAACGACTAAAATTCGCAATAAATAATTCACATGAATATTAGAATTTCTGGTAGGTATAAATAAAGTCTTATTAATCTCTCAGTATAATGCTTGCAAACGAGATTGAAAATTGTTTTCAAAGAATCTGTCGATATTCACATAATTTTAGGTCAAAATCAGAACAATGATTTGTTATAACGCCGCGAAAAGTTTTCGTCTGCTGGGGAGAAAAATTTACGAGTCTGAGAGGCAAAGAGTTGTTGCGGAAAAGTTAGATAAATTTTTTTTTCTTTTTTCTTTTCACTTTTTTGTTTCTTATTTTAAGGTAAGAGAAAAGTTTTCTACCTTTGACGGTAACCTTGTGTTCTCCGGTGCCTGGATGAGTGAACAGGTCTACTTGGATGCTAACTTCTCCCACGGAACCTTCGTCGGATCCGGTAGTGTCTGAAATATGCAAAATGTAAGAAAAATTTTCTCTCCATGATTTTCTGCAAGCTCAGCCGGCCTCTAGGGGCTAAAATTCTAGGTTTCGTTCTTCTCTTTGGCCTCCAGGCTCCGTAACGAGGAACTCAAAACTCTTTGTGTTTCGAGAACCGAAGGGAAGATCGCGACCTTTTACTTGCAGCTACGTTTAAAAATCTTCTAAACTATTTCGTTTCTAGTCCTAGAGCAAACTTCATGCTCTAAAATATTGTGCAGCGGCTAATAGTTTTTTTTTTTTTCGTTTTTTCTTTGTTGTTGTTTTTGTACAGCATGTGTAAAGTGGTATAAGCATTTTCCTAACAAAATAAAAAAAAATAAATAAAAAAATGACATCATATTGCCAGGGATGTAACACATCCCTCATACAGTTTATACATATAGATAAATATCCGGACGGTTTATCGTGCTGAAAAAATTGGTAATTGTGAAAAAAGGAATCGAATCTTGTGAGTGGAAGAAGTGACTGACTTAGAATTTGTTCAGAGTCAAGTGTATGTACAATATTCTATGAGAGTCTGTGTTCAGAATTTTCTCAAGCTGTGGGTGTTATATCGTCGAAGGATTGTGATGTGGAGTAGGTTATCAGCAGCACCTACTATATAACTATCGAGACGTCCTTAAGACTTTCAAGTATTCGGTACTTCAAAATTTCTTTCATTCTTTTCTTTTCACGTTTCAAAGGACATGAGTACGAGCAGAAAAAGAGAGCTAAACAGGGAGAAAGAGATGGAGTAAGGGAGCCGGAATATAATATATTTAATTAAAGAGCGATAATATTCTTGCATTAAACACGGTCGTTCCGTGCGGGCTGACTAAGCAGCGATCTTACTACTGCCAAGGCTATCGCATTTTAAATATTTAATTTTCATCTATTTTTACGCACATTGTTACATCGACGTGCCAAAATGTTCTCAGAACTGAATGAGAGTCAGTTTCGATCGCTACTCTGAAATTAAATGACGAATAACTTGGCAGTAGTATGAGCATCGTTTGGTCAGCCACGCCGATCTGCCAGCAATGAACGGCTGCGTCTTCAACCATTTACGAATGCATACTACGAATTATAGGATTCATTCATGAGAATGAATGAATCAAAGTCTCATTATTCTAGCGCAAGTCTACTTCATCAAAGGATCGCCTGTAATCTACTTCAGCCTATCTCTCTTTTTCTGAATGTTCACTGTCTCTTTGATTTATTCAATTTCAATTAAACAAGAGTATGAATTGAAAGCGTGAGACTCATTGGATGTCTTGTTTCATCCGAATTGTATCGGTTATAGTTATTTGCATCGAAGGACGTCTCGATTAAATGCAAACTCTACGAGCTACGATAAGTGTCTAATATTCGAAATGGAATATTAGCAATCTGGCGATCCTGGCCTAAGTTGGCAACAAGGTACCTTGGCGGCTTTCCCGTCGAAGCGGGGGTTTTCGTTGGCGAAGAGGCTCTTCAAGACCCTCCATGCCTTCAGCTGGGTCACTGTCATCACCCCGATCGCTGCTCATGGACCGTTGACGTAACGTTGTCTTGTCATTCAGCGGCACTGTGTTTCCACCACAATCATTCATAATGACGTAGTGAGGGTGTTTGGGTTTGTGTTAATAGGTACGCATTGTGTTAGATATTGACAGTGTAGTGATATGTACTTATAAGGTGTGTGAATAAATGTCATTTATTATTTGCTAAATCCGAACTTGTACCATGTACTATCGATTTTATCATTATCATCATCATCATCATCATCATCATCATGAATATTATTATTGGTAAATGCATTTACCGTCTGGTATACCCTACCGATAATTTGTACCTGATTATCCTACTGTAAGCTGATGAGATATAAGTTTTCCCTAGATTATGGCTAATACATGTCACGTTAACGTCTGCAGGGTTGGAAAAGTTTAAGTCCTTGGTAAGGCGAGTTGAGAGAAAAAACACCGTGTCCCAGTAGGGTAGTACTAATGTGAACGGCTTTATAGGTAGAACTTTTATACCCCTTGAGTTTCCTTAGTCAAGTGAGAGTAATATTTATGACGAGTTGGAGTTTAATTTTGCTTACTACCCTCGCAAGCAATGTTAAACGTGTTTTTATCATTCTTAAAGTTTCGCGACTTCCGCGCCATCAGCAACGGGCTTTATTTCAAGCTTCGTTGAGTGTTTTTACATCTGTCGTCCGTCCTCCTAATTATGTATTCATTTTATTCAGTGAATAAAATCACACATTCATTAGGTAGGTACTAAGTGATAAAGAATCAAAGAAAAAACCTCGATAGGAATTTAATACTCTGCGTAATAAACGAATGTAATTCATAAACTTAAAATACATCGCAATCGATGAATATTAATTCACCAAAATCTGCATCGCGGGCTTGATAGATACCATCGATTATCTCTGAAGTTAGGTAACGCAAAGAAAAATTTCTCACTCAAAGTTTTACTCTGTCAGGTAGGGTAATTGATGACTAACATCATTTTCTTTCTCCCATTCTTTTATATATATGCACAATTTTTTATCTCCTTTCTAAACGAGACCTTATATTTCTTAGCGATGAAAAATGCCAGGATAAAGTACCCAAAACACGTTTATTTTGAAACTGTTTTCGAGTATTAAGGCAACCATTAATTTCAGAGATAACCGTCCATGTACCTATAACCGTTTGAAATTGGGCATCCAGTAAATGCGCGAGAACGATGTCAGTTATTATTTCAAAGAATCTTACCTTCGTTGACTTGGGAAGTTACGAAGGTCTTGATCAGGGTGTCCGTCGTTTGTGTGTACAGGCTTAGGGCATATCGAAGACTTTGTAGTTCAGGTGACTTCTCCAGGAATGTCTTTTTCAATCCGTTACCACCCGCATGGAAATACTGCTTTATTGTGTCCAGAGCTACGTCCAGTACGGCGCACTGCTTTGGAGATAAATTCTTTTCCACTTCCTTCGAAATGTCCTGAAAAATGTGGTTCAGGCGTGTCGTTAGAATCCGTTATCACAAAGAATACATAAACTCGGTTGTTCTGGACACATAGTAACGATAAAATGAATAACAACTTATCAGCTCACCATTACACCGCTGAGAGCATTCTTGACGTCAGGTTTACCCGCCATGTGATTTTTGAAGAGTCTTGACATGTCTTCGATTTTCGCATTTGCAGCTAGATTCTTCGCGTTGTCAGTCAGGTTCTTGAACATCATCTAAAACATTCGAAAAAAAGTCAGACAACTCAAGTTTTGAGAACGAACACATACACCGAACACTGATGTTTATTTGTTGCAACACGATACGCACACTCTTGTCCGTCATAGGCGGAAGAACAACGGTCTTCTCCAAAATTCTCATGACTATTTTCCACAGTTCTTTGAGCAGCCTCTTCAGCACCGTTTTCTCGCAAGATTGGGCATACAACGATAGGCTTCCGTCAAGAAGGACCATCAACGGCCTCAAGACATCGTCTGCTTCAACCGCGACAGCATTTCTTTGAGCTGGTTGAGTAAGGACGACTTGTCCTCCGCCTTTAATTGCGAGAAGAAGATCACCGAGTTCTCGAACTGAAACGGTGATCCTCGGTTCTAAACTGTCCGCGAATAACATGGCCAGATCATCGAGAGCCCCGTTTAGCTGTTGTTGAAGTTCTTTGAGAATGTTGGCAGCGTCTTCCTCGAGTTTCTCGCCTCCCATTGATTCAAACATTTTTTCTAGCTGAACCCTGAGTTGTTGGATGTTGTTCATCAGAATGCAGGCCTGAAAGTAAAGAATTTAGTCTTGGAATCGTTACACCGTATTAAGCTGAACGTCTTTCTTGGAATGAGCAAAGCAGCACTTACTATTCGTTCCTCACTCAAGTGGCTGGGGAATTCCTTTTTCACGATATCCGCATACGCGACCAAAACCTTGACGATCGTTTTGGCAAACCTCTTCATGTACCTCTTCCATATCTCAGGATCCGGACATTCAAGTTTCGAAACAACGTCAAAGCATTGTGTCAGCTGGGTAAACACGTCGACTACCGAACAACTGAACAAAGCGTGTTCGCTGCTTCTTTGGAACTGATGGAGATGAAATAAAAGTGTATCATAATTATGAAGTAGAGAATGTAAAACGAGATTTCCCTAAGGGGGTGTTACAATGCTGGGAAATTAATTCTTATCGATATTCAGCTTATTGCTTTTTCTTTTATTGCAGCTTATTGCTTCGCCCCACATTTCGCTTTCATCCTGCTATTCGACTCAATTTGAAATTAAAAACGATAAAACGTTAATGGTGTTAGGGTGGAGTTTGACCAATACGATTACGAAAGAATTAAGCACGATGGTACCACACTGAGAAAAAAATGTGGTTGATTTGAATAAAAACTGATTGTCTGAACTAAACTCGGCGGTCGAGGGTGGCGAAACGCCGTTTTGGTTGGAACAATCAAAATATGATCATTTCAAATAGTACAGCTTTAAATTGAATAAATATTCAGTTGAATCGACTGAAACTTATTTAATGCAACTAAATATATCAACCAAATAGGTTTGGTATATCCAACCAATTTTTTTTCTCAGTGCAGGACCGCTGACTGTATTCGATTGAAATCTTTACAGATGGACTATGGATGTGATGCTTTAGATGAAATTTTGTTATTCAGATGATATGATTCTTCGAAAAACGCCTATTATCGCGTAAAGTTCTTACCGAGTCTTTTTTGTCACGATTAAATGCACCGTGAAGATACTCCAAAGAAACATCGTCATTTTCGTTGAGCCACTGCATGACGAAGGGTTCAAACCAAGCTGGATACTCAGGCACAGCACCCTTGTAAGGTGGCACGTCCTTGACGTAGTTGGCGTGAAGCCACTTGACCTTGAAGTGAAGATTCATATACGCTGACGATTTGCATAGTCTGTGTTGTTCGTGTTCCTCAAGTGCGTACTTCATGTCTACCGCAAATAGGGACCACATGGTGGCTGCTGATAGTTGACCGATATTCAACTCCTGTGGGAATTGATTGAGCACCGGTGCATAGCTATTCCTATCTTCGTCGATGACCGAAACTATAAGAGCAATTAACTTGTGCCAGAAGTCGAGGGAATCCAACCGTGGCCCATGGTCTTCCGAGTCACGTTTTGCCTCGTTAGGATCAACTTGGAACTCCCTATTGTACAGCTCGTAGCAATTCTCGAACAAGAATTGGTACGTCGATCTGAGACAAGCCTTGACACAATCCTTGACAACTGTACTGGCTCGTGGAGGACTCGATAGTTCTTGCACCTTCATTCTGAAGAAAGTTATGCTGGTAAGAAGATCCACTGTGCTTTTTAGATCCATCAGTTTTTCTTGGCTAGATGCTGGGAAGTTGTTACGATACATCGACAAGTCTATCCTAAGGGAGTTGTGCAGCTGGTCGAGAAGTTTGACGAACTTTTCTTTCTGTAAAATGGTTTAATAAAAAATGTTACACGAGTCAAGTTAACTCGTCGTGTTTTCACATACATTTATACATTTAACAATATCTCCATTTTCGTTCCCAAACTTTATCTCGACCTTTTTTTGTTCGATTCTTTTCAGTTATAAAGTATGCGATATATTCTCGCGCCGCATACACATTACTGCTTCACGATATAGGTAGGTATATCCACAATGCCGAAGATCGTAGCATATACGGTATACAAGAATTCCGATACGAGACTTAAGGGATCAAATCTGTACAGACGCTTGTGGAGAATACATGGTCGGAAATATTCCGTGAATCTTGGTTCTCGTGACGGTTCGGATCTCAGTGGCTTCACATCTGGATTCTAAGAGGTACCGCGCTGAGTAGTACGAGTTCACTTTACAGAACGGAATGGGAAAAGGTGGTAAAAGGAGACTAGCTGGTAGGTATAAGGTCGGATAAAGTTGCCTTAACACCTTCTTCCCGATTCAAACTTTACGAGAATTTTGCTGGCTGAATAAAGTCACGCGCATTGTTTATGGCCTCGTGCTGCCAACCCGTGACCATGGCACGTGGATAGGAGTAAAATGCAAAACGGGAAAAATGAAGCCAAGAAAACGAGATTGCTGAACAGACAAAGAAAGAACAGCGAGGCGGGGCAGGGATATTTTTCGTTTTATAAATGGGACCGATAGTCAGAGGGAGCGATATCATCAATATGGATAAAAGTTTTCCGTTGTCTCTCCCGCTATGTCTCCCTCGGCGTCTACTTCACTCGCCAGTTCCTACGTTCTCGTTTCTACTATCTTCCTATTCACCGCTGATTCAAACTCGAGGCACACGTCCATTTAAATAAAACTTCACAGTCATGAACCGTGAATGGAGTAAGGAAGCCGGAGTATGCTTGTCCATACCTATAGGTATAAGAAATATGCACGCAGCGTGCCATCGATTTCGCAAAATACTACCAATCATATATACAATACATGTACGAGTATGTGGAGGAAGATTGTTTCCCTCTTTGTTTCCCTCTGAAGTTAAAAAAAAAAACTCTGGCAGTTTCCGGGGTAGTTTTATCGTCGTATCTTTTCGACAGGACGATTGATATTTTCCTATAGTCGTAATTTATTATCAATGTTAGTACGAGCTGCGGTTAGTTAATAATTCAATTTATATCGAATGATCTGACGTTGTATAGCGAAGCTGCTGTTCATTAGTTTTCCTTTTTCATTGATAACATACTATGTTATGTCTGCTTCTACATTCTATACAGAGAAATTATATTTTAAATGAATTTCCTACACCGGATCTAATGTGTTTTCAAAAGCTCCGCACCTGCCCTTTATCCCTCCCTAGATCCGCAGATAGGACATGTATAATTAGTTTAATTAACTCGGCTATTATATTTTCATTAAGAGCCTAACTAACGACGGAGTTCTGAATATCCAAATAGTAAGCTTGGATACGTTTCGATCCTTCTTTTACCCGAAAACTCATCGGATCCAAAACCAGGATTCATCAGGTGATGTGGCTAATTCGTATATTGCATATGGGTTCTCGGTCGCTTGTCTTACTTAACGGATGGCAGTAATTGTCTGTGGAAATTGCAGCCGCATTTCTCACCTAAATTCTCATTCTACCAACTCACCCCAAAGTTGCTGGCAGCAAATCTATCACTGGCTGAGACCGCAGAACTCGCTGTTGTGTGGGCATAGTAAGCGTTTATGTTCGCTAACAGAGTGGACATCACTGCAGGGACTCCCGGGCAAAGGTACTTCGTTGATAGACAGTGAAAATGTCTGAAATTAAATGAAATGTAAACCATTGAGCTTGAGGGCATAAGAGTAAATGAAGTTCAATTAACGCGAGAGCTAAACGAACTGACTCAATTATTCAGATATCTACCATTCAATTTTCATAATCAAATCTACACACGGGACAGTATTATTGTAAAAACGCTTTGGGATTCTGTTTGAATTTTAAACACCAGGTTTTAGTTATAACTATCAGAAGTTACCGGAGTTACCAGAGAAGCTCATTGGCACCTCGTTACCGATCACACGATTTTCTGTAAAAACTTGAACCAATTGGATTCAATCTATCTCATCCACTTTAGGTTTCATCCATTTTTCTTTATAGTTGCACAGTTTACATTACTTTACGTCTTGTTGTACTTGTCACAGTCAAGTTGGAAGACAGCTTGACTGAGGCACGCTCTTTCCCCGAGCCAAGAAATAAGGTCGTTATAATGAACATAATGTTGAAAATAATAATGAGACGTACAACACACACACACACACATAATACACAATTGCTTAAAAATATCGTGAATCTTATTTCTATGTCTTAAGACTCGTTTTAAAAGTTTTTCCCTCCAATCTGACGTTATTCGCGATGGGAAAGGTACTATGTATACGGCATTTCGTTATACGAATGGTCGTGCTTAGAGAGACAATTTCTTCGAGACTCAAGGGTCATATACTCCTTAAGACCCTTTAAGGAGAAAAGGTAAAAGACAGATAAAAAAGACACCACTGGCGCCATAGTGAGAGTGTTATAAGACACTTTTTTGCGGAATGATATGACGAAAAAAAAAAAAAAAAAAGAAAAACTAACAAGAAACAAGATGTGATAATGTAATATATAAAATGTCTACTTACGTCATCGCCTGGTAGATACTCTCGATGCCGTAACGCATTGCGAATTCATCTACTAGCTCCTCGCCGGATGGGTCAAAGTATATCTTCCACGCATCGTCACCCTTCGCTTGAGGTAGAGTAACTATGCCACCATTTTCCTCGCATAGACTATGAAACAAGTTTTCATGGAGGCAGGTGTACTGCACATGGTATGGAGCGACCTTTTCTTCGCCTTTTATTTCCACGCTTATATGCAACCGGATTGCTCCTGACACTGCGCTTTTATCAGTACGTTTCTCGAGGTTGTACCATACGTCCATCTCTCCGCTTAGTGTTCGTACTTCGATAATGGTTTGTCCCAAGAAATCGTCGCTTTCGCGGGTAAGTTTTTGCCTCAATTTTGATTTGAGATCGTTGTCTTCGTCCCATACTCGTACCTTTATACGATCCGACGAATTGTGACATTCGCTGTGGCGGAGAGAAACAAATTTTCCCGATTAGATTCGAACGATAACTCGGGAGAACGTTATCGTTAATTATATTCTAAAACGCGGGAGCGTTCACTCGTCTAATTATAAAGTAATAAAGTTACGATCACACGGTGCCAAGGAGACAATTTATTTCGAAAACTTTCTACAATCTACACAATCTTAAGGCGCTAACTCGGAAGGGTGTTACTCGGCGAAATGCAAACTGTGCCGTAATAATATCTTCCGTGTTTGAATTTAAATTTGCGGAGGAATCAGCGTGCGGAGAGATCGTCGAATCAGCGGGAAAAATACTCAAGTATAGAAAACTAGCCGATATGTAAACGATTCGGAATTTGCTCGCCTACAAAGTTTGAATTGATTTGAAAAAGTCACTACGGTATTTTAATAGTTTTCAGAGAATAGCCAGAAGTTCCTTTATAGCTTCGTCGTTCGGAAGCAATACCCGCGGTAGGAACCAGAATCGAATGGAATAGATGAGCAGAGTGAGCGAAATGTGAAAAAATCAGCACAAAAGAAAATGAATAAAAGGTAGAAAAAAAAAAAATTGGCGACTGTCACCAGCTTTTTTCTCTACTCTCCATTGAATTCACTTACAAGTAGAACTTTTCATTCCAGACTGGGTTCAGTTCTTGCGGCATCGTTCTCGTCCGTTTCTTCACTTTCCCAACTTGTACAGTTACATAAGGGTCAGAGGTCCCGCTCTTATCTTTCGCAATCAAGCCCTGGGCGCAAATCACTGTAAAAATAAAGTTTTATAACTTGAGTATTAGCGTGTCACGTTCCTCTCCTCTCACCCTCCTCGCTGATGAATCTCTAGAGCAAAGTGTAGATGTGTCAAAATTTGTGAAAAAAAAAAGTGGTGATAAGTGCTTCGCCCTCTTAACCCCGACAACAACTTGAAAATTGTCACGTCAGGGTCTAATCAAATCCGAAAACAATTTTCTTTTTTTTTTTTTTTTCTCTCTCTCTCTCTCTCGCTCTCTCTATATATATTTACACAAGATTGAACGTGGGGCATGTCATTATATCAGTGGCGTTTAGTTATCGCGTGCTAAACATAATTCCCGTTTTCAAACGTTGAAAAGTTTCTATAAATTCATACGCGGTGGGTGGATATCCTATATGGACATACGTAATTATATACGATAAGATACGAATCTTGATACGGTGTATACTGTGAAACTGCACAACACGGAGCCCAGGTGGGTCACGTCAATAATTTAGTACAACTTCTAGCCAGTGCGATCCCTGAAGAGGATGATGAAATATTACGAGATTACGTTCCGACTATCTGAATCATATTCTCGTATGCGTATATATATTTTATACGTGGATCCGATATCCAAACGTTGAGCAAATCGATCACCACTTTTCTTCGTGAAAAATACGTGCAGCCCGTCTTTCCGACGAGACTGATAAATGCCAATTGCATTTCAGCAGAATTCAAGAATGTTGGTATTAAAGTTATTGAATTTTTTAAACCATCTTTCATCACCGTGAAATTGTAATCTCAGAATATTCTATACTCTCGTTATGTCATAGTTTAGATTTTTATTTCAAGTCTGTGTTGTGAGAGGGTAATGAATATAAGCATGCGGTTTCTATTTAATATGTGTTAAAGTCGGTTGATGTATAATTAATTATCGTTTACAGCAGCCACGATGCAAGCGTGCAAAAGCCTGATTATTGTTACGTGCTATGATAGACGGTCACAAAACAGACAGATCACATAGGTATACATATACACGGTGACAATTGGTATATACGCAGTCGGACTGACGGACATACACACATGCCCATGCTACAAACGCTTTGTCCGCCATTGGTGGGGAAGGCCAGAATTTTCCTTGGTCGATGAATGGGAGAATTGATTCCTACCCTAAATGCGACAGAGAATTGTTCCAACTTTTATATCCGTGCTCGGCGCGTGTGTGCGTATGTTACCATGAGTGCGTGATACTCGCTGATATATTAGTATAAGTGACTTGCGAGGGGTGAAACGCGTTGATTTGAACATTTCTTTACGATTATATAGCAGAATAGGTATTTTTCATATTATTTTGCCAACGATATATAATAATGAGTTGCGATTAGTGATATTGCAAACTAGCAAACGAAAAAAAATTAAAACACACACACTCGAGTCGCACACAGTTGCGAGTGACGAAAGTAAAGAATCATAGTATATAATATAGTGTCCAATTTTTTTTCATATCGAATAAGTGAATTCAGTAGAAATTTCAGGGTCTGCGTATCGTGGCTTAGTCTCTCTGTACAGTAATTCAAAATAACTGTTCATAATTCTTGCTATATGTATACTCAATTATAAAAATCTGTATTAAAAAATGAAATAAATCGAGGTAGTTATAGCAGGTGTGAAAAATCGTGTTACGTCTAGTTTATATTAGTAGGCGATAAAACCGGCATGGCAGAAAAGATTATTCAACTGAGGGAGCAAGTGTGAGGCGATATGCGATGCTCCGGTTGATATAGAAGCTCAGGGTGGCGTGCAATCGATACAATGGATATATAGTATTGTAATAATTTATATCCAGCCACTATGTCTGGGTTATTATAATTCCTTGGAAGGTTTGAGGAAAATATAAAATTCTGCGGAAAGTCCTGGCCTTTCAGTTGTTGGCTATAAAAAACTGTTTTTAGGTATTAATTTAGATCTTTCATTTTTCTCTCTTTCTTTAGATTTTTCTACTACGTTGATCACGATTGTGTGGCTCTTTTCATCGTCGAGTAGTTTAGTGAAACGAACCGTATGCAATACTTTAGCGGATTCACCGTACCAATTTACTATTTCGAGCCAGGTTTTATCAAGCGAGGAATTACTGCAGCAGGTTCTTCGTTTCGCAATGTAGTTTTAATTTGCGCCTAGCGAATCAAGAGATTTGATTACTGGGGCGGAAGCGGAAGCGGAAGTGGAGTTGGCGCCAACTGTTGCCCTCACACCTATAACTCCCGTCTACGGAAGTTCGAAATTCAAAGTTTCGATTGGAAATGAATAGACAACGATTGGACCAGACAATATCAAATCTTTAGGATTAGAATTACGGCTTCGTTTGTCAATGACAGCTCGGTTCCCCGAGGTCCCATTGTTCGAGCTATTACATACAGGTGAATATATACTATCATATATATCCAGCTCTGCGTTGTTGGAAAGGATTTAACTACGACAGAATTACAGTCAATCCTATAGAAAGTTTTCTCGAATTTTTTCAAATAAATTCTACGTAACTGTGCGAACTAAAATTGATATTAAATAAGTTGAACTTGGTCTTCATATTGTATACCTAATGTAAAAGTGTGCAGATATGATATGAGTAGATTTCAATTACGCAGAAAATTTCGTTGTGCATAAAAATGTGTTTTCCGAATGGGCTGAGTTTTTCTATCATGAAACTTGGGTCGAATGATTATTAGCTTTTTTTTTTTCTATAGGTATAGACATGCACACGTGTCGCGCGTGATATTGATTATCCATGAATAAAAAAGGAGAAAAATACTTATTACAGATTGGCTTTATAGGAATTATAACGTTCGTGTCAGATACTAGATGAGCGTAAAAAGAACGTAAAAGAGTGCGTAAAAATCACAGCATATTCCTAAAGAGTTTCATGTGATAATCTCTGCACGTATATATGTAGAAATATTCTGAAAAAAGGAACGCGATTCAAATCTCTAAAAGCACAAAGGCTCAAGTAGAAAATCAGTTGCCTTTTATTTATCGCCTTTGAATGCTGTCAATTCGGTGAAATGAAATTCCTTATTTAATTGGACGACGAATGGTTCGCTCGTCGAGAATAGGTATGTGTATGTGTATAGTCTTGGCTGGACGTTGACGAGAACGACCGAGTTCCATCGTATTATTAATCAGCTCAAAAATTGCCTAAAATTTCTGATATTTTCAAAAAGACCGACGGTTTGGGGGAGGTTCATCGATTGATAACTACCTTCTGTAATAACCCCTGTCCATATGGTATACATACCTATACCAGCCCCACGTATGCTGTGGTGGAACAATCATCCTCCCACACGAACCTCTTCACATTGATTTGACATTGGACCAACAAAATCATACAGAAAAAAAAGGAAAAAGGAAAACAAAAAACGTCGATAAAAAAAAAAAAAAAAAAACCATTAATTGAACGCAGCTCGACGTACGTTACAATTTCATAACGTGAAACGGTTGTAGGCGGATGAGTGAGTAATTCAGTATCCCAGAGGGCTACTGAGAAATAATATTTATCTATCATCAATTGTAATCGATAAGAGTGTATGAAAATACTCGAGTTTATTACTGCAGTAGCGAGTGTTCTACGTATTACATATATTCACGTAGGTATATATGCATAGTCAATGTCGTATGATACAACGCGTGACGCATTCAAGTCTTAACTCTACAATATACATTCTCATCTGAAATGGGATGAAATTGGATCAACCTGGCGTGCGAACAATTTCAAATTATTGGTAAAATAGAGGAATTGAATCGCTTTTTAAACCGTCTTATCAGTGCTGAGCGGAAATGGTGTAATCAGTCTATAATGGAGACACGGAATGGACAACAGTCCAGATAGTATCGAGTTGCAAATGAATCAGAGGAAAAACGACATAATCGGTTTAATGGGGTAGGTTGACTTGGGCTGGGAGGATCCTAAGAGAGTATATGAGAGAAAGAGAGAGAGAGAGGAGGAAAATGAAGAGAGACAAATTCTCGTTGAGGGTTGTGGAGGGACCAGAAGGGCAAAGGGGTTGCAAAGTGTGGGTGGCACCGTACTTGGGTGTACGTTGAACTATCGATCTTTCGAAACTCACACAAATAAAGCGCGTGGCTATCCGGGAGCACAGGGGGTGTTTCACGAGCTTCAAGGCTCACGTAACGCGTGGTTCCTTTTTGTTATTTTCTCCACTCCATCACGGATTTTAGCATGTTTTTTTTTCTTCACTCTGCATTATCTTTCGTTGTACATATACCTCGTCTTATCTTGGAAGTGAATTCGCTAAAGCTACAGGTCTCGTACCAACCCTGTAGCGGAGGTATATGAATTCGGAAAAGCTTAGCTTCAACGTTAGAACCGCGGAAGGTATAGATGTTCGATAAGAGCTAAGTTTTTATTTTCCCTCATCCTTCCGAGCGAGTAGCAATCTCATGTGATTAATTATATAGTTTGATGCTATTATGGCAAGTGGGTCGGACAGCCGACCACCAAAATTGATATAACATCGCTGGAATAGTAGCCTGAAGTTTAGTTAATTACAGTAATGTGTTACGTTTGATCCTCTCGAGGCTGGAACTCAGTGGGTTGAGAATAGATATTTCTGAAAGGAAGTTTCTCGACTTAATTGAAAATTAGCCCGAAAGTTAATAAGATCTGAGGCTGTACCGAAGGGGAATCAAAGAAGCTTATATAATAACACAAGAAAAATTACCAAATTTTCAAGCCTAACCTTGTCATAGAACTTTGATGATTATTTTTAGAACGCAATAAGTCTAATGGAGTTTCTGACTGCTCAGTTATATAGTAGATTCCCGTTACACGCTTGCCTACTCTCTAGGGTTTACGTTAGTACGAGGGTAGGTTAACGACCGGTTGTCACCGTAAATGTACGAAGAATACTATGAAAAAATGATCTCGATTGTCCCTAACGATTATTTACTTAATTTATTAATCATTCCCTTTATATTTAGCGTTCAATTCATTTGCTCAGTCCACGTCGTGAAAGAAAACTTGATGAGGAACATGCGTGTGCGAACTGTTTCCTATAAATTATCCATCGTCAAATTTGCCCTGCAATCATGCCGCCGGACTTATCGCATTACGTGAAGATAGATAGGGCAAGAGCAAGCACTATGCATGATATTAGCAATAGTCGACAAAGATGACCTATATTCTGATGTTACAGAGAGTGCTGAGTGCTTGCGCGATATTGATGATATATAAGGGTAGCTACAGTTACTTCTGTACCTACTGTCGTCGACCCCGTGTTGTAAAATTTAACAAATTTGTTATTTTCTAATACAAATTATAATTGACTCGGATTATGTTTCAGCTTCATAAGCCATCAATAAATACGTTATTCTTTAAGAATCGGACGATAAACGATGATATTGCGGTAATTAATCGAAAGAAACGAACGGTTTTATCGCCTTGTCGCAGGTAGTGAGCGTTGATGGATGTTGTCAAAACGTCAGATATGTATTCTTATGGTGTTTTAAATTGGAGGATGATAAGTAATATTGTGTTATATAAGAAAAATGAATGATGATTGTTGTACTAATGAAAGTCGGTGTCGTTAAAGAGTCAGTAGAATGCATTAAGAGATTAAGGTGAAGGTTAAATCCGAGATGAAGATTAGGTTTATGTTTAATTCGAAGATCACCTGTGATGGCAATTTTGCAGGACCACTTGCTGGTGCCTTCCAGTACGATTTCCTCGGCCTGTTCGAGGGTGTCTATGTGCGTGTCGGGGTCCACTGAAAAGGTGGTGCTGAAAAGAACAATTTACTCGTCATCTAACATTCATTTACCTCATTTTTAAAATCCCATTTTCACTTTGCCGCTCTTGAAGACTGACTCCGTCTGCAGTTGAATGTTGATGTAACGCTGCGGGGAGATGCACATATATGTTTGCAAGTCGTTAAGCGAGAACGATGTCTTTGACGTTGATATTATTACAAGGTATGAAGGCAAAAGGAATAATAGATCCCGGTCATCATTCATATGAAATTTTCATTCATAGGTAAAACATACAATTCATTGTCTAGACATCGTTCCAGAAACATCAGCACAACATCGATACAGCCGACATACACAGTGCCCGAGTAGTTTTTTTTTTTTTAGCGAAAATAAATCACGTAATGAAAATAGATAAAGAAAATGATAATCAATCAACCTGTGTACAACGCCTAGTTGTTATCAATTAATCATATCACGCTTTTATGATGCTTCAGTGGTTTTGTGTACGCAGCCACAGGTCCAGGGAACATGAGCTTGCGATTTTATAAAACAAGTGTCGCATGTCATGTCCTGGCTTTGAACAGCGAGGTGATTATCATGGATTGGTGGTTCGTAAATATCTGCTTTTTGCACCCGGTAAATATCTACTTTTTGTATTTGGTACTTAAAACAGGTGTCTGCTACATCATTCGCTATTTTTTGCCCGATTTGATTATACAGGATTTGAGAGACGAGTGTTGGTCAATGAGCAACGAGCGATATCAGGGTCTAGTGCTTCTGTACATATACGTATAGTTATACAATTCAAACCGGTACGTCTACTCGACAAGCTTTAAACACATACCCAAAAGTTGTGTCCTGTAAACGGTGTATTGTATCCTCAAATTATCGGGCGCGAGGTCGAGTATCGAAATATAATTTTTCAAAGTAGAGAGACGTATATATTATATACTACTGCGGTAAAGTCCCCGTAGCCGTAAATTTAAAATGAATTTCCTGTTCGTGAAAGTCGTGAAAAATTATTACTGCGACAGTATCAGGACACTAAAACTGATCCATTGTATGATTATAGGTATGTGTATCGTTTTACTGTTAGTCAGAAAATTATTTTCACCCATAAGCGAATTGCATGTTAGGTGGGCAGACAAAAAGGTAGGAAAAAGTGTAATATACCGTTAAAAGAAATACCGAAATATCAATTAGCGTCAATCTATTGAGAGCCATAAATATCGCTGTGATATACCAAAAAGTGTTAATAAAACGTCCGGGTCATTCAGAGTTACGATTGTACGATTATCACGGTTTCAAAAATCGAGAAAAAATTCATTTAACGAAATTATAATATGAAAATATGAATCATTTGTTGCAAAATTAGAAATGTCAAAACTCAAGTGAAGACTTTTCTAATAAATAGTTCCCTGAGCCACGCCCGAGATCCTCTAGGGGTAGCGAGGTGATTCGACCACCTGTTATCTGGACAATTAGCAAATTAGCATTAGTCTTGGCTAGCATCAGTGGTGGTATTACGATTAACCGAGCTGTCAAGAGTGCACAGCCCCCCGACAAGGCATAGAAGATATACTTCCCTGTTGAATAAGAATACTTGTTGCTGCACGGTAGCTGTGGCTGTCTGCCAACTTTCCTTCATGTTCTGTCTAACCGCATCATTGTTAAGCTAAGAAATCGCAATGAATCCTAATACATACAAGCCACAAATTTGACCAGCATATTTATAGATGTTCAAACACGAGACTGTTCGCTGTTCTTGATTGGTATAAGTATTATACCATCAAGTATATAGAATTAGACATGAATCTCGGACGAGAGTCTACTGTAATATTAATGTTTCTAAGGGCCGAGAAAATCACCATTTCTCATGTGGTTCATTCCATCATTTGTCTCACGTTTAATTACTCTCGAAGCTTTAGGTGCAAGTCTGTGAGCTTATAAGAAATTTGGAAAATTGTGTTAATTTAAAAACATTTCACGTGTATGAAAAAGTGTAATAAAAATTTTATCGTTTCTCTATCCTATATACGAGCTTGTGCAATGGATTTCCATATTGAATTCTATTTATATGCAACGCGCGGTCTCAGGTGTCGGAAAATATATACAAATCCACGTAAAAATGTTAACCAACCGTTTCGTTATCAGTAAAACACCGATTTTCCAACTCTGCAGTAGTATTAGACTTCTGCAGATTGATAAAACGCCGAATAACCAATTATATGATCAGAATTTGTTAACGTGGTGAATCTGGCGATTTGTACGCGCGAGTAGGCTGGACATGTAAATCTGGTCGCAAATTACAATTCACAGGTGGTCGACGAAACGTTCCGGCCTCTATATCTGCACGTATGTACTATCCTATCTTTAGCGTTCAATAGTAGCTATAACAGATGACCACTGGGTATCGAAGGGATGTACCAGAGCACGGCAACACCACAACAACCTGCCGAGTGGCCTTAATGGATTTTCGATTGAACTCCGGCCGCGAACGAGACCATGAAACTGAGTAAGGCTCGTGCGGATATGGATTGAGCTCTCAATATCTCTGAAACGATTTTATTCCGACCTTGGTTTACCGCACCGGAAATCAGCCAAGTTTTAGTTTCAGCGGAAGTATTTTCTCTTCTAGATTTAAAAATTCGCAATTACATGTGAAACGGAAACTGTTATCAGTTTCTTTTTACTTGCCGATATACAACGTCCGTCCGGTTGTTTTTGTTGAAAATTGTGTATCCACTAAAAGGAGTAGGATAAGAAAAAAACAAGGTACTCTAAGCAGACCCTACGAACCGAAGCTTTCATTCACTCTCTTAGCTTTTACAATTGCTTTACATGAGCTCGGCGTTTATACCGCTAGACTTAATGGCTGGTATACCATGTGCAGACGGGCGTGTATTTTACGCGAGTGTATGTTGTTGCGTACGTATTAGTTCGTATATATGGCTAATACGAAGAAGAAGGCATTAAGGTCTTGCATTTGCGTTTCTAAGCTTTCCTCGGATCGTATTCCTCGTTGCGTCTAACGCTGTCTCCGGTGAGTCAACAGAGCTGCGATATCGTTTCTAACGGAATATGCAGGAAATCGATTTATAGGAGTATACACTTATTTTTAAAATACTCGTAAATAAAATACCCGTTTATTGCCAAAATTATGATTGGCGAAATTTGGCGTTGTTATAAATCGGATTCTAAAAGGACGGGTTAGTACGGTGTGAAACGGCCGTCCGTCAAAAAGTCCGAATCGCAAGTGCAGGAAAATATTCAACGTTATGTTAGAAAGGATTTGATGATATTTTTTCTTTCTTTAGGGTAATGTATCTTTGTCTGCTAAAAATCTGGAGGAGTTGATTCATCCGAGGATCGGTTTTCGTTGTAATATAAGCTTTGTCTTCCGATGTGTATTGTCGAAAAACCTGACTTTTGTTTGACAACGAGAAAAAAAAATTTTTTCCAGCGCATAAGACTGCGCGTATATAAATACCTACCCGAGGCCGTTGTCACGCGTTGATTAAAAACCTGAAGAAAGTTGAGGGGTTTGTAAAAAAAAAAAAAAAAAAAAGAAAAAAATTTCATTCAATTTGAATAAATTAAAAAATTAATATTTCGTTCAGAAATGATACCTACCGGTAAATGAAAACCTTTTATTTTATTATAATCCTGGATATCTTGCTCTCATTGTTCAACCGGATGTTAAGTATATAATGACAAGAATTATACTAATCAGACTGAATTGTTTTCCCAACAATTGACGAATGGGAGAAAATAATTAGTCGGTTTAATCGCAATCGTTTAATTAACGAGAGTTGAAATAAGTTATCAGATTCGTCAATTATCGTGAAATCAAGCCAAAACGTTCGTAAAAATGTTTCATCAGCTCGAGTTCCAAGTGCGAATACGAGAATTCATATCGATTAGAGAAGAAAATAAGAAGAATAGGGAAGGCAGACTAACTTAAGACAGCTCTAAACCTACGGGATATTTTAACGAACGGATAAAATTACCCAATTAAATTGATACTGATAACATTTGACTCGTTTTCGTAATCGGAACTTTCGCTACCTTTAGCCCTATAACGCGCGACCTACACACGATAGTAATAATAATTATCAAAAAAAAAACAGTCGAGGCACATCGAGGTATAACGATATATATAATATTAATATCTATCTGTATATATAGGTATAGCATATAAATATATGTATTATAGACAACATCTAACATATTGGCAAGTCACGTGAGATTATAAGGTTTTAGAGAGGGTTGCAGCCGCGCAGCGTAATGTATATTCTATATATATATAGTAAGTATATATATATATATATGTATATTATATGTATGTAAGTATCACATGTATATTGTATATAAACACACAACGATATATATCTATATTAGTATATTTATTACAGACGACGTCACGTTATAGCGAATTTCGGTTGCAGCTAACAAACCTGTAATTGCAATCTTCGCTGACCATTTGCTAGTACCATCCAACACCGACTGGTTGATCTCCTTCATATGTTTGAGGTGGCCCTTTTCGTTTACTCCAAACACCAACCTAGACTCCGATTAAATTTACATAATACATTCAAAGAAACAGGTGAATGGTTTGATTAGGTTTGCGATTCATTTATATATATATATAGGGTCATCAATTATCATCATCTTGTTATATATGGCCTTATATATTCACTAGAAATAAGAGTTTCACTCCATATACCTAATAGGATGATCTCATGCCACGAAATAGTATCGAAACAACTCGCGATGAAGGGAAAATAAAATATCCGAGATTTTTTAGTAATTTTTATTACCATCATACTATTATCAATATTTGCCATAATTATTCGAATTGATACCTAATATACCAGAATATTAACTGGTATCTCGGTTACCCGTTCTTTAATACCTCTGAGCCAAACTGTGCGGATTAAACAATAGAATTATTCGTTTACACGTTTCCTTTTGTCATTGATAAAGCACCTGACCAACGAGCTTAAACAAAGTATAAATCCTGGATTAACTCAAAGACTACTATATCTGTGAAAATGTGGGGGTTGTAGGTACCGCGGTACCACTGAAGGCGTCACGGGCCTAAGCCGTAGGAAACAATGTGGCCGACACAGTTTTCCCGTAACTCTTAAGTAGTAATCTATTCATTCCTTTTCTTTTTTACAACCATGATTCACTGCAACTTGTGAATAGGAATATAAAGAAAATATTAGCAACGGTGCATTTTCCCATAGTTTATGCAGAATTATAAGTCACGCGATATATCTCATTACTTTCGAACGCCTTGTTCGCGTGTATAATTGTACATATCACCGTTGGAGAAATGGATCTTCTAAATTTTTTCTTCAAATCAATTATTGATTCATGTCATGTACAGGTTGACGTGGGGTTTATCGATAAAAAATATATTGGTCACGTTGGTAAGGGACGGCAAATAAAGAATATCTACTTTGCGACGTATAAAACGATTTCAACTATATATATGGGAATATTGAACTGATATATTGCATTTCGAAGAGGAGAGTATCACCCCTTGTGACAGTTGATCGGTGAAAAATGAGAGGAGAGTTAAGGAAAAAAGAGATACCGCTAGATCGAATACAATTTTCATAAATCTTATGCACTGTAAATATACTCTTGTGCCAATCCTGACACATGGCTAGATATACTGTATGTGGTAATAGTACGAACATATGTAGCCCGTAAACTTATACGTGCGGGTTATATTTATATATGCAAGGTAAAGTGAGGTATAATCAAACGCCCTGCACATGGTCTAGAAGCTGAGTGCAAGCACTTCCGTTAAAGAAGGCTACTAGAAATTCGATTACTTATCTGTTTGTAAATAAATAAAATTTCATTCATTTCCGTCTCGATTGGAATTCGCTTAGACAAACTTGCAGACGTTTCGAAGTCGCTTTGAAGACAGATACTAAATTTTTTATAAGTTCGTCAGGTTGAACAGTTTCCTGATTTACGTTCATTTTATTCAACGAACTAGGATTTCCATCAAACTCGACGACAAAAGTATATATATAATAAAATTATCTTCAAAACCGAACAGCTTGGCTTAGGGGATGAATGACTGGGTTTTCGAGAATCTCGTTAAATTTACTTAATATAATCTTTATCGAGAAGGATTCATTCGATTTACAAGTTCTTTTACTCGACTGACGGATTACGAACGTTTCAATTTGTGAGCATCTCGGTAAAGTCTTACCGGGACGATTTCGTTCCGTATAAGATATTGGCGTATTAAAATATTTTTGATCAAAGGAGTTTTTTTTTTTTTTTTTTTTTTTTTTTTTTTCAGTATTACGAACGTTACTCACCGGATAAGCTCGAAGATTTCTGGCTTTTCTTTTTCCCTCTGTTTCATCCTTTCCTTCATCGCAGTTATTATACTATTCGCTTTGTCCTCAGCTCCGTGTTTAGAACTCTTCTCAGCGGCTCCTGGAAAACGCGATCAAATAAAACGTTAAATATGCACGATTATTCGCGTGTTTCTTAAGTGGAAAATTATAAACAACTCATTCACCAGTTTTAGATTTTTAGAATAAACAACCGCCCAGCCTAAATTATTATCTACCCAAATTTATCTACTATGTCTTTCTTTCTCTATCTCTTTTCCTTAATTCTATTTCTCTATTTCTCTCCATAGAATTATCAACACGAATATAATAATTATAGTCTAACTTGATAAAACCGCGAGTTCCTTATCAAATACGGCAACTAAAGCTTGTAATTAGATATAAGCGATGGTGAGTCCTGGTTATCGAACGCAGGCTTTATTATTGCATAAGTACATCAATCACGCGTGGCCTTCGAAGTATTACTACCTACCTATGTTACGTATTTGTTCTACCAGCACGTTAAAGTACAATTAGCTAACCTTTTCTCCGCTTCACCTTTTCTATACTTTCTACGTTTCTTATCACGCTGGGTCTATTATATCACCGTCACACCGTATACGTATATGTATTGGATATACCTACTCTCCTTTTTACTATTTATCGTTACGGCCAGAACGGACGGGATCGATAAATACAACCGTCTTTATATAGTTTTTCCCTTTTCGTAGTTTTATTCCTTTTGCTTTTTTCAGGATTGATTATCTTTCCCACAATGGTAGCCTCACAATGAACTCGCGCCATAGCGCGATACCTTCAATGCATAAATGCAGATCTTTTTTCTGGGTATACCTACCCTCCGACTTGAACTCTTCACCTTGCTCCAAATAATTTCCATAATTGTTTCTCGTGATTACACGGCTGATCAAAATGTTCATGTTTGTTAAACAACACATCAGCTTTCTTGCAATCCATACTACATCTCATATATTTCTTAACACATTTTTTTTTAAACCATCATATTATTTGACAAATTTTTTTCTCTCTGATCGCAGTTCGATTATACGGAGAGTTATAGAGATATTTGATAGCATTCAGCGATTCAGCGATTCAGCGATTCAGCGATTCGGGGATAAAGTCAACCAATATCCAGTTACGGTACGAGCTGCAGTATTGTCTCGTTGTCGTTAGAGCATTGATATTAATTTATTACAGTCAGTATACTCCAGGGACTGGTATAATTATTCCAAATGAAGGTGATAAATCGAACAATAATACTGATAATAATTAGAGCTATATATCGAGTTCGATTTATAGAGGTTGAAATTAAAATCTACGACATTATTGATTCCAATATCATTCATTCCGCTGCAATTCCTCATGAATTTAATGAAAATAAAGAATCTGGAACAGTTCTCTGGAATCAGGACTTAGGAAAATACAGACCACGCAGATGAGTGTACCGTTCGAGGATGTTGAACCGTATTTTTTTTTCCGTTTTTTTTTTTTTTTTTTTTTTTTTGTTTCGCTACCAGAAGCAATCCGATGTCTCTAATTTTCCGGTATGCCTGCGCACTTGCTACATACACGTATTGTATGAGTAGATACTACAGTGCATAGCTCACGACCAGATATATTCATCATATATAATGTTTGTTTAATACGTTCTATTTCGGGTAAAAGCTGACTATAACGAAGCTTATAACTAGGTCGGAAATTACGAATACCAATCATTCTAATGTACCGGCAATTAAGAAGAAAAAGGAACAGGTATATAGAGTTTACAGTTTTAATTTTATCACGCTGCCATAAGTTTTTAACGTACGACTACTTTTCAGGTGCGGAATATTTTATTAAATTTAAACTTCATTGGATATAATTCGTCGACGCGATTTCAGACTCTAAAGATTTTGCCTATCTTGCAGCTTGATTAACACCACTTTTGATACCAGATTAGGGGGCTGGTGAAAAATTTAGCTTTTACGTGAGCTTCAAGAACAAAGATTTAGCGATAGAAAATAAAACAACATATATTTTTCCATTACAATCTCGAGGTGCTGGCACAAGGATTTTGTGGCCTAAATTTTTTTTTTTTTTTTTTATCGTTCAATCCAAACGAAACAAGGCTACGAAAAATTGACCCATTTCATATCAGGGGGTAGCGGATCGTGCGTTTAACCTTTTGCGCACGATGTGAGATTTTCTTTCAATTTGTTTTATAATATATTTTTCGTTTTATATTTTGAATGAAAAAATAAAATCCTGAGGGATAATACGGTGCACCGTAAAACTCGGAATATTTCATCCAAGATATAAAGGCTCACGTCGTTAAACGTAACCGAGATAACTTTAAGTGTAATCTTAGCTTTTGATTTCCTATATACTCCGCACGTTATCAGGGGGATAGAAAATTTCAAAATATTTACTCCGCAAGCTTTGGTTATACCCTTTCCACGAAAATGACGGCCCTGACATGGCGACAATGTCCTCGTCACGTATTCACCCTATCTTACGAAGAGATTACGGCGACGACGGGATTCCGGGCCAAATCGCTATACGGAATAGAATTATTATGGACCAAGTCTGTACCACCGAGAGAGCGAGCAGCAAATCGATCAAACTTCTCCCGAACATATTAACAGGGATTTGTACAATGCGCTCCTAAACCTACATCAAATTCACTCCAGAGACAGAAGCTACAGTATTCTCTGATCTCAATCAACGTCTCCCATAGGAATTGCACTCGTTACCGTTCTAATTTCACGCGGGCTGCAGCTAAAACCGCGGACTGCAGTCACTTCACTGCATACATAGCAAACTTTTTGCCATTTCAGTTATTTGAACAATGGATTTAACTGAAAACCATCGTGGGCCTGTCTTTCGAATTATCCTACCTATATACCGATTGTCATTTAACATACATAAAAGCAGTCGAATTTGATAGACCTCGTTCTTTTGTTGTCTTGATCGATATTCCGCCCATGTTTTTTCGATTAGATTAAGGTAGTACAGGACTGTCGATCGAATTATTTCCCCTACCAATTCAGCGTTTCATTTGCTCGACGTTTTGCTCCTGGTCGTTTGGCTTTGCATGTTAATTAATAGTCGTTCAACCGGTCGTTGGACACGATTCAAAGTTGAAGAGTCTCCTCGAGAGCCTGTCACTTCTAAATAAATATATAAATCCCGAGGTTCGGAGTATGCGGTTCTCTTCCTTTTCTCTTTTCGCAAATACATCATCGTTTATCTATCATAGCCGTGCGGGTAGACTTGCCCCATATCCGCGCTAATTAATCGAAATTTTTAAATACATATACCCTTCGGACTCATACCTTGCTTTCTCTCTCTCTTTCCCGTCAGGCGAACCTTTCAAATATATTCAGTCAACCGTACAGCCAATTAATTATTTTCTTCAGCAAATAACGCGTCACTTTGATTACCTCACGCCGTATGACTAATCAGACGCATAAATTAGAATTCAAAATGAGAAAAGAATTTGTCAACTTACTTTGGAGACAGTCAGCGTTGAGGAGGTCCTTACATTTTTCGTGGCATTTTACACCACATTCGGTACATCGTACACCTTGTCGTGCGATACCCCATAATAGACCTTCGCACTCGTAACAGTAGGTCGGCGACGTTGCTGTCCATAGGACAAAGTTGTGGGGTGTCGTCGAAGATATCGGGTAGATAAGAGCTTGCAGTGTTTTCTTGTATACGTGCATCTTCTGCGATAGGGAATGAGAACGTATTCTGTTAGATGGATAAATTCGCTAATAATTATACCTGCGCGACAGATAGCCTTCAACTCTTAATTTCTTTCCTTTTCTTTTTTCCCCCCGTTGATTCAACGTTAACTAGTTTCAAGTTTGCTCTTTCTCGGTTTTAAAAAAGTTCTCCAAAGTTTTACGGTCCAGGAAAAGTGGCAACAGACGGCAACCGTATAGAATAAATGAGTGAATGAATAAATGAATAAATGTGAGTTTCGCAACTGCACACGACGTTAAAATTTGTATACAAGAACTTTACCTTTTATTTAAATATTAATATAAAATTCGAGTTAAGGCTTTCTGTTTCTCGGTCGTTTAATTTCGAGCGCTATTATCCTATCATCCTAAATTCTATACGTCTACCTTATCACCGTAACACTCTTACATCCATTCAGCCATGCACAACCGGGGTACATATTCGTATTCACCACAGCCTTACCACCACTTTGTGAGATTCTAGTCTCCTCCTCGAAAAGCCTAAATTAATGGACGCCAACGAAGGTTGATAGCGGTCTTAAGACTGACTTACAACCAACTTTGAGACAATAGAAAGTCAAATTTAAACAGCCCCGTACGACCCGAACTTCCACTTTCAATTGGAACAGTTGGATGTGTCGTAGTTCTATTTACCTCCGCGAATTTTCCCATACCAAAAAACCTAGGCCCATACATTTATATATATGTATACAGTTACCAATTTATGAGCAATTTATACGTGAGTAATTTTCACATATATATGTATATATATACATTTGCATTTATTCGTTGTGATTTCGTTGGGGGTGCTGCACCCATGGGAATTCGTATTATATTTAAAATTCAGCCAATTTTCTGGAGCCATTATTTAGTTTTTTTTTTTTTTATATACTTTCCACGCAACCTCGTGTATTATTTATATAGGTATAATGTATGCATATATATGTGAAATTTTCGCGCTTTTCCAATCTGGCGCAATCTTTCATTCGAAGGTTAACAATCTCACACCGGAAGCTCTACTGTTAGGAAAGATGGTAAATGGTGCCTGCGTGTCTGCACAGTTTCGTATTAGCTTTAGAGGAACGTTTGAGAAATTTGCGATACCTTTAGGGCAATAATTTCCGATGAAATATTGAAACGTGCCGAATTGCCTCTAAATTAGTTTCGCAATTTCTCGAAACCTTTGGCTAAAACTATGAGGAAAAAGCATCAGTTTCCTAAAAAGCTCGGGTCGTTGTGCGAGCGCATAAGTGGTTAAATAACGGTCTCAACAATTATCTCGATATTTATTATAAGATATTCTTAGTCGAGAGTAATTTCAAGTCGATTGCAAAAGTTCACAAGTCAATTTTAAAACTGATCATTTATAAACAGAGAACCGATAAAATCGAAACGAGCAAATCGAACGTGTATAGAAAAAAGAAATTTCATTTCCATATATTGGATCGAAAAAATCGTTTCATTTACATTCAAAATCATATTTATACTGTACAAAACTATACTAGGTATAATATGATCGATGAATAATTGTCAATAAATATTTCTAATGAATATCACGCGGAATGGCAGACGATTTTTAAAAAATTCCATACAAGCGATTGTTGAACAAGAGTTGAACAAGAGTATGTACCTTTACCCTGTAATATATGCCTTTATAGACCATAGATTATTGAGCGGTGGCTGGACGAGGGTAGAAAACCGATTTACGCCATTATAATCTACTTGACGCTCCAGGGTAGTAAAACAAGAATAAAAAAGTATACACGGGATTTGACTTCATTATATATTCTCTTGGATAATGTATCCACGTATGCGATGGCATTTATTTTAAGGCTACCACGAGCCTCGGTTGGATTTTTTTTTTTTTTTTATTTTAGTAGGTAGGTATGTAGATTTTTTTTTTTTGAAACTTTTGCCTTCGGCTTATGAATTTGAAATATATTGAAGGTGATATCCTAGCGCTATAATATCCTATATTTATAGTATAGATATAGTTGTATTCCTGTGAGAAAATGAAATTTTCATCTACTCGTTATAAATGCCTACATATATTTTCTATGGGGTTTGATTTTCTATAACGCTATAGACCTTGCAGAGAGCGAGACACACTTACGTGCAAGAAAATAGACAGCGTGGAAATGAGCATAAAACGCAGCATAGTAGATATAAGAAAAGTTGAGGTTCCATTATATTATAAACTTGTGAAATATTAACTTTATATTACATATATATATATTTATATTACGTAGTTATGGTAAAATTAGAATTAATTGAGGCGTGTCGTGTATGAATTACTGCAGGTGTATATAGGTGGAAATATATTATATTATGTATATATATATATATTAGGGTGGTCGTTAATATAGCTATTTCTGAATTAGATTCATTCATACCCTTCATTCGAAAGTAAAAAAAAAAAAAAAAATTTTGACCCCAAATTGAACCCTTTATCTCAATTAGAAAGGGTGCCTGTAAAGGCTTACTTTTTTGTATTTTTGTATTTTTTTTGTATTTTTGTATTTTTTTTTGTATTTTTTTTTTTTTTTGTATTTTTCTTTGTTGTTTTTATGAACTATCTGTATGATCGATGGATTTTTAAGACGTTTAAGAGGTGCCGAAATATTTATTTTATAAAAAAGTAGCCGAAAGTAATGTAAAATCAATACAAAAAAGTAAGCCTTTACAGGCACCCTTTCTAATTGAGATAAAGGGTTCAATTTGGGGTCAAAATTTTTTTTTTTTTTTTCACTTTCGAATGAAGGGTATGAATGAATCTAATTCCGAAATAGCTATATTAACGACCACCCTAATATATATAAATAAAAAAAAAAAGAGTGCGATAATTATACGAATACGAAATACACGTTTCCGCACGTAGTCTCATAATTAGATTACCAAACGAATTTAATTAAAAATATAATTCAACAGAATGAATGAATCTTCTGTATATGTCGAAGGTAAGCTTAAAAAATGGGAAGAACGAAGAGAACAAGAAAACTAGAAACAAAAAAAAAAAAAAAAAAACAAATACTGGGAAAAGCGAAAAGTTGTTTCATGCTGAAAATCGGGGATGTGAGATCCGGTCATAAACGGGGAGAACAAACAGTTGTAACGATACGAGAAATAAAAAAATAAACTGAACTTGAATAAAACGGAAGAGAGCAGGGAGAACAATTTTTGAAACCGGAAAAAAGCTGTGATAAAATTACGCCACGTTTTAATCTCTGTCATAAAGTCAAGAGATATGAATGTAAATATCAAATATATGATCCTTGATGGTGCGTATATATACCGAAGGGGAGTAATAATCAGCGGATTGGAAATTTTTCTTTTCACCGCGTGATGAATATGGCTATATAGGTATTAATTTGATCATTATATTAGAATTTGTTATTCTTAGATTGTAATACGCGTTATTAATATAATATCATGAAAGGTTATCATTATAGTTCGATCAAGACTATTGAAATAATTATTTAAATGTTATCGCATGACTATATGGCGCGAATTAGCGAAGCTTATCTTCTCATTTTTGGCGTTAAATTCTCATGCTAGGTCATTTCTTTCGGTGGTGGTTTGGGTCTTATATTATATTTAATTTATTTCTGGATAAAGCTTACCCTCGACATTACAATTTACATATTATCTCATATCAGAACCGCCCCTCGAGCCTGTATCCATAATATATACTACGAGGGTGAATATGGATATGAAAAGGTTATACGCGAATTATTATTATTTTTTTTTTTTTAAGAACTAAAAAATATTTTCCCGAGTAGCTTGTATGTACATATAAATAAAAATCGATTCTATATGTATATCAAAGCGTTTCAACTTTGTGGTGTGTGTCTGCTGGTTTAATAAAATATAATATACATTCAATTGACAGATGAAAATTATTGAGAAAATTATTTTTACCAACTAGTAAGTACGTGATTAAATAAATAGACTTACCAAATCTTCGTCGTTGAGGGTGGCTCGTGGTACAGCTGACGTTAGTCCGGCGGCGTTTCTCTTCGTCGCTGCCATTGTCTGAGAAATTTTTGAAAATTAATTTTTCACACTGCTTTTGAAATTATAACGTGCGTTTCAACTGTGGTGCCATATAATCAATAAATAGGTATAGTCGAGTAGTTTCTACTTAGACTCGAGCCTAAATACAAGTCGAAGAATAGTAAATATAGAAAAGCCATAATATATAGGTATAGTATATAGATACTATAAGTATATATATATCTATATAAATATAATCTATAATATATGTACAGAAGTATTCGTGATGTGCAAATTTCTTGAAATATATAAATTTTAGAAATAGAAAAATAAATGGCCTATATGAATATATACATATATGGTATAATATAAAACGTTTATGGACGTATATATATATGTATATAATATATGTACAAAAGTTGTGTGAATAATTTGTAAAATAACTAAATAAAACGTTGAAGTAATTTATTTCTATTCAAAGAAACGAATCAGGTTAGAAGATTGGAAGCCGCGTATCTAAAATATTTACAAGATTCATTCGATCTGATTGCGGGTTGGAAAGAATGAATAATAGTCCCGGGTGAAAAAAATAAATAGCAAGAAAGAGAGAAATAAGGTAAAAAGAAAAAAAAAAAAAAAAAAAAAAAAAATTACACGCTTCTATGCGCGTTGAATTTTAAAAGAGACGATAAAAAAAGAACTGATGACAAAACGAGAGAGAGTACAGTAAGTACAGTGTAGTCACAGTGGTACTTGTACAACCGCGATATATATACGAATCGTTGGATAAAAAGAACAATAAAGTGGTAGAACAAAGAATAAATTTAAAAAAAAAATAAAAAAATTTGAGGAAAAAATTTTCATTTTTTTTTTTAGTGATATACACTATATATACATATAAATATGTATCTAGTTTTTATTGATATGAAAAATGAAGAATCGACCGAATTTATATCGAGGTCGCGAAAATAAATGTAGCTTCGAAATAAATTCTCCTATGGAGTGATATATAGGTATAATATATACGAAAAATATTGAAGCAACGTCGCTGCGTGCTGTAAGCCAACGGGCTTTTAATGCTAGCAAATAATACCCATTACATTACATTACATTATTCACAGTTGCATATGGTACGTATACACTATGTAAAATAATAATTATAATTAGTTGATCAAATTAGTATGATAAATTAGAAGTTTGGTAAATATTGAGATACCGAACTTTGACTGATTACGTTTCGTAACGTGGTCATAGATTTCATGCCTTTTCTTTACGCCAGTCCATTGCGATGCACTACATCTCTATCATCTTGATCGTAAATTTTTTATTTATTCTTTGTCATTTCGAAAACGATATTGCGCGATGTATATTATCTATATAGGAGTAGCGTACAGAAATGGCGATTGAAATTTCATAATATAATCATTTTTCTCAATCGAGTCTAAACTCGAAATAAATCTACGAAGCGTTATAATGAAAGTGTCTAGTTAGAAATTCTACTGCATCGCGATGCGAAGGAAATAATATATCGATAATAATAAGAAAAAAAAAAAAAAAAGAAAAGATTTTCTATTACAAAAAGCTGGACTAATTAGTCGTGTCGTGACTATACCAATGGGCAGCGGGTAGGTATGTACCTCAAGCCACGAGATTTCAATTAAGATTTTTCCACGAGGGTGGGTATGTGTATAGTATATTTACATATACCTATATATTCTTCAAAAGTGCTCTACTTGGCATTTTTTGCAGGCCTTGACTTGACCTACAACTTCCAGCACTTTCTTTGAGAGCACCCAGTGAACTTAGGGTTCAAAAAACCCCAACTGCACGTATTATACTATCGTAGTTAATCCTTCTTTTAATTTTTATTTTACCAAAAACCTGGTTTTAGAATCTTACTGCATTTTCATTTATACATAATATACAAATAACCTATTAATTGTGTGAAGATAACAAGCAGCTGGCAGGAAGTGAAAAGTAATGATTATAGGTATAGCTAGAAGCACTTTACTTTCCGCCAGGAACCTTATATACCTCGCTCGAAATTTCATGAACTTTCAGGCGAGAAGAAAAACAATTTTCACCACCTCGCTGATGAATCAAGGATTGTGTTTTTGACTGTTTTGTAAGAGTTTCAAGATTCGCTATTCTTTTGGGATATTTTTTTTTCAGCTTTTTTAGCTTTTCGGTAACGTCATCGTCCTTGCAGAAAGTAGAATAGCTCGTTTACTGTATTGATCTGGTCTCAGACGCAATCATGCAGCTAGCTGTATAAAAAATTCATGCTCTTCGAAACCGTACCGAAAGGTATATAAAGAGATCAAATTATATAGGAGAATGATAAATGTGAAAAAAAAAAAAAGAAAAAAAGAAGAAAAACTAAAACAAATACGACGAAAAGTGAATAACTCGCTCGAAGATATTCGTTGATAAAAATTCTGAACATTATTATAAAAGATTTAAAAAATTTACTTTTTCTCACAAATTATTCACAACGCGTCGCTTTTCCATTTTATATACCTATATAATACGTATATGAACAATCACGTAGAAAATTTTTAATCAGCTGTGATAAATGACGAGCATGAACTTCGTGGTGAATTAGCATTTTGCGAAAGTACATATGGTTTAATTTAACTATACAAATTATTGAATCTGTTCAATTAATTCAGTTAAATCTCGAGATTCGTATATAACCCAATCGTTAGCTAATAAAATTTCATAGTTTAATCTTTTGATATATACGCCAGGTAGAACGAAATATTATTTTGGTCCAAAACTCTCGCAAGATGCTTCATAGCAGTATAATATAATTTAGTGAAATCAAGTTTACGCAGATAATATAAATAGTAAACTATATTTAATATATATATATATATATATACAAATATAAATATGCATATGCATATATGTATAAAAGCCGCATTCGTATCATGCAGCATACCCAATAATTAATCATGCATATTAATTTTGGTAAGGACTCTTTGATTTTGTACCTTCAAGACCTGGAGGTAGAGTTTTGAATTTGAGAGGTCAGTGAGTGGTTCAGGTGTGTTGGAGAGAGTACAACGGTCGCCACAGAGAACAAACAAGAATAGTATTATGTGCTGATGAGTTTGTTTCTTTCTCCATGGACGTTAACCAGGTACGTACAGATATAAATATACACGAGAGTATATAGTATATATATGTATATACCAGTTTTACGGAACTACAGAAGTACAAATTTACAAAATTACGGTACATATAGAAGACTTTGATCAGAAAAAGTGAGAGAACCTTTTTTTTAAACGTGGTATGGATCTATAAAGAAAAAAAATTTGCACACGTAAAGATAATAATCAAAGGTGTTCATATGTCACTAGATTAGAAGTAGATATCCCGAGACAAAATTGTCTCCTCTTCAAGCTAAGATTCCCATTTCGTATAGCATTCATATAATACGGTTGTCACATGACTCGGTGCTTTACTATTGTTTTCTTTTTATTTTACCGTCAAACGAACATCGCGTACGGATATTTCGCAGAGCTCGTGAAAAAGAAAAAAGAATTTTCCGTACACATACACCGTCAGACACGTATATATTTATATGCTCTAAATAATCATTGAAACACGCAGATAAAAGCACGTGAGTTTGTGTCCATCCATGTGTCAGCTTGCGCTAAGGTAGTCAAGTATAATAGAAACATAAAAAAAAAAAAAAAAGTGACTGAGAAAAGCGTGTAGGTAGTACCACCCACGCCCCGTTATTCCATACCACGATTATGATATGGGTTTCATTCATTTTCTCCATTTTTAAGTCAACACTGAAATGCTTACGGGACAAGGGTTTCTTTCACGTGGATTTAGGTAACAAACACTCAGAAAATAAGAAACAATCAGTGGAAGTTTTCCTGGAAGGATTATTAGCCGGTGGTATAAGGGTAGGTGTTAGGCAGGGATAGTAATACATATTTGTGTATTATATGCGCGGTGAATTTATGATCAACAGGAAGTGCGGGGTAAAATTAATTGACGACGAAGAAGGCAGGATCGATAATATAATAATATAATAAAATAGCGGAATATCAAGTGCCTAAAATATTTATAGGCACATTACAATATCATATTAGGTACGGGGTATGTTATTGCATTGTGATATTACTTTGGGCAAATTCAAGGAAATCGAGGGAATGTAAATTGGTGTATTAATAGGGGTGAGAATCTGAAAGAATATTATTCAATAAATACACCTGGTAAACATCGAAGACTGATTTACGTTAGGTATACTTATCGGGGAATAATTGATTCACTGGTAACTGCAATTATTGGATATCTCAACTGAAAGTAAAGAGGTACTATTTAATTTAATATGGACACAATATGGATACGTACTACAATATTATATTCGTTTATGGTTGGATATATAAGATTTTTAAAGCCGCGATTACAGGTACGTTTTTAAAACGCTTTAACGATTCATCGTCAGCTACTCTCAAGCGTTTTTGCGTCTTACGTACGTACCTCTTCTCTCAATTTCCAGTCTCCGTGTTTATCATTAGCGAAGACAATGTTCCGCTATCAAAAATAAAAGTTTCTCAATATATCCGAGCATATATGGTATACTTAGATCCCGTATTAGACATCTTGTTGAGTACGACGATTATTATCTTTTTGGTTTTTTTTTAGTTTTAATTTTTTAAACTGGATAACAGGGAGCCTGATTTTCAACCAATGCTTCATCAGTGACAAACAAATACATAACAAACAATTAGACAGAAATTTTTTTCGACTGCAGTTGACACTCAACATTCAAAAGGATATTTGAATCAACGACCGATCAAGAGAGCATGATTAAAGATCATAATATATAGTGCACGATGATTTTCCAAATTCATTCAAAAAGTCATCCCAAGCGATATTCACAGTTGATTAAAATCAGTTAATAATAAAAGCTTTCATTTTGCTCTCACTTCTTTGAAATCTTTTATTTCCGGCACTCTAAAGCGATCCTTTGCTCTCTTGGTCGACGCGAACCGAGGATTGACAGATGGGAATATTTTGACTCCAGGAAAACGTTTGTTGATTAATTTTTCAGCAGGAAAATGTTTGGACAATTATATGCGTTTGAAAAGGGACATTGAAACGAATGATGGGATCTTTTGTAGGTCGTTTATAACATTGCGGAAAGACTGAGGCAAGGAAAAAGGGGTATAATAGGTGCGGCATAAGGTGACGACACATTGAATCGTAGAACACACATTAAATATAGGGAAAACACAACGCCGTTTTGTCGAAACATTTGAAAAGTATTTTACGAAACTTGGTTTTTTTTTTTTTTACTTTTTACTTTATGCGTAAACATGATAGATTATACATACACTCCTAACAAAAATTAGCGGGCCACCCAATTTTTACTTCGAAAAATGTTCGATTTCAAAGTCTCCTAATTCGGCGAAAAATTGACTTAGCGAGTCGTTTGTAAAAGCATTTCAAAGCTTAAAGCTTCATCTTTCAGATGCTCACTTTCGATTGCGTTTATGTTTTTCTTGTCTTGAGCTATGGTCCCTTGAACCATCTCGTGCCAAATTTGTGTATTGATGTTCCAACTTCAAAACAACGCACGGGGTCGGTCAGTATCGGAATTCTGATTTCAAGACATTCATTTTGAAGCTTGGAATGTCCTCTTTAAAACCCTTTTTTTTAAATTGCCCTACGATTTTTTTTCATGGAGTTATGCGTTGCTGAAGCAAAAATGGTCTTTCAATTTTTGATCGCATGCCCTGGGCGAACGAGTCCTCGTACCGAGGTTCCCAAATATGGCTTTTGAAGCTCAAATCTTCATTTTTCTGAAATCTCACTGCAATTTGTATTCGGTGACGTTTCCAAGCCATGATCACCATCCAAACGAGACCCTCCAAACCGCAAAATGGAAATTCGAACTTTGACCTCAGGTAGCACGCGCAAAAATAGCGACACAGGTGGCCCAAGGTTAGAACTTCAACTTTGAAGTCTTTCCTTCGAAACCATATCTTGGAATTCGCTCTACGATTTTTTTTCGTAAAGTTATTCGATTTTTAACACATACGGACGATTTAAACAGTACCTCCGGCATTAGCATCACTCAAAGTGGTGGAATAATCACGAGATCGGTACGACCATGCATGGAAATTGCACCACACACCAAAAATTGAAAGACCATTTTTGCTTCAGCAACGCATAACTCCATGAAAAAAAATCGTAGAGCAATCTCAAAAAAAGGGTTTTGAAGAGGACATTACAAGCTTCAAAATGACTGTCTTGAAATCAAAATTCCGATACTGACCGACCCCGTGCGTTGTTTTGAAGTTGGAACATCAATACACAAATTTGGCACGAGATGGTTCAAGGGACCATAACTCAAGACAAAAAAGAACATAAACGCAATCGAAAGTGAGCATCTGAAAGATGAAGCCTTAAGCTTTGAAATGCTTTTACAAACGACGCGCTAAGTCAATTTTTTGCCGAATTACGAGACTTTGAAATCGAACATTTTTCGAAGCAAAAATTGGGTGGCCCGCTAATTTTCGTTAGGAGTGTAGTTTCGCAAATGTTTTGGCAAAACGAGAAATACAACATTTAGAAATTTGACGGTCAAGTTAAGGAATTCGCGAACACCTTGTTACCCGGGTAATTTCTGCTTCCGGTATTTACTTGGGTATGCCATTTGGCGTACTTCACTATTCGTGTACATTCGCCAAAGACTTAATGAAATGATCGTCATTTGGTATGCAGATTCCAAACACACAGGGGCTGGTACACGCGAATGCATAATAATACGATTCTTGCAGGTATTTTGAGACCGACGGCTAGTCCAGGCCAGTGGCTAATTGTTCGTTTATTCTAAATAATTGTATTTCGAAAATTTGATGAAACGGAGTGAGTTTCACTCCCATTAGAACGCGTAACAGATTGTTCGCGAAAATGATTACTTTCAAAGCTATTCTTAGATTTCGTTCGTTTCGTAAGTTCAAAAGGTAGAAATATAATGACGTTTATTATTATACTCGTAGCCATTAGTGACATACGATTATCAAACGCGATTCAAAAAGTATCGAAAATCAGCTAATAAGATAAAGAGAAATGTTATGTTATCTGAAGTTTCGGTGTAAAGGTTGGTTCGGAGGAATTTTCAGTAATACTTAAAAGTCGAAGCTTGAAGATCCCTCTTTTACCCAAGATAACGAGCGATCCTTACAGAAACGCGTATCCTACACCCTTACACTCCCGAAACCTTTGGCCTGAAGAAAACCGTCATCTTGGACCTGGAGTGAGGAACATCGTGCTGCAATAACCAAGGGGTGAAGGACGGTAGGTAATCGTCAAACTTTTTCAAACGACGTCAATAAGCGTGACGATCGGACTCGCGATAGTAATCAGTAGACCTTGAGAGACTATATAATAGAAGGGAATAATTCTGATGGGTCTAAAAGTAGACAGATGGTTCAAATAACCGTTCAAACTTCGGACTCTTAATTATCAAAAGATTCTGGACCAATTATGGACCTGCAGCCCCAAAGCTTTGTCTCCATGGTTGATGGAGAAAAAAAATTTGATGTACAAAATGAAAAGGGGGAAAAAAAAAAAAAATAATCTAATCTTTCCTAACAAGAACCGTTGCCCTTGGGTATCAGCACGAGACCTGTCATTATTTGAAACAGTAATTAATTGTCTTCGATAGAACAGAGAGAATTTTGGTCAGGAAGGGCGAGGGAGACAGATGAAGAGAAAATGAGAGAAAGAGAAAGAGAGAGAGAGAGAGACAGACAGAAAGTGGACGAGGGGAATAGATAATGAGAGTAAAAAAGAGAAGGAAGTATAAATAGCGAGAGGAGAAAGGATGGAATAAAGAGGAACTGATGGAAGAAGATGGATAGACAGATTGAGAAAGTAATGAGTTAGAGAGGAAACAGAAAGAAAATTACGTACCAGCTCAGAGACCAGGGGTATCGACTTGCGACGTGGCCGAATGTCCGGCATGCTGTCGATGTTGCTGTAGAATGGGTTATCTCCAGGGTGGCTAGAAGCAAATGTAATTATTTCCTTATTATTACCTGGGGCACTCGGAAGCTTCAATCTTCAATCTATATGTCTATGGCTATGTTTATGCCCTAGGTATATGTGTTGACGCAAACATGTCGTGCGAACCTCCCTTATTCTGGTCTAGTTCGAAAATCAATCAATTGCTACCGACCCCGACAGAGTGTATTGTTCTTCTCACCCATTCCAATGTAAAAGTTCTTCTATCAATATAACATCATGTTAAACTCATCGCAATTCGCGTATAGCTATATATATATATCTATATGTAATTATATCAGCGTGATATACGGCTGTTCATTTTCTCGCGTATAATAGTGAGAAAGAAAAAGAGAATAAAAGGTTGAAAATGAACAATCTATTTACAGCTGAGTAGAAAATTTCATCTCGTAAACGAACCATGAGCTTTCTAGAAAACTGTCTTCCTGATAGTATATTATGTAAGATGCAAGTATTGTATGTATGCTGTGCGCATCGATGCAGAGGGAGGAAATGACGCGTGGTTGAAAGCATCTATTAAAATTACGTTAAATTTACGCTACGTGTACGCTGAGAGATGTTTTTTTTTTTTTTTCTTTTTTTTTTTTTTGTAGACGGTGATGACTGGCGTAAAAAGTCTTCAAGTTTTAATATGAAAACGAAGTTGGCGATTAATCATTCAGCAAGCTTTTTTTCAAAAGTACCGAGCGACGACGACGTGGCGCTATGGGATGGCATGCAAACCGGGAATAAATTTTGTCCGCTTAAAACGAAGCGACCAACTGAATTGCGTATTTTATACATATGTATAAGAGAACGAAGAGGCTTGTGGATCGCTGAGGTTGATATATATACGAGACACGAACTTGCTTTGTATTCTATCCCCGGTATTCAGACAGAAGCTAACGGCTAACGGCATTAGAGATTGCAAGGAGATAGCCTCGCCTCTAAGTGGCCCTGCAAACCCACCGATGTCTCAACTCAGATACTAAATTTACCTTAGTCTTATCGTTAATTTCGATTGCTCACAATCAGTTCTATGAGATTATCGTTCGTATCGAATCTGGGTTACACCACGAATACCTAAAGAGACAGGTGTCTATGTTTGCGGCCTAGTTTCGCGTGTCGTACATCAGTTTTCATTATTTATTCATCAGGATGGTAGATACTGGAAACCCGAGTGTTAATTATACGTTTTTAAAACTGACCAAGCCTAATAAGTGTCGTCGCCGCGTATCTGGCTTCGAGATTCAGAGTCCGTATAAAACCTTGCAGCCCTAGCTAATCCTGGTTTTGTCCAGAAATGTGTTTAAAACCGAGGGTCGGTTTACATGCGAACAAAAACAATTCCGTTGCCCCAAGTAAACGTTTGCTTCTCCTTATTATTGTAAACTCAAGTACTAGGTTCGCTTCGCATTGACCTCACAAACGACAGTTCAACCAGAGATTCGAGGTTTCCGCTTTCTGAATAATTGAAATCTTTTACTATACACGAAATTTTGCTTCTCATATATATACGAATACGAAACTTCACAATGAATAGGGACGGTTTAGAACTCTATCCATATGTACACGAAACAATACAGGACAACTTACCCATTGCTACGTCCACTCGCATCGCCTCCAGCTCCACTGCCATTCTAACAAACAAAAAAACAATTTTATTACAACAAGCTAGCAACAATAAATAATTAGAAAAAAAAAAGAAAAAAAAAAAAAAAAGAAAAATAGAAAACAATGTTTTTATACGAATGATAGTATACAGTCTTATTAGAAACATGCGGCCACAGAAAAGCTGGAGCTTCTATCTGCTAGTTACAATTGCCGACTAACTTTGCCAATGTAGCATCGTATATATAGGTAGTACAACGTTTTCTATTCATCGCGTGCCTAACTTCATGAATCTGTTTTTTTTTTCTTTTTTTTTCAACTTTAACCCCGTTCCTTTTACTCTAAAGTGATTAGGTCGAGTTTCTTCGTAAATCTTAGGAGCACTCGAAAGATTACGAAGCGTAAGATTTACGTCTTACATTGCAGGATTGATTTCCTTTATTTGAGAAAAAAACAAAATTCAAAAAGGTTACCAGGCCAGCAAGGAAACGTGAATTTTTAACGTGGCAATTATATAGTACGTAGTCGGCAATCGGGCAGAAATTCATTCTTGATTATTATTATATAGATATTCTATCACGTCGCAGAGACCGGATATGCAATATTCATGAATATGACTGGGTGCACTGTTCTCCCGAAGGTGACAACCGTGGCAATTCATAATAAGGACAAAGCGGACTATAAAGCAGGGAGTTATGTGTTAATCGAATAGAGAGAGAGAGAAAAAAAAAAGGAAAAAATTTGGACAGAAATTTCACACGTCACTTCTATTAGTAAAAATTATTTCGGGTATACTCGGAAGTCATTTGACAAATGGGAAAATGAAAGAAAAAAAAAATCCAGAAAAAAAAATGAAGCTTTCATCTTGATTAATCGATGTTTAATATAGGGTATTATTTTAAAAGAGTCGTAAAATTTTTATTTCATATAAAAATGTTTTATAGCGCCACTACCCAAAACCGCGCCTTTAAGCAATGGGACAATAAATTTAATTCCCCTTCTACCATGTGATGGATATAACAAACAGCCACAGCCAAGTCACCTTGCTGAAGAAATACTGCACGTTTAGTCATTCTGTGCCACAGCTGCAACGTAGATAACGTTGAGGATAAGGGATACGTGTTACGTTGGTTAATTCTGTGGCCGCATACGCACAATGTTTTGCCATAGACAGATCGACGTAATAGAGAAATGAATATCAGACGATTTCTGAATTCCCCATTTCGTCAATATAGATTATGGATAAACTCCATACACTCAGAAAAAGGTTTTGTTGACACAACCAAAATTTGGTTATTATATGCACAATCACATTTTTTGTTCAGTCAATCAAATTTTTTGTTCAGTCAATCCAAAATTTCGTTCGGATAACCAAAATTTTGTTGGGAAAACCAAATTTTGTTGGGACAACCATAATTTTGGCTATTACAACAAAATTTTTGGGTGACTGAACAAAAAATGTGATTGTGCGTATAATAACCCAAATTTTGGTTGTGTCAACAAGACCTTTTTCTGAGTGTAGAGTATCGAGATGATCGGAACTTTCAGGCCCGTAGTTTAAAATTGAATATCGAATTGACGAAATGGAGTTTTGAAATTCGCCCAAATCACGCGGTTACATATAATTATATTTATATCTAGACGTTTGTTCGTTTTTCGCGAGGTTTGAGGATCGAGATAAAGGCTGGGGTATCGGTGACATAAACCTGACCAACAAAAGACTAGATCCTTCGTGGATCGTCGGATGACTTTTACCTCATTTAATGGAGCAGTTAAATTTTAGGAACCTCATACCTCTTACCTCGCGAAACAAAGGGTACGGTTTAACAGTACATATAAATATATGTTTAAGACGTAAAATCTTTGTCGTTGATATTATAGGTAGATAAACTTATAGACAGCGTAACAAGTGTTAAAATTATTTCCCCACAGGTATTTAGTGAGTAAAAACAGCCTCGTTCGACATATAAGTATTTATGTTCGGTAAATTATCTTTAGCCGAAGCTCTCTTTTCATATCTCTTTTTTTTTTTTTTTTTTTTTTTTTTTTCTACGTAAGCTTATATATTCCTGCTGGAAGAACGTCCTTCGATGTCTTTTTATACTCGTCATACCACAATGTGGGTTATTATCAAAAACGCATTTCTCAAAGAAGATCCGCATGTGATACCGCGGTTGCAATTTCAATTCCTATTAGTAATTCGTATAGTTTGATATGATTTCCTTTTTTCGGTACTCGCTATGCGAGTTGAATGATCTCAAAACGCGACTCCCCCAATGTTTAATCTTTAATTAAGCAGCCCTTGGGGTATAAAGATATATGGGAGAGCGAAAAGGAACCGTAGGCTTGAAATATTTGGGGTCTTCTTTGCGAAAGGTGTTATTGAAATTAAGGAAGAATAAATAAATATCTGTAGCATCACTTCTTGTACAATTATGAATACGTTTGACAAGCAACACTTATTATGAAATTGGTTCAGTTATCTATTAGGCCTTATTGACATTCTAAATATGTAGCTTAAACATTCTAATTAATATTCTAATTTCTATATCAAGCCAATAACTTCGATCGATGATTTAATGATATGACATCTAATGTAGGTAGTACAATGTTAGTGATATGGAAAGATGATATATTACTGCAGGTTTTTCTTAAGGCTCAAAGCTAGTGAAGGGATTTAATGATGGACAATTTATTATACTTATCACAATTATTAGCAATTGGAGGGTGAAAAAAAGAAAAAGAAAAAAAAAAAAAAAAACGATAAAAAACGAAAAACAGAAATATAATGTTCACATCTACGTTCGCACAATTATTGGAAACGCGCGACTGTAGACGGGTGATAATAAATATTAATAACATCTGGATTTAATTTTAACTTACGAATACATCGAGGTTTTGTGCTTAACTGGCTTTAAATGTTATTCAGGTTCAACAGAGCGCAAAATTTGTTTTAGGTTTTAGGTACGTTTGGACTTGATTACTTTAACCGTACTGCCAGGAGCTCGATGCGATACTTTAATTGACTTTTTCAGCCCGGTATTTCTTTTCTCTTTTATTTTAGTAGTTTATTCGATATTATAGAAGAAACCTTGACTTCGCTCGATCATAATTGCATGGATGTGAGTTTAAACATTCTTTTCCGATTCAATTTCGTTCGAGAGTTTATATTATGTAATATTTTCTGGTTATTCTATATAAACTTTGAAATTAAAACTTACTTAACGTATGAGGCATCTATTGCCACTTAAAATTAACTATAGTCTTTCTTGTGATAAATTAATGACGAAAGTTTTCCCCGTTGTTGAATTCAGTTTCATATACACACTTGACAGCGAAGGTGTACTATCTCTTCATTATATCTAATATATTTCATCCATGCATGCATGTTTGCATACTTAGCTATATAACCGCGATGTACCATATAACGCGAATAACAAACAAAAAAAAAAAAAAAAATAAATAACAAAAAAACAAAAACAGGAGTAATTAGTCTCTTCGTATTAAAGCTGTTCAATTAATTTATACGATACTTGTACGAAAGCAATGTCATAAAAATAAATGTCAATAAATTACCTCCTATATTAGGATACTCGTGCATGATCAATACTTCGCTTCGTTTATTTATATGATAGCCACGATATCATGAATTTCAAATAAACTGATAATATTTATACACAGTATATATACAGGTATATCATATCCTTTCACTGTCCTTAGGTCTGAAGAAAAATCTTCACAAATGACACCGCCCGCGTATAATAATTAAATTTTAACCCGTATATACACGAATTAAAACGGCTTAATTTTTAGTTCGAAGGTCGCATATACATATATGTGCGTGTTTGCCTGCGTGCATATGATATGTTGGCTGACCCATATGTGTAACGATAACGTATAGTGTGTGTATAATTATGCTCTACACCTGCGTGGTTGTAAATCCCGTTGTCGCGGCTAATCTCACGGCAACTATAGCTATGTGAATATACATAATGTGTGTGTGTGTATGTGTGTGTGTGTGTGTGTGTGTGTGTGTGTGCGTGCAAAAGCATTGGTTTTCATGCGCAGAATTGAAACTGTTTTACTTCGAGGAGCCTGAACCAAAACGTATAATCTATCCTGCAAAGACGCGTTGCGTACGTAATCCGTATCATATATGTCTGCAAATATATATATGTATAGGTATATGTATATCTTATAAATAAGCTAAGCAGGAATCACTCTGAATTTGTCTTGGAAATTGAAATTTTGTGAACTACTCAGAGAGGCGGTTTAATGAGGTTTGCTTATTCGGAAGATGGATTAAGCCGGTTATACGTATACGTATATATACGTATAAGTATGGGCCTTTTTGGAAGCGAATGCGTACACATAAATAATTTCAAAAGTTTGAAATCGCCTCGTGTTCTGCATTCTAGGGGTGCATGTTGCGCCTGAGGTTTTGGTCAGATTTTGTGTTCTGCTTCAGACTCCGAGCGAGAATAACGCAAGACTTGAAACGCGAAAGGTGAAATATGGAAAGGGAAACGTGGAAGTTGTTGGGGAGGAAATTGTACGACGAGAGGAAGTCCCGGTTCAAACTTTTCCTCAAATCTCAAACGAGCAGAAGAGAAGTGATGAAAAAAGAAAAGAGATGAAAGAGAGGCGAAAATGGAAAAGTGGAGGAATCTGTCTCGAGTTTTCACGCTGTTTCACTTTCCATTTCCATTTCCGTCCGCGTCGCCCTGGGTGTTTCTCCATTTTACCTGAGCTTCAGGCAGGCACGACAATTACGCGCCTACCAGTTATGTGTTTCTATATTTTCTATATATATAATATATAATACATTTATATATAATATGGTATGTGTGTGATATATGCTTTCGGAGTGATTTCTGCTGTTCAAATCCTGCATAATAAAGTTCGGACCCGAAGTAGTAAACGAGTCGAGAGAGACCATTTATATCGGATATTTCAATTCATCTTAGTGATAATACCTACTATATATATTGAATTGAGTTAAATCTTGAGATGCATGAACTTTTTAATTAGCACAAACCTTTTAATTAATAGGGTATTTCCTCCATCGTTGCAATTTAAACTTTGGCTCACTTTTGTCGAAGTCGTATAACCCGCTCTTTAGTGAAAACAGTCGCCTACCAATTATTTTACTAATTTTAAGTATATCATTTTCAACGTTAATTATTTGCCGGAAATTTTGTAGCTACTGACCGTTTTCTAATTAAATGCTTCACGCTCTCTCGTACCCAATTAATTAACGGATTTCATTTTGACGCATCTGTATAAGTAGTTACGTAAATGTTGAGACCGTTGGGAATACGAGTGTGTTCGCTAATAATAACCCGTCTCCCGGGAACGAGAGATAAGAGTGAAAAAGAAAAGGACCGCATGCAATCGCAGCCTTTGACGGATCTGCCACTTTCAACTGTGAAATCTGTGTGCAAGACTACTTTCACATGAGGGCTTATCTCGAACCTTGGCAGGCTAACGGTATATCGGATAGGAATATGATTTCGAATTTTAACGCACCTGTAGATTCGATTTTTGTCGATTACTGTAGGTATATTTGCAATAGGTATGGAAATTTGAGATTATAGGCGTCACAGTAATTCTTCAATCTTTACTCGATAATTTTCATCTTTTTGCACGCGAATATAATACATCAATATAAAGGTGAAATAATCCTACATATTTCACACATTTAATTATGCGTGATTATAGAAATTCATATATTTAAAATGCAAATTTGACTGCACTACCTGCTAATTGTAAGTTTATAATTGACACAGACGCTGCTACTTACATATCGTTTAAAGATAAGAAATAGCGATACCTTGTTTAATTATGAACGATGAATTTATAGTGGATATAATAAAAAACGGATAAAAAAAAAAAAAAAATAAAAAATAAAAGTTTTTCCATACGCGTTATTTAATAAATGTATATTAAATTTATGTGTAAATATATAGTCGAAAAGTATGACATAAATACTAATTATAACGTACACCAAGTTATTATTTATAGGCGCAAAAATTGTTTGTATAAAAGTGTGAAATTGTTGGTCTCCTCATTTACCAAAAAAGCTTATCGAAAGTATGTATTTTCATTTTTTTTTTTTTTGGCCAGGCGTATATAGAAACGTGTAGAGCGCATTTAATTCCGGATTGCTTTCAAAATTATTTCAAATGAAATTTAATTAATTCACGCGAGAACACGCGGACTGAAACTCGTCGTAGGCAATTATACCATATACACATTTCAAAGCAAGTTATATTTAGCGGAAGACATGGTGCTGCAGATGTGATGCCAAGACCGAATATCTACACTAGATAAATAGGTACAACGTATTTATTATTGTTTATCAAGATATACTAGGTATAATTACTGTTATTATATGAAATGAAATGAATCAACTTGAACATATAATATAATTGCAATTAAATCTGTCATTTAGTATAATATGGTATAACTACCCTACCGATCTATACAGGGTGTCCCATTTGAAATTTCGCATTAGAATATCTCTGAACCTAGAGCTGCTGTTGAAAAATGTTTGGGATGAAAATTGTTTGGTTCGAAGGGGGACACAAACTGGTAAGATCACAACTGATCTGATACTACCAGTTTGTGTCCCCCTTCGAACCAAACAATTTTTATCCCAAACATTTTTCAACAGCAGCTCTAGGTTCAGAGATATTCTAATGCGAAATTTCAAATGGGACACCCTGTATACCAATTATCTACATATTCAAATCTTTTTGTTCTTTCCTTTTTACCTACGAGATTATGAACGTGAGATGAAAATATTAGTGCACGAATATATAGGTAGAGTCCGCGTTAGCGATTAAGCTATAATCACTGGTAGTAAATTTCATTTGAAAATAAGATATTTAATATCATTGTAGCGTTATTACTAGACGAAGTTCGTAATACTAGTCACTTTACGATTACCCCAACCACGCGCCTATAAAACTTTGTAAATTATATCATTATCAGAGTTCTGACTATTACGTACTATGCAATATACTCGGCTTTTAATGACAATGGTAATGTAATGACTAATGATGATAGCAGCAATGATAATGGAAATAATTATTACACTGTCGACTCTCTGATTAAGGTTCGTGATGAGGCGAGTATTGAGGGAATAGGATTATGAGAAACGATTTACACCCCGGCTGCCACACATCGAGTTTAAAATTCGACTGAAAGCCTATGACAGAAGCTTTTGACCAAACCTCCAGTTCTGCTTTTGAGTTTACTAGGGTGAAGGTAAGCTTCAAGCTTCCCAGCTCAGCGGGGGTGAAACGTTTTCATGGAGCAGGGTGCCTTATAGAGAGAGACGACTGTAATAATATCAATAATACTGGTAGGAGATTCACTTGGATCTGCCAGAATGCTAGGAATAATTAAAACTACGACAGCCAATAAATACTGCTACGGATTAATTTCGAAGTAACGAAGTAATCAATGATCTACTATAGTCGCCTCTATGTAATTTATCTTAAATTCGCGAATAATCTCCTTGCAGGGGTGCACGTTAAGCAGCGTTATTTCGTAGATTTACATATTAGTATGTAATACAATTACGGTTTTGAGCGTAGAAATATTTATTTCATAGCTCACGCCGCATATATGCTGTCTGACGCGCGATATAGCTATACGCTAGTTTTTCGCGATCGCAAAACACCTCGTTCTTAAAGCTGTAGTATAACGGGTTTGCGAGTGATTTGTAAACAGTAACGGAGTTTATACGCGAAATGTTAATTAATCATTCTTATTAGTTAATTTGCCTGTAATACTCGTTTTTTTTAGTAATCCTAACACCGAATACAACGAAGTACGGACGATACTATGTACTGTGCTAGTCTAGAGCAAGTCTTTAGATACGGAAGCATGTATTTTCTTTCTTTACATTCTAAAACATCAAATGGGGTATGAAATGCGGCGGAAGTGCTCGCACGGAATGAAATTACAAGATGTTTGGGTGGAAATAACCGTACAATGTGAGCGTTAATTTGAACTTTGAAACTCCCAGTTAGGGATTAACATCGAATAAAGTTCTCCCCAGAAGCTCATAGCAAGCCAAAAAAAGAAAAAAGAGGAAAAAAGAAAGAAGAAAAAAAAAAAAAAAACGCTTCGGACCGGAGCAGGCGTCAAACGGACGATAAGGGAAGCCAAGGGTCGGACGAAGCACTGTTGTCGTCTTTTCAAACGTTTGACACAATCGACTTAAATTTCCGTCTACATTGTTAAGGACGAGGGATTCCTGCGACTTGGAAGTAAGACGAGGGTAACATGGGGAGTTCGCTTTTTACAAGCCCTAATTTGATTTTTTGTTATTAACCTAACGAGATTCCGCTTTTCGGTGTTCGTCAAATCGAAAAATTTCTGATCACCCGTCGAGTGTCAAGTTATAATTACAACGATACGCACTCGCGCCAATATTCATACACTTTTATGCACAATGCAAATATAATCTATCTCATTGTGATCATACAATTTTGTCCGATTACTTCTACGCGACGTGATCAAATTTTTTTAATTTTCAAGCCTTCCATAGCGCAACGCGTATCGCGACCGATTGATTGGCTAAAATTAAAATAAAACTGAAATAGCAGCGTGGCTATTGAAAACGGGCAAGGCCCTGTCCCTACTATATAGTTAGCTATGTTTTATCGACACGCATCACGTATTCGAGTAAGATCGTTTTGATAAAAATCCCCTGTTATGATGAGACTATAAATATAACCTCGTATATTTTAATATTTTGGTATATATACCTATATAAATATCGTACGGTTATTTCCAACAATGTTTCACATTTGAAATTTTGTGCGTAAAGAGTGCAGTGAATAGAGTGAATGGTGTTACGAATGATTCGATGTGCGTGAATTTCTGATACTTCGAATGCATATGTAAAAATTCACTGCTACATTTAGGCGTTCTTTGAATTTCACGTCTTATACTTACATCTGCATTCGAAGATATCGGTCTTAAAGCATAGGTACGGTAGAGACCGCCTACTTACAATTAAACTACAGCCATGAAACCTTTTCTACGATTATAACAGGTATATATATATATTATATAATATGTGTATATTATAGTTAATTACCTATCCTATATGCACTCATTGATCGATACTGGGATAGTATCGATAGTCCTTGTTTAGGCTTTTAGAAATATTGCTTCGCAAAGCGTCTATGGTGCTTCTTTAAATTGACTAGTTCATTTGTATATTATACCTCAGTGCACAGGCGAACGTTTGTTTTGTTGCCGACTCATGGATCGACGTGATAACGTGTCCGTATATGACAGATAAACAACATCGATCGATATATAATGCATAATAACCACTATCGATAAATTATTATGTATTGACTGGTTTTTCTTACTTCTGCTATTCATTAGATACTTATTTTTTTTTTTTTTTTTTTGACCTTGTAGTCATTTCAATTTTGCACGTAGAGTTACGCGCCCGTAAGGTGAATCCGAGATATGTTGGGCGGAGACCGATTTTTAGGAGTGTGGGAGACAATGAAATTTTATTTACAGTTGCCTTGGACCTTAAAAGAGCCAACGGCGACTGCGTTATGAAAGTCAAAAGAAAGGTAGTAAGGTACTAAATTTTTGCCCAACTAAATCGCGAATACACCTTACTCAGGTTCTCGTGCCCTCACTTGATCATGATACTCACTGCCGTTGGCGGATGGGTGACTGTGGTTTCTTGTGTCTTCGCGTCTTCGACCTCCTTCAGTTTGTCTTCGGCTTTTCGTTCTTTCAATGCCTTAAGAAGTTTCCACCTGGATGCTGGGGGCCCAGGACTTGCCTGACCCTCCTTGAGCGTTGCGTCTGAACTTCCGCACGACGAGGAGTCGATTTTGATCTTGGGGAGACTCAGGGTTGCCGTTGTCCCGGTTTCTTCACTCTCAGCATCCTCTCTATCACCTTCTAAGACAGTGCTCTCTGAATCCCAACCCCCTGGGATACTGACGGATACCTCACTAGGTGGTACACTTACGCTACCTTCTCTCGACAGCGATTCTGATCCCGGAAGATGTTTTTCACCGTGGCGAAGGGTGGACCCACTCGAGCTCCTTCTGGATTGTTCTTCGTTTGGAAGTTCGTCTTCTTCCTCGTCCATTGAGTGGCCAGGACTATCAGGACCCGATGTTTCTCCGGAGGAACCTTCTTCGGGTGGTTCAATTCTCTCTTCCCGCCTGGCTTCCTCTTCGTGGGCCCAAGTATGGTAATCCGTCACCCTGGCAAACACAGTCTCGACGCTTTCCGCCGTTTTTCGTTTAGGTATCGGTCTCTCGTCACGATCTCGCGATCTCTCCATCTCTCTTTCTCTTTCGTGGTCCTTCATTGTGCCGTTCATTCTTGCGTTTCGTGCGTATTCTTCCTTGCTAAGAATCTCCTCTTTGGGTTGAGCCTTCAGCCTGAGTTCGCGGAGGACGAAGGACATCCTCTCTTTGACGTCCTCATCCGGTTCAAAAGGTTCTATTTCATCAGGTTCCCGTATAACACCCATCTCTATTTCCATCTGCGATTGTCTCTCGAGTTCCTCAAGTTTCCGTAGCTCATAGCAGTACCATTCATCCTCAGAATCTATGGAATCTTCGGTGCTCTGTCTTCTGGAAGACACCCGGGACGTACTTCGATATGAATGTGTGCTCCGGTTGTCTTCGTCTGCCTCGCCACTTCGTCCCCAGGGAATTTCGAGAGACTGCTGATGCCTAGGAAGGAAGCGACTCCCGCTCGTTGTATGTCCTCTCAAGCTGGATGCCGAAGGACTGCCCTCGGACGGCGGAGCTTCCTCAGAAATGCTCGTCACCAGTTCTGGAGGTTTCGCTATACCAGGCTTCTCTTCCCTCTCGGAGACAGATTCTTCGGTGTACTCGAAGTTCGTATCCAACGGTTGAATCAAACCGTCGTCAGACTTTTTGTCGAGTCCTACATCTTCGTTTGTCGCCTGTTCGTCGGAGACAGTGGAAGACTGCCTTTGACGATACTTGCCCAACGCCCTGGATACTGCAAATTCCATACTTGCACCACCCATCAGTGTAACCGGCGGTAACTTTGGTGCCTTTTCGTTCGGTGCCTCGTCAGAGCTGCCCGCTGATCTCTTAATGTCACCTACAGTTGCGAATATTGACGATCCACCTGATCCGGAACCGGTACTTTTACCAGACGCCTCTTCTTCTCCTGCTACATTGTCCGAAAACTCGTGTTCACTGCCGTCTGGCTTACGTTCTTTGACGACATTCTCCTGAGCCACTTGTTGCTGAAGTTGTTCTTGATGTTGTTGTATTTGCTGTTGAAGGATTTGCTGCTGCTGTTGGATATTCTGTTGCTGCTGAATGAGTTCCTTTTGCTGTTGTAATGTCTGCTGTTGCTGCTGGTGTAACTGTTGCGCCTGTTGCGCCTGTTGATGTTGTTGGTGCTGTTGGACTTGTTGTTGATTCTGCTTTCTTTTACCGCTTGATTTGACTTTTGCAAAGAAGGCGGCGTCTTGAGTAGCATCTGAGAGTGCGCTGTCCTCATCTTCCGACATCCCGCTTTGACGCCCACTACTCCATTCCGTCTCTGATTGTTCAGGATCTGACAGTGACTGTGCAGGATGTCCCCTGCGTTTGGCTTTTTGTAGAATTCCTGATACTGTAGAGACTAAAGTATGCTTTTTCTTTTTTCGTGTCGCTTGGCCGCCACGAGCCCGTCCTCTTCCCGATGCTTCCGCGGAAGGTCGTTGTTGGGGAACACCATCGGGAGGCATGTCCAAGTCTTCCCTTCTCACACCTCCCGGCAACGACTGGCTCCTATATCGTTTACTCAGATGCAAGTCTGGCAACCAGTTGCTCATTGAACTCATTGCGCTTTTCAGCGAAGCTCCTCTTCGAACTTTTTTCGTTGCTTTTGGTTCTTCGTGGTCTTTTATATCCGCGGATATACTAATGTAGCCCGATTGCGATACAATGACTCCGGACGTATCGTAGTAATCTCCTTGTTGGGCTTGCTGTTGATCATGACCGGATATCCTAGGAGTTTCGATGTCTTGAAGATACTGGTGTTCCCTCTGCCACTGTCTTTGGTAGCCGTCCACCAGTTGCACACTTTCCGAGTGCGTCAGTCTTTGTCCGTAGGGTTGATACTGCTGCTGTTGTTGTTGCTGTTGCTGCTGCATATAGTTTTGAGGGTACATTTGATTCCCGTAAGCGTGATATTGCTGTGATTGGTAGGCAGGTGGATTAGGATACCTTCTGTCCGTATATGGGCTTTGGGCGTAACTACCATCTGAAGTGAGTGAGCGAATGCTCGACGAGGTAGAGTCGTGGGGTATTTGTCCTTCCATTGAACTGAGCCAAGAATTGTCGTTGGACTCAGTTCGTGGAAGATTTGCACTGGTAGGATAGTACGAGAGAGCATCAGTAATGTTGCCTGTCGGGAACATAGTTCTGTACATCGCAGTTTTATAGCCTTCGTGATTCATCATTCCGTCACCGTAGGACATCGCTCTCGTTGGTTTTTTGCCGTGAGAGCTACTGCTGGTGATCGTAGAGGCTGGGTAAGGATGGAGGTTATAATCTTCAGGGTAGTTTGAGTATTGTTCTAAAATTTCAGGATAATTCTCTGCATCTATTGTCCTGGACATGTAAGGTCCAGAACCACTAGTGTAAACGCTAGTGATAACTTGCTGACGATTGCTACCAGCTACGGAATATATGGCAGGCTGTTCAGAGCGATAAACAAAGTCAGCGCTCGTGCCGGTAGGAACTGTGTCGTAAGTGTGCTGCAAACTTTGCTGTCTCTGGCCTCGTCGTTTAGGGCTTGGACAGGGGTTATCGGAGCTCGGGGCTGGTGGAGGCACAAAGTTGTAGTCGTCTTGCGAGGAGCAGGGTGACTTGACGGCAGTAAACGCGGACAAATGATTTATTGTTGTCGACAACACGTTAGTGGTAGAGTGAGCGTTCGATAGGGAAGAGCTGGCAAAAGCGTCTCTTCCCTCGGGAGTATCATATAGTGGTTCCTGCGTGAAAATTGGGGTTTTTTCTGGAAGTGGGGGTATAGGACTCGATGCTCGTAACGTCTGCGTCGTCGGAATTAAGCCTGATCTACTGTGGTCCACCGAGTACGACGTCAGCATTTTATTTATCGAATTCTTCGGCGATCCTGGAGATTTATCAAGGCTACTCCATCCGCTCATCGACGATAGGCCAGAGTCCGACTTTGCAGCAACTATATTCGCGTTACCTGACTTCGCCACGTGCTTCGGCGAGATTTTTGGCGATTTTGGGGAGTGTGGAGTTCTCGGACTCAGCCTTCCCTGGTCAAGGGTAGTGATCTTCTCCCCGCTTCTTGGAAAGCTTGGACTTTGCGCTCTCTTTGTATCGGCAGAGTCCGGGGCTCTGTGATCGGTACCAGGCATCAGGAAACTGTCTCCGGAATCCTGGGGGGCAGGGGGTGGTGGCGAACTCGGCGAAGGACTTGGGGGTGTTCTACCCTCGGAAAACTCAAGGGTCAACCTAGCTGCGCTGCCAAAATAACCATCTTGGCGCGTTCTGAGGCTCTGTACACTGTGCACACTGTGAACACTGTGGGAGGAGAGCGTGGGGGATGGTACCTTGTCGGTGGGGATAGAGGTATTATAAATAGTTGGTGAGGCGCAGGTAACCGTAGCAAAGCTCTCTGCCATAAGATCAGTGAGCTCTTTATTTTCCGCGTACCCTTTTGCGAAGTTCCCGACGTCTATGGGTAGTGGAATGACCGGCTCTGGGCTCTTCTCCAGTAAAGCAGCGGTGTAGCCTAATCTGGGTGGTGTATACGTTGGCGGGGTTGAATCCAAGTTACTTCTCTGGGCATTTACCCTCGGTGAAATAGACCTAGTGGTGAATTCCGCGTCAGTAGCCATTCCGCTGTCTGTGCTAACTCTTGAGGCAGACCTTCCGGTGGATCCAGGACTCCTAGAGTACGTCCAGTTGTCGACATCTGTTTCAGCGTAGATTTTTCTAAGCTGTTCATCAATGCTGCACGACTCTTCGGCGAGTTTCGCTTCGGCTTCCGTCGCGTATTGGTGCTTCGGCGACTCCATTAGTCTGGATTGTAGTTCCTTCAGATTTTGCGAGTCCTTTTGGAGTTTTGTAGTCAGTCTGTCCAATTCGTGAAGTTTCTCGAGGGCCACTTGGTCGATGGAACTCAGCCTTGAAAGTTGTGCCAGGTCCTGCTCACTGACGCACGGTGTATTTCCACGGTAGCTTTTGTAATCGGCAGCACTAAAGATTTCACCCTCGTCCTCATCATCGCCGTCCTCAACCGCGGACACTACTTGCTGGTCTTCCTTGTCGCTGAACGTCTCAACGCCCTCAGTCAAACCCTCGTCTGGATTTTCCTTCAAAGAGATTCGCTCAAAGTGGTCACCTGCCTCCTTTTTTCCATTTCCATCTTCCGCCTCTTCAGCCTCCTCCCATATCATACCCAGCTGTGACGCTGGCCTCGAAGTCTCACCGCAAATCAAGTCCTCGCGGTAGGCGTTATTCAGACTTCTATAAAAAGCCTCGTCGGGGGTGTTTGCCTCTTCTTCCAGCGTCTCCAGGGTCTCACGATCTAGATTACGAACATTTCTGTGCATATCTGTGACAGCTGCTACAGCCCCTGTGCTATCCTGAGTGATGCCATGTAATCTAGCCAATTCCTGCTGTGCAAGTTTTTCCCTCAAAACGCTCGTCTCTTCGATGCCTATAGCCGCTCCAAGGCTTTCAGCAATCGCGTCTAGTTCACCAACAGAACTCTGCTGTGCCACAAGCGCATCTTCTACACATGAGACGCCATCCGATGTTCCACCAGTTGCGTAAAACTCTATCAATTGGCTTATAACTGTCTGCTGTTCGTATAGCAGACCTTCTAATTTTTCCAGTCGTTCCCACATCTTAATATATTCTTGACTGAGGAGGTCCAGTGCTCTCCAAGCGTACTTCAACTCAGTCTCAAGGATGTTCAACCGCGTGCCTAAGCGTTCCATGTAATCACTGATTATGTAATCAATGCTGGCATCTCCCGATATCCCGTAGCTCGGCATCGCGGGGGGATGAGCACCAGGAGGGCTGCTTGGGGCAGGTCCGGAGCTCAACTTTGCAGACTCCATTTCAAACTGTGTGGTTAGGTTAAGCGTTTTATAATATCGTTACTTTGCTCAATTTTTTGACATAACAATTGCTGGTGATTGATCTCCTCGTGTCGGAGGCAACGTTAAAATAATGGAATTCTTTCTCGTGGTCCGAAGAGCCATAGCTTCTGCGAGTTGAGAATCGGAAATTTATTACTAATCTTAAGCTCACAGCCGGTATAGTCACAGCAGGTCTTTGCATTCCGATGGGCAAAGTTGAGTATCTCCATATTGGATCGAACATTCGTTTCCACTCTTCTTCAGATATCCGCTTATTTTCTTCTGGTTTATAAATTTTATTATTATTTTTCAAACTATTCACACCGTTCTAAAGCACATTTTAAACTCTCAAAACACTGGGTCCTTTATGATTTTCGTTGTCAAAGTCTTTTGTTGATTTATTATACTGTTCTTTTTACTTCCTTCAATCACTCGGTATCCTGCGACTGTTTTTAGTCCAATCAAACAACGACTCATTGAACCGTTGAATTTACACAACACTTTGTAAACATGAAAACAATTGTCGAGTTCAAGCTGCAATCGCTGTCTGTAAACAAACGGAAATCCCAGATTAAAACCACCGGCGCCGTGACAAACAAATGTAAAGAGTTACGGAGTCTTTCATTGCGTTTACAAAGGACGTTAACCTCCGTATATTCGCAAGTACAACGCGAGACTCACATATCGTATTTCTCAAGAAATCCTCCAGCACATAGAAAAAGTCATAAGATACGGATTCAGGACATAAAAATCGAAACCAAAAGAAACATAAAAGCTGATTGGCACGTTGGGAAGTACTGCCTGGCGACCACTTTCTGGCTCGACTTTCATGTATGTGTTACCCAGGATTTATCCCGTTTATTTCCACGTCTTTATATTATTTAGACATGGTAATCTCCTTTGAGACAGTTTCCTCGTAAATTCCTTAAACTAAATAGTTAATCAACAGCTGTAATTGTCATGAGACGTCGAAGGGGGAAGTCTAACTAACTATTCGTTAGACATCACCGACGAGGATTTCCCGAGTCGTAAAGTGGTCGGGATTAAACTTGGATGTCACGGCGCCGTGAGTGGTTGAGATGGTGGTGGGAAAATCGGTAGGGAACAGGATGACATAGCTACATAACATGACCGCAGTTTTACGTGGGTCCTTTGTAATTCTAATTAATGTAATATGAGAATTGAAACTCTTGCGATTAGTGACCAAGACGCATAAATGATATACTCAGACCCACAGGGTCCCACGTCAACCCTTATCCGCATAAACCTACAAAAAATTGATCAAAATTGATCCAAATCTATCAGCCATGACTTCTGGCTATAAGGATGAACTGCAACCGTATCTGTATGCTCAAAGGAACTGGCAGCTATTAAATAAGTTAGAGCAACGTCAACGTGCTCCCTGATAAGTTGTCGTCGTCTTTAACCGAGTTACCAAGAAAGTCCTGTGTTTGTTGGCAGAGTTTTTGCAACTAAGGGTTTACACATGCTGCACGTAGGAGCGCAAGAACGCGTGCAGAATGCTCAAGAAATGTTAGTCAGCTTCGTCAGTTTCCTACGGAAAGTTTTCCTTGGATAATTAATTGATAATTTCCTCACGCTCATCAGCGTTCTATATGTATATAAGTTTCACTGGTAATTTGTTGCAGCGGTCTGCGCCAGCAGCGTTACTCTCTGGATACTAAGTGTTTCGAATTAGAGAGAAGCGAAACGTTGACTCGAGGGATGAATATTGATCATGATGAACAAAGAATGTGTGAAAATCGTTGAAAACTTGATAACATTTGAAGTTTTCTAGCTGTGATTCCCCCCCCCCCCCCCGATGAAGACAAACTAGGCCCCTGTAAGTTATCGAAAATTTATGACTCGTAAGACGTTTATAGGGTCGGAGTAGCCGAATGAAAATATCAAAATGTTTCAAGTTCCGATGTTCGAAGTACAAAGTTGGTGCTGTTCTTCCGATGGACCTTGCATGCATTATATTTCTAATTATTTCCAGAGTACAAAAATTGAAAATCTCCAGCCCTAATAATTTCCAGGTAGTTCATTAGAGCCTCAAGCGTTACGCGGGTGTTGGAAAGGTATGCTTTTTATTTCCGTTCTCAGAGTCGTTAGAAAAAAAAAAAAAAAATCGTCAGATATCAAATTATCATATTTCCATGCTAAACGAGGTTCGTTCAAGGGTATCGAAGGTAGCAGAGGTCATTTTTGGGTAAATAATTCGTTTGCTTCTCGGAAAATATGGATTTTTTTTTCTCGCTCGACAGCGCGTTATCTGTGTCGTTGGGGTTATGGCTGCCCCTTATCTGTCTCCCCTTCCACTTAATCAAACGAGAGAGATGCCGGAAGAAGTAGGTGTGTATATATCACTGTCTATATACATAGATACCTGATACACACATATACAACTCTGTATAACGGGGGATGCGCGATCCACACTAAGGTTAGTTCGTTGAGCAAACGAGGAGAGGCCCTTGCCGCATTTTTTAAAAAGGATTCTAACCGAGAGCCCTTCTTTGTTCCCGTAACCCGGAAAATGAGATCAGCCCCGTTGCCTTGGGTAAACAACGATCAATGAAATCGGTGGGTGACGGGGTTTCGAGATCACTTCATCCGGTAACGATCGCTTCGGATTGGTCACTCGCGAATCACAGAGAATTCAGGGAAGTTTTACTCCCTAGATTTAGAGGTTCTATACTTAAACATGGAGTGGCCCGTTGATACCGTATACTTCGGATATTTTATTAGATAATTACGCTGAAGGAAAAGGCTTCGAAAAAATCCACGAACTTCAAAGATACAATTTCGATACCATAACCAGACAAATTAATCATTTTTCATTAAATCGAGTGGAGAAATAGGTGATTTAATCACAGAGGTATTCAATAATTCATCGTTCTGACAATTCAATATGCAATGCATTATTGATTGTCAGTTTCAAAATGCAAAGAGTAAATCTATCACTGGGCTTGCAGCTGCTCGACGATTTTCCTCATGGACTCCGATAGAGCGTCACATTATTTGAATTATGTGCATTATTTGATATCGTCAATTTTCGACTTTAGCGAATGAAAATTATTATAGGTACACCGTACAGAGTAAAAAAGCAGAAAACTTTTTGATTCGAAAAACGAATTTATCTTCCATTGTCTGTATTTTTTTTTTTTTTTAAACCTTTATTGTATATGGAAGTATTTTTCAAGTCTTAGCATTGTTTAATGAAATGTTAAAGGTTAATTACCCACTTGAATGGGGTATCCCGTGTTCCTCGAATAATTAATTCGAACGATCTCGAGGGCGTACACTAATGAGAGGATAAATTTCGAGGAACGGAGATATACCCTTATACCTGTACGGTTCGCAAAATGCATGTTAAAAATCACGTCGATATTTCTTTCGGGCGATAAATGTTACGAATGCTACGGCTTATACCGCATTCCCTAAGCCCCGAACGTATCGCGAAAAGTTTTTCTCAAATTTAAATGTTCCCAGGGAGAGAACCCAGCCTCGGATCATTCGTCATATAAAGTTTCCGGTGACCGCGAAGTATTAGATTAAATGGGCCAGGGTACGGGTGACATTAGCTTTAGATAAGGGCTAAGGCTGGCTTGGGCTCGAGTTATAGGTTCGATTTATCGGAGATATTGAACTAAAAATACAAAGCCAGGTTAAAGACTGCGTTTGATTGAGTGAACGAAGCCTCTCAGCTGTGCGATGGCTTCTCGTTTCAGGTAGGCATTAATTACGTTGATCAAGTGTAAAAAAAGAATAGAGAATAGAAAAATTGTTGCGATCGATAACGTAGGGGACATCTGGGGGGTAATTAGGCAAAGCTTCATGTTATTTCAGAACTTTAAGTCGCATCAAAACTTTTCAAGTATCGTACAAGCAGCTTAATAATCATAAATTTTAATTTCAATCTCAGTGTAGACTATGGACGTGCCCAAAGCGTCGGAGTCCTCGTCTCTCTACACGGAAGAGGGAATCTTTTGAAAGTTCATTACATTTTTTTAAGTCGAAAAATCCAGATGGCCCCAAAGTGAATAAGATTACGTGGACGAGATCTGTTAACGAATTGAAACGAACGAAAATCCGGTCAACCGCGTTCCAAGTCTGAATATATATGAAATGACTAAGAAATAGGAATATTCGAAAGGATCAGTTCTCTGTCGACGGATGCGAAACGTTGATATATTTTCCGAGTCATTACTTATCTGGGAAACGTGAAACTCCGTATTTATCGCAATATATATTATTTTTTTTTTCCTTTTTTCCGCAGGTTTTTACGTGCGCAGAATATCAACCAGCAGTGATAATAGATCCGGCGGAACGACGCTCTTCGGAATCATCACGAGCTAGGAATACTCTTTAAATGAGGGTGGGGTTGAAAATTTTTCTATGAAACCGTATCTGCCGAGGTAGGGAGTGGTTTTGATCCATTTTTTCAAATATTTCACGATGAAATATTAGAGTTCTGAAAATCCCGTCATATTTGATTTCCAAATAACTTCATACCGCACTTGGTCGCAGCAGGCTGCGTATAGGTATATACGGACGAATAAACTTTGATATTTAAAGTCGGATATGAAAACTCGCATTTTTTCCCGCTCGCCATACCCCACCGAATTTAGGTGGAAGGAGACGCAATCCTCGCTAATGAAACGGCCTTTTTTCCAACATTCACAGTTCTGGTCTGAAGCCTATGTTTGTTCATCCTCTTCGTTATGGTCAGAATCTTGTTTGAAAAGTGCCCAAAGCTGACGTTATAAAGTCTCAAATGGTTTGGAGGATCGTTGGACTAATTTAAACGTCAGAAATTTTTGGCAAAAGTCACGTATTCCTCCGTGTGTTGAAATTTCAAGTCAACCGGATAAGTTCAACCGCTTAGTTACACAACGAATTTTTTTTTTTCTTCGCTAACGAACTCATTTTTATTTCTCCTTAATAACGAGCGAAAAAACCCTTTGCCCTTACCACATCATCTCTGAGCAATAACTTCCACCACGCGATGAGTTCTCAATATCGATAAGGCAAGTTTTTCTTTTTTTTTTTTTTTTTCTTCCCCCCCAAAGTATACCCACCGGAATTTCATGATATAAATTCTAACCGCTGAAATGCGCCGTTTTTCGTTGGTGCTCAAGTATTATGAGGTTTCTTTTTATTCGGAAGCGAAAATATTTCAGCAGCTGCGTGAAAGCTATAGACAGGTATTTCGCGATTAATTTTAATTCATAATTCGTAATCAACGATACTTCCAGGTCGAGGAACTGGGAGCACTTCATAATTAATCCGATCGATTCGCTGACTAGTTTCAAATAAATCCAATATGTAGTCTATAGAATCTCATCTAAAAATGAATTAATTTGTAAATCTTAGACTACAGATCGCTTAAAATGTTTCGAAATAATGGATACTCATCGGTATCTTGTTGAGGAACAAAAATTTACATATTTTAGTTTGAAATTTTACTTTCTGAAATTCATTGTGAATTGAGTGGCTCTCAAGCCCCTCGAAAATGTGCAACAAGCATTTGAAATTTCCTGCACTGAAGCAATTGCGTTACCGTAACGCCACAGAGGTCATTAATTTACGTCAGAGACATAGCTCGGACTGTTCTGGCGTTGAGAAGAACGTGAAATGAAAATTACAGTCCTTGGTGTAAGGGCTGGGGAAAACGCGGTTCTCTTCGTCGCTATACAAAATGGAAATTACTCCAGAATACTCAACACGAGGAGACGAGGCACCAAGTCGACTTGTGACTATAACAGAGATTGTGTGGCCTAAAATTTAGGCCAACGATAACCTGACTCGTAATGGAGATAGGAAACCTTGCGTAAATTTAGTTGAGATATCAATCCTAGTCGTATTGATAGTAAACCGTCATTTGCTAGCGCGGGTCGCATCAATCTCCCAATTAGTTCGATACTCGAGCTGCTACGCCAGGTACCTAGGTACTTTCAAAACAGAAACATTGCCTGAATAAATATCCGATTTGTAGCCCGAAGCGACAAACTTGATCCGCCGTGATTGTTCGATGTTAAACAGTTACTTGTAGGGGTTGATTTAAATCTGGTGAACAAGTCGAAGGCGCGATTATTTAGCTTTGGAAAATAGATTTAAAATGAATGAAGTTATATAAGGTATCAATAATTCATAACTACTGCTTACAACGATAATATTTGCATAAAAAGAAAGCACAGTTTCGATGTCTCTTTAGAGAAGCTCTCTGATAAAGTATACAACTCGAAGTATTACGAACTCGGGTGTTGTTCTGTAAGTAAGTACTTAGAATTAGACCGCCTCCGAAAAGCCTGTCACGGCAGATAAATCTTTTACTAAATTTCCCTGCAGAACAAGTTCCTGCTGCTGTTTCTGAAAATGTTTCACTTCGCTTATTTGACTCATTCTGCTAGATTAATTATTTTATACAAAACGACCGCGCTATAAAAGTTCCATTCATTCTATGGGTGCAATATGCCTACGAAGGAGATACTGACTTGAGTTTGTTCAGCAAATTAAAAAAATATACTGCGAAGATACATTATTTATATACCCTTACTTTCGACGGGGGAAAATTGGGTGGGGGTCAAAACTTCGAAAGACCAATATTTCGAATTTTAAATTAGCGATGGTACGAAATTCAAAAAGGCCAGTTTAGAGAAGGCCTATCAAGTAGTAACTAAAAAATTACGTACATCGAAATGTAGAAAGATATTTGTACTAAAATAAAAAATTGGAACGGTCAGAATTGCGAAAGACGAAATTCTAATTGAAAAGATAACGAAACGTCTGATAATTCGAATAGTTCAATATTTCGAATTGTCGAGACTTGGAATCTTCACGTATTCGAATATATTTTAGCGACAGACCGAAAATTCGAAAGGTCAGATTCTCGAATCTTTCATACGGTTCTTTGGATGATGTTTCAATAAACAATAAAAATTTTGATCCAAATTCATCTACGCAGAGAAAATACGTTCGAAATATTATTTTTCGAAGTTCAAATTTTTCGAGATTTTGGTCTTTCGAACTTCTGGTTTCTAAAGATTAAAAATTTAGAAATATTGACTTTATACATTTATATTTTCTACATTATACTTATTCAGAGTAAAAATTATCAGAAAATACATTTTCGAATAAACCAGCGTTCTGACAGGTGACCGCCTGCTGAATAAGTCATTCGAAGAAATGATCTTTCGAAAATAAGAATTTCGAATTAATTTGTCTCTTGTTATTTTTGTATTCAAATTTTGAATATTCGAATTTTTGGCCGTTCTGAATTCTGATCTTTCAAAATATCGACCCCCACCCGGGAAAATTATTTCTCCAGAATTCTGAGGGATCGAACACTTTCATTAAATCACTACTTTTCTGTATATTCTATAAGTAGGGTAACTTGATTCTTCTCGGCTTTAAAATCGATTCGAACGAGGATGTATTCTGAGAGGGCTTCGTCTTTGTCTGGGAAAACTACGATCGGCGTATCTCTCGGGGTGTATCATTAATTTAAACCGTCAAGTTGAAATTGGTTCTAGTTTTAATTCTACGAAGTGATAGAAACGAGTAAAACTTATGCGGTAAGCTTTTATATGAGTTTCGTTCGAGTTCACTTTGACACAGAGGTTCCTACCTACAGTGAATGGTAAATCTACCCTTTCAATCGACTCAGCTTTGCGATTTAGGTACGTGGCGAAGAATTTTTGCGGAAGTACGCAGTGAATCGCGATACGTCTGCCCTTTGCCTTCGTGCGTAATAAAAAAAAGTGCAAAACAGCCATTCCCAGGCACGTTCAAGAGTCTGAAATCTGGATTCAGAGGGTTTCCCACTGGCGCCAAACGAATTAAAGTAACTGCCTCAGAGTCTGCCAGGATTTTCCTACCTCTTTTCAGCCTAATGCATCATTTGTGTGGCTAAAGAAAAGAAGCTTAACCGAGATTTAGTACTACGAATCCCGGGAAACCAATGACCCGAGGATCTGGAATAAAATTAAATGTTTTCATTCCATATAACGCCAGCCTTTAGCTGAGAATAAAAGGTAGATACACGTATCTAGGTCGCTCCAGCTATCTAAAACAAGAAATTTAATGTTCGGGCTGTATAGTCAGTAATCATAGTTGAGGACTCTGGGTGAGGACAGTTGTGGATTAACTTGGCATCCCGGCTCAAAATCAAGTGACATGAGGCCGACAAAGAGCCGTGTCGCTCGAGTTTGAATGGGGCTTTAAGACCCGCTATAAAAACTTGTCGAACACATCAGAGACCGAGCGTCAGTCGTATAACCAAATTGAAATTCGTCGCGCATCGGGATTTTCTTGAATACGAATACGATTTAGGGAAACTGAAATATCTCTGAATGCATAGAATAGTTCTAACTTCTACGATCAACGCTATTCCTTCACAGAACACGAAAAAGAAAAAAAAAAATTACATCGTCTGAACTGAATTCTGGACCACGTTCAATCCTGAAGATATCCTCAAACCAGACAGGACGTTTGGTAACGATGAACCGTCAATGACAGAAGGTGGTCAGTATAAATGACCTCATCTGCCTGGGTCTGAACCCTTGACACGAATGGATAGGCGATGATCGGTACAGCTATATGACAAATTATTGCCAGACTTCAACAATGCTGAAATTTCGAAGACGTTTTACTACGTTTTACCTAATATGCTGTGATAGAATAGTGGGGAAGAATTATATTTGATACATTTATACATTTATGTACATGATCCGCGTGAAATCAACTTGATAAAGATCGATTTGATTAAGTGGCCTTATCCTAAGGCTGTCCACCGTTTATTTGACAAAATTTATCCGTCAGCTCGAGAAGATTTACGAGAAATGAGCCCCAGGAAATACTACCTCTAGTTTACCGTGTAGAAAAATACGTTTGCCCAAGTCCCCTTTCCTAATGTACCTACAGTTCTTTCGGGTATATTAGTACGGACACGCAACGTAACAAGACAGATTTCGTATTTTTTGCGGTCTCGCACTGCGGGCGTTCCATAAAAATAATAAACCGGTGAAACAGGCTCAGAGAACCAAATAATTAATCTTCTAATACCACTGGTACGGAGCCGGCTTTGCTGGGCTGGGTCTTGGTAGATAGCGTCCCGGGTTTCACTATTCCGAAAAAGTTCGCAATATGAAAGGACAGCCTTGTACTATGCGCGAGGCTTAAGGAGGAGATGTCTTCATCCTATACTACGAGCCTACATCCCTTATCAGCGTAGTTAGGGCGTCTTGTCTTACGCGAAAAAAAAAAAAAAAAGAAAAAAAAAAAAAAAAAAAAACGTTAGAAGACTCGGGAAGGGTATAACGGTGCGTAGAATTTAACGAAGCTTTTTCGAACCCCGAGTAAACTTTGAGGTGTGTATGTATATATGTACTTGTGTCAGTTTGATGCGAGGATTTTCTACTAGTTGGCCAATTTGTCCCCATGGCCTCTGCCGCGCTAAGAGAATCCGAAATACCTTTAGCTTTCTTTTTCTACCATTGTTAGCTTTTAATCGTAGATATAGACTTCCCCGAGGGCAGTTCGCGGTAATGCGACTTCTCTTCTTCGAGGTACTTTTCATCCTAACGTTTCTTACACCGTAGAGTTCAGCTCGCGTTCAACTAACTCCCAGAAGTATCCTCGTCCGTCACACACCCCTTATCCTTAGAGAAATATAAGACGGTGCGCCTAACTACGACGAAGAGATTGTTAGACTGCGAAAAATTGGGGGTGCAGAGATTTCGCGCTCTTCTGCGAGCTTTGCAAGATTAAAAAAAAAAAAAAATCTCTTCTGCGAATAAACCTCGAGGCTCTTCAGTCGCGACTATCATTCTCCTTCCCTGATGATACTGGCACACATTTTTATTTGGCCGTTTTCTATTGATAAAAAAAAAGCAGCAAACGGAAGTAAATAAACCAATAGTAATCCATATTAATGAAAACCTTATATAGATTTTGGGTTGTGGCCATAACTCTAACAGTCCTGCTTGCGGAGTACATTCGCCTTGGATATGGGATAATCAAAAACTCGGTCAGAGTCGACCGGGAATTCCCTCGTGGGTCTATTACCACACATTTCTTGTATCACCGGTAGTTGATCAATGTGCTTTATTAGACTCGATTACGATTAAGCCAGAGATATCCGTGTCTGTTTTTCTTTAAATCAGGTCGGGAATTACTATCACCGAGCGCGAGTGCTGGTAGATGTTCTGCGAATGAGTGGAAAATGTATAAAGTTTGAAATTTCGTCATTCGCTGTACCTAGTGGAAGCAAATGATTGTTTTTATCCGAGTACGAAGCTTTATCGGCATACATGCCATCCGCGATGCATAGTGTTCCGCTCGATGTGATATTACATTGAATTTTCAATCTCTCATTTCGCGTTGCCATATACTAGGTCAGACAGAAGCGGAACAACAGTAGTATGCAATTTCATTAGATTCAGAGACTCTGAGGTATGAGAAAATTTAATAGTTTAATATTTATAATGCAATTATATATGTAAATACTTTACTTTAAAAACTTTTCTATAACTTTACATATTATTATTTACCGTAAAAGTTTACCGCGCATATTCAAACAGGCATTATTTCCCATTTCTTAGTGAAATATAGTTCGATAGTAAAAATTTTTTGAATAATATATAGCTGAAAATTTCAACGACATTATAAGGTAGGTGAGGAGTTTGTTTCAACCGCGGTAAATCCACATCCTGAAAGGATTTACTACGGAAGGTTTTCATCTTGGCACCCTCAACGACGAATATATCCGGTCCGGACTACGTTACCGTCGTATTGTTCTGCGCGCTTTCGCCTTGCTCCCGCAAGAAACTAAGAGACCAAATGAAAGAGGGAGACAAAGAGGCGAAACGATGTCTGGGGTAATTTTCAGCTAGCCTCAAATGGGTAGAGTTTATTCACTGTACGCGAATCTTTTTACCCGTGCAACACTCTCATTACAATTTACTTACATGTGTGTATGCATGTATGTATGTATGTATTAGGGTGTGCCAAAAAAAAAAAAAAAAAAATTCAAATGCACATCAACATTCCGGTAGAGCATCTCAAATAGAATATCTCAGCCAAATATGAGCTCTTAATATTGATATTTAGAACTGCCTAACTCAGTTTTCCCATTTTTAATTTGAATAAAATTGGAAAATTTTCGAATTGCTTTTTCTCGTACCCGGCTTGATTTAGAAACTATCTGAATACAGATTCTTATAGGAAATTTTACGCTCTACAAAAAAGTACTGAGGTAGAATTTTCCTAACTCTCACCGATTAAGAGATATTCGCTTGTAAACATTGAGTCATAGCGTCATAGAGTCATACGACTCTGCGAAAAACAATTTATTTTTCAACCGCGCATCAAAATTTCGATGGAGCATCTCAAATAGAACATCTCAGCCAAATGTGAGCTCTTAATATTGATATTTAGAACTGCCTATTTTAGTAACTAAAATTAGTAACTAAAATTAGTAACGAAATTAGGCAGTTCTAACTATCAGTAGTAAGAGCTCATATTTGGCTGAGATATTCTATTTGAGATGCTCTACCGGAATGTTGATGTGCGTTTGAATTTTTTTTTTTTGGCACACCCTAGTATGTATGCATGTATGTATGTATATGTGTATGATTCATATACCGTATAGACTTGTCTGGATCTAATATACATATAAATGAGCTTCTGGAGGGAGAAGAAAACATTTTCTCACGGCATGTCTCGGGATAATTTATAATTTGGTTGGAGTGGCGTGGCGTGGGTTATGCCAGTTTCTACAAACGTGTCATAGGTCAGAGTGACCAGGGTCGGTGGTTTTGACGTTTATGGGATTTGATAATTTTCATTTCTTATTTGAAAGATTTTTAAACAGAGTTTTCCCCTTACTTTCGTAACGGGAATGAAAATTTTTTAATAAAATTTGTAATTTTCTGCGTATATTTCTAGTTATATTATGTTTTATATTCTTTCATTGAGATTCGCAGGTATGGAGTTCAATGCCTGATCATTTCCGAGATTGTGGGTAATTCCAAAGCTTTAATCTGGCTCCACCGACTCTTGAACAAATAAAACGCAGAAAGTTCGAAGTCTGTAGAAAATCGAAGTGGTAATTTCGTTAGCAATTATAGATCTACAGTACCGCTGGCGAATAGTAGAGAAAGAGGATCACGTTTTTTCAACAGTTTGAAAACAAGCCGAGAATCAATGAATTCTGGTTTCGTTATCTACGCTGCAGACGCTACTTCGTCTTCCCTTACTCGCTCACTCCCTATAGTATTCCTTCCTCTCCGTTTCCCGCTTTGTTGACCTAGGCAAAACCCAGCGTTCTTGAAAATTGCGACTAACAGCCCTTCGAAGAGGGTGAAATTCACTTATCCTCGTAAATTGAACTGCCTTCGTAGCTCTTGAATTCCTTTTAGGAAACCGCTTGCATCAGAGATCCGAATTATAGCCGAAAGTGTCGATCAAAATTCACTTGGTTTAGCTAATTTCCACCAATCAAGTGAAATGGCCTTCTCTGGTCACGTACCCTTTCGAAAATCAGGCTTAGATATTCATGCTATATAGCTTCAACCTTTGACCATCCACTGGAATAGGTACGCCTCCGTTTTTTTTTTTCTTAGCGAGTTTGATTAACGGAGCCCCAGTCTGATTCGAAGAAACTCTGAAATTTCCGTGTTGCCAATTATCGCGACATGACTGACGATATATTGATGAAGAATGGCAGTAGTCTTTACCCTGGAAGCGTGGAGATTGACAGGTAATCAACAATAGAAGTGACATTGTCAGGACACAAAATATACTATAGCAGATAAAAACTGCGGACGTGATATTCCTCTATTGGAAGCTTGAAAGTATTGGAGCTTGATAATATAGCTACTTATTGTTACAGCAAACTAATTACCAAAGTGTTTCATCAAAAGCTATTCAATCCAGATATCTGTGTAAAGTAATGGTGGCAAGGAACGTCGACGAATAAATTAGCGTTAAGAAATAAACGATAAAAATAAAACGCAACAGCTAGAAGTCGTCGATGAATATTGTACGATATACTTGCGAGGACATCGACTTTTCGACAGGGAAATGTTACAGCCAAGACATCCCCCAGTTTTGTAAGGCGTCGCCCTAGAGAGTTGGTGAAAAGTCGAACAAAGAAGAGCAGTTTTTATCCATGAATGAGAAAATTCCTGAGAATCGGAAGAATTCCATGACGCACGCGGATAAGCCGAAATTGCTCACGCAGTGTGAGCCTCCCAGGGCTTCTTTTTATATTCTGGATTATTGAGGTGGTAGATTATGCCATCAATTTCACTCTCACATTATTTCCACGTGAATTTTTTTCACATTTTAATTTAACGATCACGTTTATTGCTGTTTTTGAAAATTAATCAAAAAAATGACAGACCAAAACCTTAATAATGCAACATGACCGTTCTTGACCACCCTTATACTATCCAATCTGCATATGTGGGAGGAATTTAGCATTGGTGATATAAATACTCCGCGGTGAAACGCTTAAGCGAGCCGAATTCCATCGGGGATAAATTATTCAGGGGTAGAAATATTCACCGATTATTTGCTTGGAGGACCCGAAGATGCTGCGGGTTACGGAAGAGATATTTTCCAGTTTTTCACGAATGCTTCGGCTCTTTGGAATTGCAATCGTTCAATGATTCGCGTCTTGAACGATTCAGAATGCAGAAAAAAGTTTTCATCTTTCCCTTAGGCGGAATTATAAACTTTTAACTCTGAACTCAAACTCTGAATAGTGATTCCCCGTTACTCTATGATCTTATGAACTTCCATAAATTTCTTGAACTGAACAGAGTGGCAGGTGCTTCCTCGTACGTAGTCATGGTCGTTATGTAACCGGAGATTATGACCGGATTACGGGCTAATGGTCTCCCCATATAACTATAACCACCCGCAGTTTGTTACCTCATTGCGGATCACTTGACTTTTAGCTAAACGCCTGCTCTATCAAAGGTGAAGACAGACATGAAATTTACACCAAATTAAAGAGTAGGTATATAAACACGTGCATTTACGACCCAAGAAATTTTCAACACTGCCCGTCAGCTTTGCGTCAGAAATTTGTCCTGGGTTGTGCTTTTATGCAAGACACGTGTCAATGAGCCCTAATTTCCCGTACTTTATGCCTAACGAACCATATAGGAAGGTCGGAGTTGTATCAACCCGTACTCGTTCACGAATTCTCTCCGCATCGGGGACATCCACGGTATTTTTCTTGATTCTCGTTAATTACGAGATCCTACCATTGACGAATTCAATCAGGGTGTCTTTTAGTAGGACTAAAATGTGCCGGTTGGATTCATCCGGTAAATTTTCTCTTTTGTTCTTACTTACACAAAATTTTATTACCAATCTATAATTTTCGTGTGATTAACGATACTCGAATATTTTCTAAGGCCAAATTGCGCACGCGGCAAGCTGCTCCAATTCCCCTAAAAATAAGAAACGAGCTTGAACTCTCCTCATGCTATGCCTGGGCGCGTGGCAACGGTTCCCCTAAATTCAACCTAGAAGACGAAAAGAGGAAATGGAGGAAGATAGGAGACTCAAGGAAGGGAGAGATCTTTCCTCTTTGCGTTCTGCTCTGCTTTTCTACGTTCGCTTTTATACGCATAGATACAGACAGAGTCATCTCTAGAATATATATATATATAAATAGTATATGCCTTGCCTCTGTATATAGGCATTTAGATGTTCGCGCATAAACGAGGCGAGAGACGAAGGAGGATACGTTCACGAATACGACTACGTTGTATGCGCGCATACGACGTAAGGTCCGGGGTTCGAGACCGGGCTTTCACTGGCGGCGAGGATCAATATTCGGCAACCCTCCAAGCCCCAAAACTGTGACCGACTCTTTCTAACCCCTGAATCTCTCCTTCTCTACCTCAGCCTACAGTTTCATCCCCTCTTTATCTCTCTCTCTCTCTCTCACTTTGTTTCTCTCTCTGTCTGATTATCTTACTCGCTCACACTCCCTCTAGCACTTTGTATCCCAGTATTCGACCATCTCGCTCGGACTCTCGCCCTTAGCATATATACACAGAGGCATAGTTCGACGTTAGTGTTTGTCTCTGGCTAAGTTCCTCTTTCGCTATTTCCCTCTTACTTGCGCGGAAGTTACGCCCCAAATATCTCGCTTTCTCTACCCTTTGAACGTTAGCTGAGAATTTTCATTCACTCTCATTCATCCGTTGATAGAAACCGCGTTGTTCAATGGTGTGAATTTGTCAGTTTGATATATAATATCATTTTAGCATTTATCGAGTAAGTATAAGGTACGTACTTTGAATAGATAGAATTTCGCTTAGATAGAAGATGCTAAGAAATAAACCAACCAATTTTATTCATCGATTTTTAACAATCGCTCGATCACGTGCAAAGACTTGATAGACAGTGACTTTGTGAAAAAAAAAAAAAAAAAAAAATTCCAGTCACTTTCATTACGTGTTTCTGACTTAGCATGGTTCAACATTTCTCAACGAAACAAAACTGTAATTGTTGTGGTTCGTGTTTTTTTCACCAACATATTATAATAGTCGTGCGTTCGGCAATATATTTATCGATTTTCTTTCACAGTGAACTCCACTCTGACGCGGTGTACAAGTTGTGCGTGACGCGCAATTGTGCCGTGTTGAACCCTGTTGTATTATATCCGACAGTTTTTTTTCTTCCTTTTTTTTTTTCAAAATATTTCCCTTCTCTTGTATTTTCTACGTATTTGAAATATTTTCAAACTCTCATAGTCATACCAAGATACTCTAACATTTTGTATATTAATGTCGATAAACAGACGTTCGTATGAATCCGTTATTACAGTGCTTGTCGGGTCATAAAATATCACGTTTGGTACGGTTGAGTCGTCTGTAAATAGCATAATTAATTACGAAGTTCGCAAGGGTGGCGGCTTTGAACCGGTGTTGCTGAACACACTATATTACCAAAGAAGGAAGTGCCGGCATTTGGCACTAGTACTTCTCGATTGCTTCGTGAAGTTAAAAAACCTTGTCAATTCTGTGTCGTTGAACGATTTTATATTTCGATAAGAAAAAAAAATTCAACGGAAATTGCTCAGCAGACTTTCAATTAGCCAGTCGCCCACATTGGAGTCTGAAAATTTTCTTATGGCCAGTCCAATATCGGTCGATAGCATTGCTTTGCAAGTTTTATTACTTCGTGACTAAGTTACTAGTTGCCAGAGCCTGCAGGTTTTTTCCGCTCATTAAAATATTTCCCTTTGGCTGTTGCGACGATAAGGGGGGTTCTGAAAAATCTACGCGAAATTTTAATGGGTCCTTAACACGCTAGATGTAAAAAAAAAAAAAAAAAAAAATTCACAAGAATTCCCTGTGAATACTCGTTTTTAAGGGATGCAAATTAGAAGAAATCGGGGTATGACAGGTTGAGGATTACGTTTGAGAGGTTCTGGGGGCATAAAGGTCGAAGGTCGAATCCCCCTACAGGAAAGGAAACACGGAACTGATTACTTGGATCGGAGACACGGGAGGGGGACACTGTGCGAACGTTTTCTGCATGCCAACGCCCGTCAGATTCCTAATCAGCTACCGTTAGGTTATTGGCAAAGGTAAATAACAGCAAGAAAAAAGAGCGAAAAAAATAAAGGGTAGCCCTGATAGAGGCGTGGAGAAATTCACCCTCCACATACAGCGACAGGCGGCATCGCGCCCATGTCAAAGCGTCCTGTCGGTGCTTCTTCATGGCTTTGGCCAAACGAGGACTGACCTAAAATTTATTGGCCGTTTGGTAGCTCGGAAATTCTTAGCGCGTAGTTCTCAAGCGGTTCCTAAGGCTTTTATCAAAAAGGAAAAAAGACGAGAGGCTTTAAACACTGCCGGCCACCAGACGGAGGTCAACTTGTCACGTATCAGCGTTGGATTTTTTTTCTTTGGAAATTGGACAATCCACAGAATTTAAAGCATCCGTTGACCGTCGTTCCCTTGTTAGATATAAAGCCAACCACCTGATTCCAGACGGTTTCCAATCATCATATCGATCGTTTATACCGTCTAGGAAAGCTAGGTAATAACTCTGCACCACGGAATATATTTTACCCTAATCGAACGGTAGAATCGATGTCGCAAACAATCGGACGAACTTGTGTCCTGTCACCTGTCACCCTGCACTATAACGTATCGCTTCTGATAATGTAAACGTTAGCGTTGGTTCGCTATATACGCAGGTACAGTTAACCACAATATCCGAAATTTAGTACGTGCAAATAGTTTTACCATGGTTGTGGCTCCGGCACGAGCGATTTGTGCCAGGTAAATATCTTCCGAATGTTATGGATTTTTTCACCTGTCCTGTAGCTAGCAGGTTGATGGTATAGGGGTTGACGTTACGTTTTATTTTCTACTCATTTAAAAATGTCACGATAACGATCTGCGCTTCAAAAATTCTTTGGCTTCTGAACTCGGGACCGCAGAGGCCAACCAATTGCACTGAGTAAGATTTATAGATGTGGGTTGGCCAAGTCTTTAGTTAACGGTGGAAAGTACGATGCGGGATGAGCATCTTATCTTGAAACTTGTTGAACTGATGAAAATGTTGGATACTAAACGGTTTTTGCCATCTTATTCGAGACACCGGGAATTTCTCAGAGTTTCTGACCTTCGCCAAAGTAGTATTAGGTATGTCACTAAAACAGGTGTAGGTACTAGAGCTAGACCATGCACATTTCCACAGTGCAGGAAGATCCAATTGTTCAACGTTATATTTCGAGGAAATACTCAAACGGTTTTATGGCTCATGAGTTAATATTACCCGTCTCACAAACGCGTAATTAATTGCTTATCTCAGAGTTTATGATTTATTTTACACGGTCGCGGCTGATGTAGTCAGTTTACGGAATTTTATAACCAACTTCTGCGAGGCCACAAGCGGTATTAATTCGGACCCGTAGGGAGTTTTACGTGAAATAATCATTGAAAATTTTTTTTTTTTTTAGTTTTAATCCCCGTCCGCCGGACTGGCTAATACCTACACTTTATTAGCCCACTCAAATTCAGCCTTGTTAAAAATATTCCAACACCTTTAATTAGTACAAAAATTAGATAATATCTCCTGCCAATTTCGTTGCGCTTTGCACTATTATGCTGCATATTATACCTAGACTATTGGATACGACTATATACCTACTGTCTTTTATGTTTAGCTGTTTCCGGACTACTATTCTGCCATTATATATATAATATTCATCTCGGTCGAGAGTCACGAAGTATAACTGTGTACACATTTTTATCCACGATATAGACATGTCTACATACATATATAGGTATACCTACCTATGTGCATAAGCCCGCGGAAAACAACTAGCAGACTTGGCAAAAAAAAAAAAAAATTGAAAAAAAAAAAGGTAAAACCTCAACGATCCACTCACTATATTACTGTCTTTATACATATATCACGATGCTATAGCTTTGTGTCGTTATTACTATACCCAGGTACGAGGGATTATAGGCAGTAGGGATGCCAGTTTCAACCCTATCCAGGGGCGACCAGCTAAAGTCAACGAAGTGAGTCCCACTAATTACTTAATTTAGTGTAAAGGGTGTCAGTCGAGGTGCGCGACACTTCGCACACCACTGAGAATGAGTAAAAGCTCGAGGTTTGTGCTGTTGCCATGAGACTTTTAGCACTCAGGTCTTCCAGCTTTACAGAAAGGTGAGAACAGAAGAAGAAAAAAAAAAAAAAAAAAATAAAAATTTCATGAATTAAATGAGACCGAATAAATTGAACCCCGAATGATATATCAGGGCTTCGTGTTGGTCTGACGTCATCATCGTGCTCTAATTGAGGTTCCCTAGGCTTCGTAACCCCGAAAATCAGTCTAGCAGAGGTGTAGTTAACCCCGGATTGATCAGGGGTTGGTGTCACTGGATAATTGATTGAAGCTGATACTGATTGAAGGGTGCAACCCTTTCGATATAGGTTGTAACCGCTTGGACTGAATCCGATTATGTTCGAAGGACAAATAAAGCTTTTGTATGAACCACTTCAACATCGCTTTGTCCTTTTCGTTTCCCCTTACAAACCTCTGGCTGTGGCCAGGTCGAAAAATTTGTTGTTTTAACAATTTTTGGATTTCAAACAATTTTCTTGCTTCACAAGCCCAGCTTTCTCAACGCGTTCTCTCTGTCGCCCCGACTAATGCTTGAGTATGCAAACCAGCACGTTGGATATCCACGTTAGGAAAGGTAAATCTTATACCTACCCGGGTTCTTTGTTTGTTCGGTACGGGTAATTCTTGCCACAGTAGACCGACCCACATTCGATTATGTGTACATAAACCAGGACCGCGTGGGTCGGTTCGTTAAGGACACGTTTCTTCTCTAACCAGCGGTTTTAGTGGTTTGTGAAAAAAATGGCATGCCATGGGTTACGTATGCGACTTTCTATTCGGTATAAACTTAACCCAGCTTAAGTTTTCCGTCTCCTTTCATCCTTTGAACTTTTCTGAATATTTTCAGAGCTTTTTTTTTAGTCGTTTGACATTCGTTGGAAAGTGTTAAACTATTTTAAAAAGTATTTAAACCGAATTAAACCCACGTCTGCGGTCCTCGTTCACCGTCATGGTCACTTGTACAAACACTTCTAATTCACAAACCAAAACCAAAACTAATTGAGGTTTTCACCGAGTAACTCTGCAAATTGGATACCTGAATCTTTGAAATTCTGATACGAGCTCTATTTAAGGTTCCCCCCTGACTAACGATCATCCCAAACTTACGAACAAGCTTTAATTATATACGATCATAGCTAAATCATCGCAAAGTTCTAGGCAATTCGATAATGTGCACATTCGCACTAACTAGTATATATATGTGTGTATACCTGTGGATATCCATTATACGACGGCTCTATACACCATGGCCTCTTTCAAGTAAATGACAATCCTGGTATCATGAATATTTTCGAGTAGAAGCGTAAGATCGATACCCCGACAAGCGAGTGAGTTATTACCTATCACTGAATGAAAACGAATCCGTAAACATGGCTGGTTGATGGTTTTTTTTTCTTCTTTGATTTTGTTTTATGCATACAACAGGTATACATATTCACGACTTTTTCCTGTGAACTCGCGAATGGATAAATTTTGACCTGTGGTTATACTTTGGTGGAAAAATCTTCCCAAAAAGCCTTAGGTGTAGTATAGCGAATTTGGCTAAAAAAGTGAAGTATTCATTCATTAATTTTCAAGAACTAGACGACAGGTGTCTCGTCATTCGGGAATTGCAAATTTTAGTGGCTACCTACTACTGTAGTATTTCTCCACGTCTGACAGCGATGATAGAGGAGCTTTACGCGTGGCGAAGTAGAGCTGGCCTGGAGGAAAAACCTTCATATAACTGGAAGCACTTTCGCAGCGACTCGGGTTTCGGAATAATATTCATCTGAGTGGCGGCTTTTGGGCTGCGCGATGCGTGACATATGACATATGACGTGTGACGTGTAACTTTTCGAGTACAACTTGGTTCCGTTTTTTTTTTTTATTGGTTCCGTAGCTTTTTTACCCCCTTCTTTCGAACCGGACTTAATCTACGAGTCGAAATCTTCTGAATACTTTAAGAATCACCTCTGTGTAGCTTTATAGCTGTGTATAAAACTCTTTCTTGAGGGGTAAAAGACGTATGGAAATTATTTGGAAAAAAATTTGAACTTAAATCGGGAGCTTTATAAAAGGATTTTGAATAAAATTTAACGCAAAGCGTATTCTGCTATTCCAATTGGAAGGAAGGAAGGAATGAAAAAGACGAAAACGAAGAGACTTAACGCCGACAATTTAATATCTTCTCGCATTAGGCACCAACTTTAAATCTGAAGTGATACGTAGTGGATCATTATAATAAAACCTGGCTAATAATTGCTAAAGTCTGTCAAGTTTTTTAACGAATTTCGATTTACGTGCGGATTTCAAAGTTCATCCTCTCCTCTCGAGAGAGCAAGAATATGAGCATCGAGTTGTGAAGGGGGGGGGGGGGGGGGGGCGGTTGGTTAGGGAGTAAAAAAGGAAGAGGAAGGACCGAAAGTAAAGGAGCAAGCTAAGTAAATTCAGGTGCCAGGACGAGGCACGTGACCGGAAATTTTTGAAAAAGATCGTCGTTATTCCAAAAGCTCTGCCATTCGCTCGACGTGTTTCCTCGGACGTGTTTCCTTCCGTGTTTTTCTGCCAGCCAAGAAGTTAAGAAGGAAGAAAAAATAAAATAAAATCCGGTAATCCGAAACATAACGTATAGGTATAAATGATGTGTGAACTTGGAAACGTATTCTCATGGTATGATATATAACGTGTTCTATTTTCATTCTGCGCATATCGTGTATACGTACACAGTGGACACATCCATCTCCTTCAAAGCTTTAAGCAGTAATCTTTCGCCAGACGCGTCCGGTAAACTAATTGGAAACGCGGTCAATAAACGAATTAATAATCCCCAAATTGTGGCACGCGACGAAAATACCCTGGCGTTAGAAACCGCTAACGCGAATGCGGAATTCGACGTTAACCAGAATACTTTGAGGACGATCGATCGAGGTAACAAGATTGTTACTTTGCCCGTCAAATGGAGTTCCTCTGCGTCTGGTAGAACCTAGCTAACCGACAAGGGGGTGATTCCCTTGGCTTTATACGTAGGTACGGCTTTGTCTCATTTTCATACAGGAGAAAAGCGCTGCAACCACTACGGCACCGTAATACTTATACAGAATTAGAATTACAACGCATAAGCCAACCCACACTTTCGCCGTTGGACATTTATACCAGGGATGGAAAACCCCGGTCGACCTTTCCAACGATACCTTAGGCCTTAGGGCAGCGCGCGGGACTTCCTGCGTTGATGTTGTTAACGAAATTATCCGCTATATTCCTTCCGCGGAAATAATTAAACTCAGTATTCGGCTTCTGAATTTCTCATTTACGTGCTCACCCACGCGAAACCTACGAATTCTACGAATCCCACCCTTGAACGAGGATCATCATCTTCAACCTGACGAGCTCACTTCTCTGCCCTAAATATACCTACGCACGAGTGTTACTTTATGTAGGAGCTTAAACGCAGCGTCGGCCATCTCACGAGGACCTAAAAATGAGGAAAGGAGACGACTCGTCGTTCGGCGACTCACAAAGCTAAAATATTGATACCCTACTTCGCCCTGCTCTATACCAAGATACTGTCTGGATATAACGTACAGGGACAGGGTAACATTTTTATCACGTATCAAAATCTATAGCAATATGTATATCGCATATGGTAATAATCAGATCTAGTCAGGATTAAGAATATTGTTGTTATACATGATCGCTGTATTATTCAAAACCATGATACTCGAAAGGTTTGCTGTGGTGTAATTATATACATTATATATGTCGCATGTGTCGAATTTCTATTTGTACATTTTATCTAGCATCTGGCATTTAATTCTTATACAGAAAATTAGTTGCGCTGTCGAAGTCGATCGGAAGATTATTGTCGTAGAAACTCGCGATTTGTTATCTTGTCCTCATTGTATTCTCCCCTCAACCCGCGTCCGCAGAGCAACAATCCATTCGATTCCACCCGGCTTCCATCTCTATTGGTCTAACCAACTGCAGTCAATAGAACTGATCGGATATCGGACAAGCAGTAGCGTGGATGACAACGCGTTTCCTACTACAGGTCTGGTTCGACGAGTGGTTAAAGTTCAGCTCACCAATCAGTTTAATTATGCACGTGCCAGAGCTGGAGTAGCCATACACGGTGCGGAATAGCCATTGATTTACCAAGTTCCACAATTGACCTAGACTTGATCCAGAATTTTCCAGCGATAGAATGGAGGAGAAATATTTTCGACGATTGTTCGTAAAGCAATTCATCGCTCGGCATCACAACTGTGCGGCTTTGGAAGTTATAAAAGAGCTTTTCTCAAATTTAAAACTTTCAAGATATTCTGCGAGCTACCTGCGGTGAGGTTAGCGTTGTCAATTTGATTCTGGAGATTCTCACTGAAATTTCATCTCGCTAGCTACTGGCAAAGGACTACTTCAAGCGAGGCTCAAAACCCTGCAGCAAGGATCTCTTAATGGCTGAAAAAGGTCAAGAAGAGACTCGGCCAATTTTGGTGAACAATACGTGACGAATTCTTCGCTCTTATTACCTCTCTTTGATCCTACTGAGCCCAGCCCCCTACCTTGCATCTAATCAATCCTTATCTTTCAGCTCCGAAGCCTGCGTTAATATTGTTCATCAATGACAAGGGAAATCTCGATTGTTCACCTCAGCTGGGGTAAAGAAAGTTGATGATTGTCGATTTTTCTACATTGTTCGAAGACGCTCACACCATCTTAACTCCAGATTAAAAACGTTAAAATCGATTAGCGTACCGTAACCTTTATCCGGCGATACCTGCAGCGACTAATTAATTACTTGCGATTATTAGAAATAATTGACGAAGTAATGGAAACGCAAATTACTGTAGAGGGCGAATTTTGCGAAAGATTTTTATTGCTCAATTGAGAATTTATCGTATGAGAATCGATAGTCGGTAGGTTGTCAATATTTATAAAACTCAAATGGACAAGTCGACTGGATGTACTGCCATCAAGCGCAGGCTGACGGGATGAACGATCAATCGCAAGTCGCACTCTAGAAAATATCGAGGTTCCAAGAGCTCGGGGTCCAGAGGTCCACCAAACCCAAGACCCTGGACTCATTCTGGAAAAATCCACGCACTCCGGGCTCTTCGCAGACTTCGTGGCACCCTCTTCTGTCCTCCAAGGGTCTCCCGCAGTAGGAAAAATTCTGGCCTTGAAGCACCGAGCTACTTTACTCCGCCTCCGCATCTGCCTCGTAGTTCTATCCTCTCTCAGTCTGACTCTCACTTTCTCTGCCAGTATTCGTTCCGTTCATAGTTGCTCTTTCTCCTTCGTCCCCATCCCCATCCCCATCCCCATCCCCATCCCCATCTCCACTTCCTCTATCTCGTTCTTCCGGATGAAATCTATCCAGCCATTCCCAGAAAGACACAATTCTAAGTTGTTCGACGATGAAGTTCCAGACTCCTAGGCACCGTCCTTAATTTCATGGCGTTCAGTGGAAGGTCAAGTCAACCTTGGTGAGAGTTTAGTCACCACGGACATACATAGTAGTGTGCCAGATTTTCAATCCTCCTTATCCACCGTAATTCCCGTTGCGGCGTCAGCTTATTCTCAAGAGAGAAGTGGTCCACGACTCCTTCAGATGACGCGCGAACCCCAAGATTTCCTATGAGAGCGGAGTAAGGTGCCGCAGACCTCTCTTCAAAAAAATAGAAGAGAGAAAGAAAAAAAGAAAAAAAAAAAAAAAATACAAAAACAACTCAAAGGAAGAAGAAATAAGAAATAAAAAGAAACAATCTCTGGCTCCCACAACCAGATGCATACCGATATCCTAAAAACGTACAGCTTCGACGATGTGATAATACTATATCAGGTCCCTTATTTTATTTATTCGAAAATTTATACGAACGTGGAATAAATTTGGCACCACTTGAGGGCCCCGGCGACGCGCAGACGCCCTTTTGGTAAATATAATCATTACTCCTAGACATGGAGAAGAGGCCGAAATATTTTTGGCACGGTGAACAGCGTGGAACGGCAATATACACATCAATCAAATCAGTTGTGTGAATCGTAAGTAATTGACCGAAACAAATTGAACTCTATTTTGATCAGCCACTCTGTAAATCCACCATCCCTCAATTCGAGTGCAGATGAGGCTGTTTCGATAATTTAACAATCATTAAATTTAAATTATTACATAACAAATTATTTGCTGATAGTAGATTCATCAAGCCTTCAAATTTGTCGATCACATATTTGTATTACCTGGAATATGAATTAGCAGTTATATTAATAAACCTCTTTGATATCCCGTCCGAGATAACACAGCGAACTTCAGATTTTCCGGGATATGATAATACGACACGCACTGAATTCAGGAAATTTGGGGTCGACTTCCTGGTGACAACATTCCTTCCGCCTCAAGATTATTTTAAGATGGCGAACACGTAACTTATTGCCGTCATTATTATCATCATATTTTCTCTCTCCCCACGTCTTACTCATATTTGAAGGGATAGAAGGAGATCAAAGTAAGGCTTGTGCTCTGGGAAGAGCTTCGGTTCAGATTGAGAGACAATTAAATGGGTATTCTTTTTCTAACCAGGAGTCAGCTGTACATACATTCATCGAACAACGAAAATGTTGTTTCATTCGAAAATTCAGGTTCATATCTAAAGCAATGTCTGCCTCGTACGTGGTGTATATAAGCTTATTAATTATTATAACCCTAGTGGTATATGTCGACGCCCTAAGCCATACTATAATGTGATGAAAGTTGTACGGCTGGCCTCAGAAATCCTTAGAAGCTGTGATAATAATGCTTTCGGTCTCAAACAAATCCTTCCATCTTGCTAATTAGTAATTAACCAATTTTCAAATTTGAGTTAGAATGGGCGGTAGTCTGGTACCAAAATTTCCAAGTTGTTTAGATACGGGAAATGAAACCGTGTAGTTAAATCTCGAAACTTTTTTTATTCTGTCGAGTGTGATGGAAAATAAATAAAAGCTGCCTATATCCTCGCCACCGTGGCAGCCCGTATTTCGAGTAGGTATATATATTCACATGAATTGAAACGTAGCCTCGACTAAAGGGTGGACGGAAGTGGAATCCATGAGTTTTTGGAGCATAAAAATTGGCAGAACTCAGCAAGCAAGAAGATAATATTAGAAAAATTTGCGTATCAAATGGTTTAATGGTTTCATAATACACTCCCTACCGTTATCGCATTTCTTTAGCTGAGTTATACCAATAATTTATTGGAGAAAGATTTTTTTAAATAATATTTTAAACGCGTTTGAGAGAATGGAGCAACAGCCTGATGGGCTACTGCCAGCAACTACTATCTACTTGACGTCTCTTTCCGATTTCCAATTCATTGCCAAGTAGCATCAATCGTCTAGCAATTCCTAAACACTCAACGTTCTTGAAGAGGTACTGTGCTTCTCATAGCTGCCGAGAAAAACTGGTATGACATTCATGCTTGGTATATGGATATACTCGGGAAATATTGGATTCCGATAAATTACTAAAAATGAGTCAAGTTACCGTGCGTATCAGGTCAAGATGGTATACCCAGAGTTCAATATGATTTTAAAGAATTCACTCTGATCCATGCTTACACACATATAGTTCATGTATATATATATATCGTATAATTTTCTCGTGATCTGACGAAGCTAAAAGATCTTTTCAAGTACCGGGACGCATCTGAAAGGTCTAACCCATCCGAGGCACGTTACTCTAGGAAGTCAGACAGAAAGGTGTAGGTATACGAAGCGGTTTATTCGGCTACGTGTTGGCACACATATGTTAAAGGCAAGGCAGTTGGTGAACGGTCGAGCGGTCGACGTATCTTGGCAATAAAGATTTCCCCGGGTTGTAAAAAAGAGACTTGGAAAAGTAAGACGGACGGTTGAAATTCGTCGGTGTTTCACTATGGTGTCAAGAATTTCGGGTAAATTGGCTCAGGTCAATCTATTCTCGATTAACTAATCTTGTTTCACTTGATGGTAACGTGTCTCAAAATTGTCAGATCGATTTTGTGCATCTGGTGAATTTGAACACACCTACCAAATATCTTAGCAGATAGACGTAATGCAGAACTAGAGTATTGATTCTGAAAGCTCACACAGTCTCAAGTATAAACTCGCCCGTTTTAACTGTTATCGCGATCAGACACTTGTATAATAAACTAAATTGTACCCTGAATCATATTTCGAAAGCTCTACCTATGTATTACAGCCTTGTCCGATAATAATTGTGGTTGAGTATTATTAGCGATAACGAAACAAAACAAAGAAAGAAAAAAAAAAGAACAAAAAAAATTCAGGAAATTCTCATGTTCACTAGCTATCATTGATCACTCACGCCCAGCCGACGACGTCATAGAAGAACCCTCCCTGGAGATATTTCTCTAATAGCGGAAGACAGCAATATAAGATAACGCCAGAGGCTAGAATTTTAGTCCACAGGAGAATCCATGGGGTGTGTATAGGTATAAGGCATTTCCAAAGAAAGCTGAGCTTATACCAAACGCCAGGAAGAAAAGCAATCACGTTGTGAGATATCGATTATCGAATACCGAATACCGAATATTGAATATTTGAATATCAACTACAAAACGTACAAAGGGCACACAAAATTTACGAACTGACAATTTTAGCGGTACGTAAGGGTTCAAACATTTTCTCGCATAGGTATTAAATTTCATCAACTCAACTAAAGGCTTACAGTATGACAAATTTCAAGTCCCTTGATTCACCGCGTAAATTTCACAGATTAGCTGCGATTAGTCTCTGAATTATTCCCAGTATACAGAATCTGAGACAAAGGCATAGTTCAACGATGATTTTCTGACGAGTGATGCTCCAAACGAGGGAAACCCCTGCCCTAGTTCTAAGGCTAGTGAATTCTATGAGAAAAATGGAACGTTTTGCGAAAATTTCAGAATGAATTACCGGGGTACCAATTAGACAAAACCTCGAGTCTGGTAATTAGAACAAGTCCACGAAGAAGATTGCGGCACAATCGATCAAACGTTTTCGAGTTATGCGGATATTATGGCTTATGTGGTTCTTCTCTGTACAAATTGCATGTAATATTAATCCAATAAAGAAAGTTTAACTTCCAACTGGCGATAATATTTTCCAAGTGCCTAGTTATCTTGAAACATTTCGCAGATAAATAGAAGTGCATAGATGAAAGAATAAAAACGATAACCCCACGGGATCTAGGCGGGTATCTCGACCGAGACAAAACCATTTCCTTAGCTCGTTCTTTTTCTGAACTACCAACGCTTATTAGAGGTCGTACATTTTCTAGAAATAACACGGGTGCACTTCCTGAAGAAGTCTTCATTTTTCACATAGAATTTTCTCGCATCCTTGGGATCGTTCGTAAACTAGGATAAAGTTGAAAAAAGAGAAATGGAAATGAACATGCCCCGCTATATTGGGGTGGGATGTTTTACCAAACCTGTAGTCACGCTCGCAGAAGCCTTTCCCCGTCACGTGTTTGAAATATACGACGAGGTTCGCTGAATTTCAAACGTTATTAGTTTTGTATAAGAAAAAAAAAAGAAAAAAAAAAAAAAAAAAATGTGAAAGTGAAATAAAAATCACCTGCTGTAACGGGGAAAATATGTTTTCTATAAAACAAGTCAATTCAAAAAACACAAGAAACGGGAAAAAAGTTTAGCTTGTTAAAAAGGAAACTGCCCCGATATTTCCTTTGAAAAAAGTTTTCATTAAATCAACTTGATCAGGCAGGGCATAATCTTTTATATTCTCACATGCCTCCGGGATGGTATCAAAACCCATTATTTGGATAATATACCTACATCAAGTTTACGGTGTGAGCTGCAGAACAGGTTAAATTATGCATAATTTTATACAGACTTTTCATCAGCCGGATTAACAACCGACCAACGTGAATATCTGGCTACACGAAATATATCCCGATATAATCCGGTGTCTACTTTCGTTCGTGATTCAAGCTGAGCGTTCTGATGTGGCGTTTCATTATATTCATGCCTTTTATTGCTCAATATTAGCAGTATCAAAAATTAAAACTCTCACACCATGATATGTGATTAAGCTCAACGGATTATCGAATGAATCGCGTCCCTTGGTCACAGGATTTAAAATATTTGCATCCTAACATTATTTCAGGATTGTTATTCGCGATTATGTACTAGAACTACGCCCATTATAGAACAATGCAAGCTGGGCTTTAGTCGCGTAACTTCGGTAGACCAATGTAATAAGTACAAGTTCCGAACTGGCCCTATACTGTTATAGCTGTGTTAACTTTATCCCAACTTTTCTTTAATTATCTCCAGAAGCTTTAAAACCCCTTTACGTCTTTTAAATTTATATGTTTATGTTATGGGCTTGGGTAGAGATGGGGGTAAACAGAGTTTGCGGCTCCTGAATTAGTTTTAAAATGATGTGGAGATGGGAAAACTTTATAGCAACTATTTCTCGCGCACAAATCCTCACGAATCAATCTCAAAACAGATTGAATCTAAAGCAATTATTTCTCGATGTGTGACATTTTTCCGTTACGAAAAAAGGTCAAAGGTAATCACTACAAGTCCAACAACACCTAGCTGCAGTGCAGTATTACTTCGATAGATCGATCTAAACTTATTTTCATTTCAGCTATTCGTGAGGAAAATTGTCTTTTTCCGCGACAATACATTGTTTTTATCAACTTTATGATATTTAACTTCTTGACCGAATAGAAAGTGTGCGCTTTGCTTGAAATGATGTGTAGGTGCTTGTAGTAGTAACAAGTTTTGTGCACAAATAAACTAATAACATACTGGAAAAAGTTATGGTCACGCGAGCAATTTTATATTGTAAATAAGGAAACAACGTTTATGGTATGATATAAAGTTTGAGTATTTTGAAAGCTTGGCAAAGATTGACCTCGTTAATCATGCGAATGAACGTGAGAAATGCGAAATGATATCGTGCGTACTTGTAGTAAGCAAGCTTCATATAATAAACAGGTCACACAAGTATCCATAGTCACGATTCTGATTCGCTATGTCAAATATATACCTAGTGGTTTAAAATATTCTGGAAGTATGTTACGGTATTAAAATCGACGTAGGTTGTCAGCCACGAAAAAAGGAAAGAATAACACAATTTAAAATAGAACAAGACTTGGAATAGGAAAAGTGTCATGAATGTAGATAGCTATTACTTTTCGATTGCATAGCTTCTTGTGCATCCGCGTTGAATGTAAATGGTGGATGTGCAGCCGGTATTAAACTTGAGATAACTTTCTTCAAGGTTCTCGTTCAAGTCTTAAAATCGTCGTTGGTGCAAATCGGTCTCATGAAATTGATGGAATATATATAAAGAGGATGATCGAAAGCTCGTTCAATTGTGTAGTTCCTTTACATGTTCGTGTAAGTTTAATTTGAAACAAGAACACGGCTGTGAAGCTCAAATTTTTTCTTCTCTTTCATCTTCGGAGGTGATCTGTGAAATTGAACAACTTTGAATATCAGCTTTGAAATAATCCGGCGTATTTGATTTATTCAAGATATTCGCGTACTGCAATTTCGAAACTCATCTAAGAGTTGAATAAAGTCGATTAAAGTTATAGAAATTGATCAAGTTTTCGGCTTTAACAATCAACGAGGTACGAAAGATTTTTCTTAAATCTCAGCCCCCTTTTTAGTACCAACATGAAATTCCTCTACACTTTAAATAAATGTTAATACGTGCTCATCCGTACAACAAGTATCTTTTGGAAATTCGTAAATGTTTTGAAGCCGCGGGCGCGATCCACGCCACTTAAAACTTTGAGAAAATAGTTTGAATAGTTTCAAAAAGTTTGCTTATAAATTCCCCCTCAGCTCACAACGCGTGCACGAAATCATAAGCGTTCAAATATGATAGGTAATGTTATTAGATGATGTCTAAATCAGATTGTCTTTCGCTGTCATCTAAAAAAACTCGTAACATATGTATAATAAATGTGTATCATACAGCACGCAAATATCGTAGATAATAATACTATATTGTAAATGTATGTCGTATTTTGTTAGGACGTACATTCATAAGGCATTAGAAGTAAAATAAGAACGATAGTTGACAGAAACACAATAAAAAAGATAGTTTAATATTGTATCCGTATGCGTAGAATGGATCTTTGATAAAAAAAAAACATCAGAAATTACGGAACGAGTCGATCGCTATTATTTATCGCATCAACACTGTTGGGATAAAGGCCGAAACATTAAATGATTTTGATCCTAAACTAGGACGTCTTGCCAGTCAAATAAAAGGCAGAGTTAAGAAATGCTTTTTGCAATATCGTGAGGCGAAAAAATGTTTCGAAACTTATTCACGCTCTCTTTGAAACAATTTTCAAGTTTTACATTCGCAATGGCACTACCAGTCCACGTCGAGCTCTTGAATTTCATAAATTAGAACCTGCTAAAGTTCTTCTACTATGTACATACCTATATGTTTCCGCCGACAATGTTCCAAACTAACATACATTGGAAACTTTGGGAAAGGGTTTCTCCTTCTGAATTGAGACTCGGAGCTCTTAGAACTCTTTGCAACCCCTGGTCATGCAGCGTTAAGATTACCCCAACGAATAGATGTGACTTTGTTCTCAACAAAGATCGCAACTCCTTGATAAATCCCTGAGTAAAAAGTTCAGGGTCGTTAATGGAAAAGAAAATCATTTGTAAAATATATTTAAACTGTATCACTTTGGCACGTGATCGATGAAGTATTTTTTTTTCAAAATCTAACAAAGTAGCATACTACTTTTATCCCTTCGTCTAGGAACTATAAACTCGACCAAGAGGAGGACGCCTTGTCTTTGCCTCGATCGCTTCGGTGTGATAAGTCTTGTTTCATTACAACTACACAGGCATATTGCCTCTGTTCAAAGAGGACTGATAGTGGGGCTCTATTATACGTAGGTATGTCGGGTACCCGGAAATAGTGGACACATTGAATTAAGCCCACGTTTCCTGGGGTGACACTTACTCGGAAATCCCTCTACCTGCACCACCTCCTTATGATTGTTATCAGAGTTGTTTCATGCTGTGAATTTACGACGCGTTTCATTAATAGCGCTCTTTTTTGTTCAGATGTAAATTTCGGATAGCCAATCCGATAGCCGATGTGGTTTGTGGTACATACACAGTAAAAAAGAATAACTTGGGCCAAGCATTTTTTTTTAACAACCGATGAACAACCGACAATCTCTCGAGCGAAGTAAAATTCTCTGGAACCAAGAAAATTTTCATGATTCAAGAAAAATTTTACTTGGTGTCAGAGAATTTCACTTCGCTCGAGAGATTGTCGGTTGTTCAAAAAAAAGTGCTTGGCCCAAGAAAAAATGCTTGGCCCAAGTTATTCTTTTTTACTGTGTAGATATATGTACCTAGATAAACGTAGTACTATAGCAGCATCGCACTATGTCTCTGCTGTTTTTTTGAACCGACACGAAAAGGGCATAGAAACTATAACGCGGTATATATATAGCGGAAATGAATGAATGGCTAAAAGGGAAATATATGTGCCGGTAGATTGTTCGATCGAAAAGTGCTGTCAAGTATTATTTGGATCGAAGAGATGTAAGGAAAAATCGATAACATTTTATTATCATCTAGAACAGTTCCAATCAAGTATATTATTTATATTGGCTATGATCGCGTTCCAAACTCTAAAAATATTTCAAGCCTCTGTATTTAGTTTGAATTAAACTTTTGTGCACATGTCAATCTAATTAAGAATTTTCTTTACAGTATAGAAAGCTTATACACCAAGAATTGGATTTTATATCGTCAGTTTTTCTTTCGTTTTCATTTTTCTTCTTTTTGTCCAATCCTTATAGCAAATGGATTCGTGCTTCTTTCAAGGATAAAAGAAAGTTGTAACTCTTGGAGTCGTACCGTCGCCTCTAAAGTTGGTGGAAATCTGATGGAAAAGTTTTTGCCTTGTGGGCGAATGAAATAAATGGTATGCAACACGAAATTGTCACATTCCACGAAGGATGTCCGCATTTCTTGCTACGAACTTCGTCGCAATAGTCGATAAATCTCTGTCCCTACCGCGCATCCGTTCAGGGACGAATTGATCTGTAGGTATTGATCCGCGAGTACTTAAAAACTGGTAGCTTGTAATCACGATAATTTGAGGGTGAAAAAATTAGCGAAAATTGAGGGAAGTCCCCAGCTCTTTCTTTTCGCTTCAGAATTTCACTTCTTTACCTCTAAACGTTCAACGTTATTTTTCTTTTACCTCCAAAGCACCGAAGTTAATGTTCTCCGCATATTTTCACTGACTGAGTGACCCTGTGTAGAATATCGTTGAGTAAAAACGAAAAAACGGAAAACCAAAAATGACTATCTCTGTCTGAATCTATGACGTTTCTGGTTTCTATTCTGCAATATTTAATGTTATCTTATCGATTCTCCAACCAGGAGGAAACAGTGAACAACCGCAATGTGAGCGTATGTCCTAACCGCTTTGCTGACGGTCTTCGCCCTGGACATCCGGGCAACCCGAACAACAGAGCTAAAACAGGGAATCCGTGAATTATGCATCGTAACCCCGCACCCGTTCCTTCAACCCGATCGACCTCTGGCCTCCGGGGCTGAAAGCAAATCGCAGTGACGAGTTTCCCAATGGTTCCCAACGGCCTACTGGTATGGTGACACTGCGTGGATCCACGCGTTCTATTTTCACGGGATATAGATAAATTCTAACTACTCTCTGGGAAGTCTGGTTATAATAACCTGACCACAACCGAGCTGCTGGTATTGAGTAGCAGAACATAAATGTCAGGTATAGCTGTTTTGTCCCGAAATAAAGAGGAAAGCTGAAAGGAATTCGATTTCATCGCATTCTAACGTAGCAGGGAATTTCTGCAACAGTCGACACCATCTTGGATGAAATTGGAAGTAAGGTGAGGGAAATAAGGAAGAGATAGATAGATGGAGAGAGAGAGAGAGAAGTGAAGGAAGTGGGAATTTGTCCGGCTCCTGTGAAACGGAAAGATGAGGTGGTACCCGTAATTCAGTAGGAAACTTATTTTGTTCTGACTTTGAACGAGTTACGAGATTTGATTTCGGTGAAAAAGTTTTATTTGTGCGTCAAATCACTCGGGAAATAACCTCCCCGTTTCCACTTTGTAAATCAGGCTTAGACGAGTCTTCAGAGTTCCCTTCATAACGGCTGATGATATCGTAAGGCATTATACATATACGCGTACTCGCAAGCACACCCACGCACCCGAAGATGTAAATTTACGTCTAATATACGTTCATTGTTCAGCTGGTAACGGTGCGCAGCACGCACCAAAATTCGTCAAGCACAGTTGCGATCTCTAAGGTATGTGTGCCTCACATCTTGCCTTTCTAGGCATCTTCGCATTATATATTACCGTTTTAATAGTCACCCCTCTCTTGACTTATAGCCGTTAGATCCGCTCCTAAATGACAAGATCTAGAAGACGCGGCTGGTGCAGGATTAGGCGCGGTTCGTCTCGCTCGGTTTCATTTTAGCTAGGACGATAACCACGTTACCTCATTTACCACGAAGAAATTAAGAGATTGAGAGACAGAGCGACAGAGAGAGAATGGAAGAGAGCCAGGGTCGTATTTTCCGAGATTTTCGTCAAAACGTCATGTCATCGGTTTTGCAATTAAAACTTTCCCTTCAACTGTGTCCAACTCCATACAAATGCACATCTGGTATCCTCTTGGCTTGCAGTTGACGTATTAGCGAAGTGCACACAGGCCGTACCAAGAAATAGGGAAACATATGCAGAGGGGAGTTGCCTTTGATCCGAGAATGCTGCATCGTGGAGAATTGTCTGTAAAAGCCTAAGGGATGATGCAAACAAAACGGCTCGGTGCACCACGCGGTGAATTTGTTGCTTTTGACACACGGCTGCTTCGTGAGTATAAAACAATGACTCCGGTCTACGTAAAATTTTGTAGGTGGTTGATAAACGAGAGAGCACGATGGACGGGGAAAAAAATTTGAGGAATCAAACGCAGGAAAAGAAACGTATAGTACATACATAATATGTAAACAGTTGATTGAGGATATATTTATATATATGTCCAGACTTATTCGAACCTCGATAATATCGGTCTTCTTCAGTTTTTGATTGTCAGTCAATTTATATTGTATACCATATAATATAGAAACGGAGATCCACGAAGCGGAGAACTAACGTTAATTGAATCACTTTAAGTTAATAAGTACGGCTCAGGGCCCAGCGATTCATCTCCGTCATTATGGTCCATCTAGGAAGACATTATTGTGCAGATCTTCGAATAATACCCCCATTTTATTTCGGGGTTGATTTCAATTCATTTTTTTTATTGAACTGTTGTCTCCGTTCTATTATTGGAGAATACTGGTCTTATAGTATGATGTCCTTAATTATAATCGGTGTATTCGTCATTCCTTCAGGGTAAGAATTGATATAACCTTTTGAACTGCCTCAGACTTGAGTAAGGGAAGAAAATTTCAACTAAATTTCTCTCAATTATATTACCGGACGTTATTTGGTCCGAGCCAATATTGTTCTGAAAGAGAAGGTAAACTGAACCTCCTAACGGTTCACTCCAGTTTAATTGATCAGCCTGAGGGTCAGAATACTTCATACAAAGGCAGAGGCTTTCGTGAATTTTTAGCAACAACTGCTTGCGAGAGAATAGGATAGGCTCACCCCCTGAACGAGCTACTCAAGTTTCATTGATACGAGTGCAGCGGAGCCCCCTTCACCACCATCTCGGCTCTTCACACCCCACAACCCCTTTCCAGCGGTCTCACGCTTTTCAAAAGTACTAGGTATAACAACTAAGGACTTTCGAATGGCTTTGCTCCCGAGTGCCCAATCGACATCGTATACACGTCATATATTAAGTGTAGGGTAAGTTTGCTACGTGTATCTTAGTTTCGGCCATTGAAAAAATACCTGTCAAATATCGCACGCAATTTTCATGCAAAAAAAAAAAGTAAAAGGAGTCTATCTGTGGATAACAACGCGAAAAACTCTGGGAACATGCAGTGACTTATCGGGATATCGATTAATAGAAGATATCTTGACAATAGGGACAAAAGCCGTGTTGGCATCGGTAGTCATAAGGGGTAGAGCGAGGGCGAGCGAGAGTGCTAGAGCATCTCTAGCCTCCAGCATGCTGAGAGGAGTCAACGACTTGGACCTCGCATCGATTGCAAATATTTAAAGCCAGGTCAAACTGGCTTTACTGTATCTATAATGTATATAGTGTCTGAGAAGGAACCGTACGTTCTTTCGGAACTGTGGAAATGGGTAAGACTTGACAGATTTTCACTGGATTTACCATATAGTCGAATAGAAGGAGAAATATCAGTTGTCAGATTCAGGAAAATAAAATCTCGACGAAAACGAATGAAAGAAGAAAAAAAATCTATATATGACGGAATTTCTTTTGCATATATAGCTTCGAGCTTTCATTTTCACCGATCGTATCAAAGATTATAAGGGTCTTACTTTGATCTTGGCGAACTCACTCAAGAAATTGAGAATGGATGGATACGTGCACGATAATACAGCGGAAATTTGGTAAAATTTTCATTTCAAGGTTCATAGGGTGTTGTTTGAAGATAATGAACTATCAGACAGGTTCAACTTCAGGGAAATAAAGGACGAATTTCTGATGATTCTACGCCAGAGAAAATAATTGAAGTCAGTACTAAATTATCGTACTGTACGAAGTAGGTTGCTTCTGATAAGAATTCAATTTCGTTCGAATACCACTGCGAGATTATCAACAAGGATTTTACCATCGTGTACGAGGAACGATTTTTTGTTAAAAAAACAATTGATATTTTAATTTATTCAAAATTAAATTGAGTTATCTTCTGCGGTCGAAGTGTCGACAATCAGACTGAGTGCATTTGTAGTTTTTTTTTTTTTTTATTCCATAGACTCTGTCACTTCCGGAATATGCAGACATTTTATTTTTTTACTTTAAACTCACTGATTGCAATCCATAATTTAGAATCAAACGTTCGTATTTTCGATGTTAATCAACTTCGTGAACTATCAATTGATTAAAATTTACCACCGGTTGATAAAACGTAGCGTAATAATTTCTCACCGCCAGTTACTGTATCATAAATTGAAAACAATATACTTATTCGTTTGAGATATAAACCGTAAAAGCGTTTCTATCTTGCGGTTAACGAATAAATGTTAACAATTTGCGTATAGAAGCGTTGGTTCAAAATCGTTTCACTACTATCTTTATAGCGTTGAACAGGGATTCTGCAGTACATATACGAGAGAGAAGATAATTTCAGCAAGAGGTAGAAAATTATACCAACGATAAAGTAGAACAACACATTGTCTGGCCAGGCGTAACCCGAATGGACATTGTTCCCAGTGTTAGATGCAATCCAGACTGCAAAATGTGGTGAAAGCAATGATTTAAAACCGAATAATAATAATGATAAAAAGAGGACTTGGTAAAAATCCACGGGCACAAATTATACAAATTGTGTCGTTGGTTCGTTATTCGCGATCTACACGGATCACGGCTTTCTGTGGAAAATAAAATGAAAAATACAAAAACCTAACTTCATGGTCGCTCGTGAACAAGCTACCGAATTAATGAGATTGGTAAAATTTATTTGTATACATATATAAAAAAAAAAACTGAAAAAAAAAAAAAAAAATTAGAAAGAACTAGGAGAAACGTGATTGATAAAAAATGTTACTACTTTGGAGGAACAAATCTGTTGTGAAGATCAGAGGGATTTATAAACAGACATGTTTTCAGGGAGTCATATGTCTGGTAGAGACTCGACCATCTCGAACGAATTTTATCCTATTCCATATTCCCTCGACGTTTGCTTTTTATAAAAGACAATGATATTCAGCTCGCTACGTATATTTAAACATATGTACATATGTTTGGACCGAAGGATTTTCAGCTCGGATAATCGGCGAATCTTTAGCATACAAGATCCTCGGGGATGCTGCAGTGAATAGATACAGACGTCTCGGTACGAAGCAGAAATTAGTATTGTCTGAAGGGAGAAAATGAGAAGGGTGAAAAGCTGAAAGAGGTCTGCACGAATAGCAAGTGTCTACAAATTCCGTAGTATAGGTAGGCTCGGATAGAGTAGGTGTCAACAAGTGGCTTCGCGTTGGCACCATTTCGGACTTGTCGTATAAACTTATTCTGTTTTTTTTTTGTTTTCTTTTTTTTTTTTTTTTTTTTTTTTTTTTTTGTTGGCGGGGGAAAATATATTTTTGGCGAAATCCCTAACAGCCAACTATCGCGCCAAATCTTGCAAATTGAAACGGCATGGGTATGCTAAACCATACGAAAACGGCCACCGGTGGCTTTGGCTGGCTGGCTGGCTACACCTTCGAGTATAGCAGATTGCGGAACTGAAAACAAAAGGAAATGGCCGTGTCTTGCGTGCGTTTTGATAATTTTCCAAGATGTCTTGAGATCCTGTTAGCTAAGGCGCCCCTACCTAGTAAGATGGGTATCTTTGCCTGCGGAGTAGGTACTAGGTAACGCAACTTTACGCACTGCGCGCAATCGATATCACCGCTCTAGGTCGGGAAATGTTATAAACGTCGTCGCCACTGGTCGCAATTTGTTTTTTTTTTTTTTTTTTTTCAAATTTCATTAAATTTTATTTCCTTTTTTCTATATCTCAGCGAAAGTTTTAATTTGGTATCTGAGGAAGCAGGCCCTGCAGGTCAAAGAGTAGTACGGTGGATAAAAATGAATTCTACTTAAAGTTTGCAAATGAATTAATAAGGAGACGTAATTCAGTTGTATGAGTGGCACGTAGCGTGGTATACCCGAGCCCTTGGTGATGTAAAATTTCAATCAGATTTGTTTTATTGAATCGGAAAAAGACCTTTTATTATGTCAAGTAGCGTCGTGACGTCTAAAACATGCCAAGAACTCGTCGACGCGACGCGACGAATCATCATCATCAAACTATCATATACGAAGTTACACCTATATCCACTATTAGATAAATTAATTTTGGTTACCTTTTATCGATGATTATAGAACGATAAATTTGTTAAATGTAAGAACCTTCGAGGGAAACACATTTTATAAATGCGAATGTATGAAAATTATAAAATTTTTCTTTTCTTTCTTTTTATATCGATCTAAATGAAGCAGCACAACAATTATTTATAAGATCAATTCTCTGAACGGAAGGTGGCTTTCCATTTCAATAATTTCACAAATTTTATTTCGAACGATTAATTTCACTGCACAGTAATATATATATGTAGGCCGAGAGTGGCAATTCGTTGTTAACACGTCTGAACGAAGTCTAACGATATATTCTTGATTATAATATTATATATATTTATATATATATATTTTAATTTTTAATTTTTAATAAACAACTATGACAGGTAAACGTTAACTTTAACAAACGATTGATAGTTTTTAATAATTGACAGTTTTCGATTGGTCGAAATCCTATTATCTAATACACTCTTGATTGCATCTAATTCACAACGTACATTCACTCTCAATTGAACTTGACACTAATTATAATTCCGTGTATAATATTATTTTTCACGCACATATAACTTTGGTATTATTATTATTATTATTACCACTATAATTATAACCACTTTAATTAATTATCATAAGAATAAAATGACTAGAAACATTTTAATATTTCAATATATATGTATTTTTTTTCAACTTCGTTATATATATATAGACTTATGCACATAAACGTTGCATCTCTATACATTTATATATATTAACTCCGAAATTGAATAACTTAGATTTGTATTATTAGGCAGATATGGATAATTAGTACAAGTTTTTTTTTTTTTTTTTTTTTTTTGCTTTTCCCCAATTTTTTGAGAGCGATATCACCCCGCGATTATAACGGTCGCGTGAAACTTGCCCGAGTCGTTAATATATAAATTCTTTTTCGCTGCTTTTAAGTTATTGGCAGGGTACTATATAGGATATTGAGCCAGATTAGGTCGAATGAATCAGTAAAACGTATCAGGGTGTGAATAAAAGAGAGAGAGAGAGAGAGAAAAAAAAAAGAATGAGAACGAATTTCAGCCACGTCTATATCGACGTCGTAGAGTATAATTCGCGTTAAAAATACAGCGAATAAGGAACACCTTGACGTTCTGTATTTGAGAAAAAAAAAGAAAAAAGAAAAGCTAAGCAGCTTAACTCAGGACAGCGACTCGGAATGGCATTAAAGCATAGCCTTTCCAGAACTAGAAATCACCGCTAGTTTCAACGTTATACTCGTAATTCTGCGTTAGGTAGCCGAATGTGCGAAACAACACGCAACACGAGACACGAGACACGAGACACGAGACACTATAACACGATATATTATTATTAGAATTTAATAACCATTATTAATGAATAATTTACATTATACAACCCTCGTATACACACACAATACATATATTTATAAATTCATAAACTTGGCGGATGGCGAAACTACCGGCGCGCCGATTTTTCCGATTTCTTTAATACACTTATCTACCGTGTATCATTATCATAACTGATAACTCTATCAACGTTATTTTATTTTATTTTATAGTATTAGTATTATTATTTATTATTATTTATTTTTCGAATTTTAAACTGGCGCCGTACGGACCCAAGTGAGACCCAATGTGGGCCGTGGGCCGTGCAGCACGGCTTCTGCTACTGCCGCCCGCTACAACGTGTAGCCAGGCTACTAAGGCACCCCTCCCACGCCAGGCGTCTCCTCACCCTCAATCAACCCGACAACCACCACCGCCGAAGCCGCCGCCGCCGCCGCCGCCGCCGACGCCGATGCTGCTACCGCCACCACTACAACCCCCGGTTTTACGCATGCGTCGCGACGCCGAGCGCCTCTGGTGATTCAATTGACCGTCTATTTTGAATTCACACCAATCCAGCTACCGAAACGCACTATCTACCCTTTCGAAGCAATCTTCCGGGTTCGGTCGCCGCTAGTTTAACCTGGAGGAAATCGTCCCGTATAACTACCTGCCGGAAGCTAAAAACTTTAATGCTAAAAAACCACGCTGGGTAAACGGGAAGTGACGAAATTAAAGCAGCCGGCTAGGCTGGCGGGAGCGCCGCGCCGCGCGCTTAGTCCACGCGGCCATCTACTCCATATTGATTTTCCTTGTCGCCCGCGTTCCACCATCCTCACGGAACGGTTTGCCAAACCACGCCGCGACCTCCCATCGCGTTACTTCTTCTACTTTTCCTTATTTTTATACTTTTTTATTTTGCCTTTTCATACAGGTTCCTTAACCTTACCGACTAGCTATACCACTGCAACACCACATCTCTCGTCGCCATAGTTAACGGTGTAAATCCTTTCGCGCCATTTTTATCGCCTAGAAAACTACCCCCTTCTTTCTTATATACGCGGTGCGGTTTTGTAAATTTAAAAAAATGACCGCGATTCTAAACACGTTTGCGCGGTGATTTATATTCCAAACGAAATCTCATTGAGAAGATAGAAAATCGGCGTTTTAGTTATGAGACAATATTATAGGTCCGAATGTTGGGGATTTTTGCGGTCGCATTAGCAGATGAATTTGGGCGAGGAAAACTATTTAAGTAGCCCTAAGACGCAGGCCACATTACAACCTCGTAATTTATAGCGTCACGACGCTTCGGTAACCATGGTTACGCTCTGCTCTCTCACGTCATGATTCTAAGGATTTACATTTAGAAACAACGTTTTCAGAAGCCGTTCCTTATCTTAGTTCTACACGTCGATTGGCTCGCTAAGACACTTTGGTTAATCAAATCGAACAACGCGCAGATAAAACGAACGGGAATTCGCATCTGAAGGGCAATCGTCCCTCACGCAGAAAGGCTCACTATAGAATTAATTAATCAATGACGCCCGCACTTTTGCTCCCAGCCTACCGTCAACCTCGATCCTTCCTTCCGCATGGTCCATGGGTCGATATTTCAACGCGAGATGGATATGCGTATAGACATAGGAATGTATCGGCTAATCGGTGTTACCCGCACACGTAGGTGACTTACCTGAATCGTAATTATCTATGAACATATAACGGGTACGATCAATTATCAACCCTACATATGCCCTTCAGCTCCGACTCTGCATCTATGCAGGATATCTGCCGAGAGAGATCAACTAGTCAGCAGATTCGTCAGGGATGGCGATTTCGCTTTGAATATTATTATAGCAGACGTGTTTGACTTTTGAAACTGCGTCTACAACATGCGAGAATCGTTTATTGTTTACCCTGCAGAGTTTATCATTTTTAGGTCTCTTCTATTGCATTTGAATTTTTGATGAATTATAATGTAAATTGGGGGAAATAGGTAGGTATATGAATTTGTACTACCTACTGCAGAAAAGTTTTGAAAATTAAATATTGCAAATATATAATATCCTTTCGAGTTATAATTTCGTATCTTATATGAATAATCACGAAGTCTCGACGGTGGATTTTAAATTCTGATTATTTTAACCAACGAGAGATATTTCCCAGTCATTCATTAGGGCCCGATTAATCGAGAACGAAGATTCATTAGGATCGAGGCAGGGCAGTAAAGTCAATTAAACTTTAACGCTCACTTTGAATTAATTACACTATTGAATCTTATCCCGTGCTGCAGTACAACGAGTTCGAAAATTTTCATTCTTCATATTCGATTAAGGATATTCGACGATCGCTCGACAAGCCCAGATATATAATGCTAACGTTCATTAACCAGCTGGTTATTATTAAATCATAGTGTTACGGCGGAGCCTTATACTCAACGCCGAAGTATATACGACACGCTCGTGATACGATATAATTTATTCAAGAATAGAAAGATCGATGATATTCTTGTACACACGTGAACATAATATACATTTTATCTAATGCTGAATTGGCTTTTAGCCTCCAAGGGTACGGGAGAAACGTTCTATATTCACAATTTCTGGCAGGCGTACAAAGATCGGAGGTGACAGTAAAGATGCAGTCATTTCAATTTGCTTATTTTTCACAACCACGTCCGACAGATTCTGATCGTCGATATAAGAATTTTTACGAAGTTAAGGAACCAGAGATTTCTTATTCAAATCGTCGTATTTGACGTAATCGGTTATGTACGTCACGTATACTGTGGCGGACAGTTTGTTGATACCAAAAATATCATACCTACCATGTGGTTTGAAATTTCCATATCAATGTTGGTATCCAGAAATTGAGTACATTTATGTTTCTGATTTCCCTGAAGCAAGAAGAGACACCTGCTAACCAACTTCTGCCTCTCATGCTTAACCCGGAGGGATTTAATAATTATCCCTTACCTCAGGACGGGTTTTAGGTCACGAAAGTTTCGAGTTTTGTAGCCAACCCGCAGCTGTACGCATATACGCGACGAATAACACGCGATCTAAAGTCTTCCGTATATTCATATACGAGGTGAAAATACGAGGTGTGAATCCGTCAATATACATGAAATGCGCATTAAAAGATAAACGTGCGTTCCGAAAGAAATATTTGACAGTGGGGAAGAGCCTGGTCCCGAAAAAGCCAAAAAACGAATCGCTTATATACATATAGGCCGGTTATGATCGGGGAAGGAATTTCTATTCGCAAAATACGTTTTCCGTATACAATCAGAAGATCAAATATTCGCTCGTCAGTCGTCAGTACGATAGATGATTGATACCATCGACAAAATATTTGTCCGATTCATAGATATTCAATTGATAAAATAACGGGTATATTATTTTATGAAATATTGCACGATAAACGTATACGTTTATACGTTTATATAGAAAACTACACAACCCACAATGATATTTCTCTTCCATTTTTATATAAATCGATTTCGCTGTATGTATACATACTAGTGGATTATTTTTTATCACCAATTCGATGCCGTTACCTTGCTTTTTCTCAAGCTCATATAGCGTGGCTCGTGTGGTTCTGTAAATGGTCAGCAATTCAATTTTCTTTCAATCCTACCGGCCCATCAATACTTACAAAAAAAATACTTCCTCATAGTCGAGAAACAAAGTCGCGTTTTACTACCAATCGTGACGGTGTTGATGGACGGAGAACATAAGTCGAATTGCATTTTTATTCTACAGAGATGGGCTCGACAAGTAATTTCGTTCATGTTTCGCCTACGGGGTAGGATAATTAAATATCTTTTCTCTCTCAATGTTGACGTGATATGATATCACAATCATTCTTTTCAAATATCTACGGTAATCCTCGGTTCAACAGCGGGTACCTGTCTCGAATTAATTTTTTCGAAATTTAGTAGGTATTTCATTTTCTGCTTTTTGAACAAGGGTAGGTACAGTACGACCATAACGCATGATGCTGTTGCCTTGTTAGGTATGTACATCGCCGAAAGCTTTCACGATCCTTCCGCTTATTTAGGTTAATATAAATTTTTTTTAATCACGTTTACCTTTTATACTGTATATATGCATATATATCTACCCACGAGCTCAACTTTGACTGATGGGAATATATATATATTCTCCCCTCTGTATATGGGCATAATTTTTAATTTTATTGCTCGCACACGCTCAAATGGTCATCCACGGATATATATATATATACGTATGATTAAAAACAGTAGTCGAAAGTAAGGCTGCTAATTGCCTTGGGTTTCGTCGTGAAAACGTACCTTCCATCAACTTGAATTATGGCTAGTGCCGCGACTAAGTGCTAAGGCGTTATTATACCTAGCGTGTTAACTTTCTTAGCGAGAGGAAGAGTTTTATGAATTTTAGTATTTAAGTCTTAGAAGTTCGTCTGGAGTGTGGAGTCTTCCGGGGTGAAATATAATATAAGAGATATTCCAAGCGTTTCGTTAATTTAGAAATTTTTCCATGCGTAGATGAAAATATTTGAGATTCAACGGAGCGAGTTCTCGTCACCGCACGTAGTCGAAGATTTTTCTGATTATTTTCACGTCTCATTTTTTCAAAACCATTCGTAAAAACTATGGAAAAAATATTTGAACGGGAAACTTATATATTATACTCGAATGAATACTTCGTGCCTTTTCTTGAAGCTTTTTCCTTGTCTCTTCGGTCCTCGAATCTGACGTTGACGATCCAAGGCTTTTCTTTTATATGTTTTACGGTATCCCGTCTCGAGAGTTTGAGTGTCAATCACATCACACAGCGTCAAGATTAGAATGAAACCCCGTAAGCGATGAAGGAAGAAAAACGAAATGAGAAACGCAGGATATTGTTTCATCTCTAACAAATCGTTGATCAACTCTTTCTTTCATCAGAATTACTACGCGGCGTTTGCGTTTCGAAATAGTTGAAGCAAAATGTGAGGAGAAATCCGGAGCGAAAAGATGAGAAAAGTCGGGATTTTACTGTCGCAAGAGTAACAAGGCAAGAAAATAGGGCAGAATAAAAGGTAGGACGAAAGGCTCGTTGAAATCAAAGATTCATATGTGAAGAGAAAATTTTAATATAACTTCGACAGCAAATGATCGCTTAATCTTCACATGGACTTCATCATAAATTGACGTTAATCTTAATTCGAAGAAAGGACGAATAAATAAACAAATCATCTAACCATTTATCATTTTTATAGGTCAATTTGTTGAATTGGTTTATCCATTTCTTCGGGAATACATTTAAGATACGTCAAACAGTTCTGAACTTTTATCAATCTTGCTCTTATCTCTCGAGCGTTTGATGAAGTTACTTCTTCAAAACACTACTAAGAATCTCTTTGAGATCACAGCTGCAGGAAACAAGTACATAAAATGATGACATAATCTTCCTCGTCCGATAACACTTTTCGGAGTTTATCTGTGTCAGCTTTTCTACTATATGCAGTACACAGATATTGCATAGCTTTTGTGTAAAAGTTCATTAAATAAAAATAAAAATTTCAACGACGGAAAGCAATTCTTAAATAGCTTTAATTTTGGTCGATTTAATTGTGGCTATTCAGTTGCCAGTTTAGTGGGCACAGCTGAACAATAATGGATTCAATGTGTTTGATGCAAGCTGGCCGAGCTTGTAAGCTACACGCCACATTACGGCTTCGCATCAAAATTTAGCAGAGAAATATTCTCCTAGAATAAAAACAAGTGTGGGCTGAATCTGTCCGGTAGGTAATTATAAAAGATAGTGCAAAAAGCATACCGGCGATTTGGTTAAACCGATATTGCAATATCGAATGATTAGGGTTCCGTTTTGTGCTAATCGTATAATCGCTGATAATCGCAAGATACAATTATGGATCTATATAATATCAATTCGATAGGTATTTTATATTTTTCACAAGCTTGTTTTCGAGTTCGATTAATCAAAGCCTCGATGCTTATTTTTCGACAAAAGAATTTTTTCTCGAGAACAGGAGAATACGCTGTTTACATATTAATCGCCTAATTAGTCAAAAAATAAGTAAAGACTTTTTGTAGCTGTAGGAGATATTTTTCAAGAAAATCTTGCTTCTGGTAAAATAATATTTGTCTCGGGTGGATGATGTATAAATCCTCATAACTCTGACGATGAGACGCGACATCCGGGTCAAGTTCGTTACGAGAGTTAATTCAGTATCATTAGCAAAGTCGTTCAGAACTTCGCGATCTAAACTGAAACAGAAACTGGCGGATTAAGCTTTCGAAATTTTGTTTCAACATTTAATTTCATTTTGACGCGCTTGATTTATCCCCAAAAGTATAAAACCTGAAAGGCAGACACGGTAGTCAAAGGAAACTTGATTATCAAGTAAACACTGGCTGAAAAAAGCGAGACCTCGTCACGGGCTTCTGTTGCTTGTTAATAATTCTTATCTCACGATCGTTGTGTGCGTAATAAAATACAGTAAAGAATTCTCTTCGTTTCACCTCATTCTGGGATTTTTTTCTTTTGATGGTATTTGTCATACGATATAGGGGAAAGTGGGGCAGAATGGCCAGATGGGGCTAAATGGCCGCTGAAAAAAAAATTGACTTACTCGCATTTTCGCACCAAGGGGGATCGTATGAGACGCCTTGCAACGCGATTCCGCTGAAAGTGCTCAAAAAATTTTAGGATGGGGCTAAACGGCCACCCTAATAAAAGTAGCGAAATTGCATTTTCACGTCGAAGTGAGTGAGATAAAACTATATGCAGCGTGGTTCCACTGAAAACGATGCAAAACTGAAAGGGTGGGGCAAAGTCGCTCACCCTACACTGAGAAAAAAATATAATTGAATTAACGAAATATTTTTTTCAATAGTCGCAATTAAATATTTATTCGGAACAAATAAATTTCAATTGGTATGATTAAATATCATATGAAATTAACCGATTTTCACTCACTTCGACGTGAAAATGCAATTTCGCTACTTTTATTAGGGTGGCCGTTTAGCCCCACCCTGAAAATTTTTGAGTACTTTCAGCGGAATCCCGTTGTATGGCGTCTCATATGATCCTCCTTGATGCGAAAATGCTAGTAAGTCAATTTTTTTTTTGGCGGCCATTTAGCCCCATCCGGCCATTCTGCCCCACTTTCCCCTACTTCCTGCGCTAATGAAAAAAGAAAAAAAAACAAAAAAACAAAAAAAAACTTGAATATTTATTTCAACAGAAGTCGATCCTTATACTTTTTTTATTCTATTAAACTCACGTTTAGTCCGAGATTTTAGAGGCTTCGAAATTTAGAAGGCGTCCGTGCAGATGGCCAAGTTTCAGGTTTGATTTATAGAAATTCGGCCACGCGAAGTGAAGTCTTATAAAAAAATGAACATAATGGTGTGAAATGGGGGAAATCGAATCCAACGGATTAGTGCGACAAATTTAGGTGGCAGGACACGGACCTGACAAAACGATGAAAAAGAAAAAGGATGAAACGACGATGAAAACACCCTTCGTATATTACACGTAGATATTTACTATATTATATACCTAGATACTCACGTACGTATAGAAAACAGTAAAAAGCTCTTAACCAGGAAAATAGCTGGAGGTCGGAAGCGGAGGCTGTCTGACGCCAAGATCCAAGTGGCGGAAGAAGTAAAAGAAGAGGAAGATGAAAGAGGATGAGGAGCAGAGGTCGAGAAATATAAGAAACAGGGAAAAGAAGCATCGGAGAAAAGTAAAAGAAAATCAAAACTCGATGTGTAGGGGCCTCTGCGAGGACAAGAGCCCGAAGAAGTAGCCTCCTCGAAAGATATTTTACTTGTTTTGTTTTATCGCATAAGCCCATAAAAGCCAGTTCCATCATCCGCAAGGTTCGGATGTGTTTTTCGTTGACTGTGCTTGTTTTTGTCCAATTTTTTCATTAGTTTTTAATTGAAACGATCTACACGCTACATGACTAAGTTACCAATTAAACGATTCACCCTACTCACGCACGATATAAAAAAAATTATCGAAAAACAGGGCGCGGCAGGCTGTCGTATAACAAGCACCTAAAATTTATCATACCTACACCTCCCATCCATATACAAAATTTTAGGGAAGAATAAAAAGTCAACGTACCTATATTATCAATAATTCATATTTTTTAGTAGAAAAATTCAAATCTCTTGTCATATTTCGTCGTACCTAAAATGCTTTCTGTTACCTGCCTGGGATATCCGGTTCAAATATCGTATAGTAGGATATTATATAGAATCCATACCGACGTGAAAAAGAAAAAATAAAAAAATAGAAAAGTTCAGTTTGATCCTTTGCATGTGATTTCTAGCTCAGATATATTCCCAGTCAATTTTATCACGTCACCTTCACGCTGCCTCTTCGAAACGACGTAGTGGCTTGGTTTAACCATTTGCATATTTTCTGAGTTTGCTGCAGCATCAGCCTCAGAGAACTATATAGTACGTATAACCCGTAGAATCGGGTAGAACGGGGTGCAGACGCGATCGTAGACGGGATCGCCGGACAAGATCAGCGGCATTCAAGTTTGAATTTAATTAACATATTCGAGAATTACTTTGTGTAGCCATTTTAAGCCATAAGCCTCGGCTTATACCAAGGCCGACGCATATATCACATACATTCATATGTATGGTATACACACAGATATCCCCAATATGCGGTACCCCCGATTCTATACTTGTAACAGGTATAGTAGGTACCTATACCGTTTTCGATGTGTGAAAACGTAATTAAAACACTCTCTCTGTTAAGGAGATATAATTAAATTAACTTTGAGTATGTTTTATACATTATGGTTTACCCTATCCCGCATGGCACAATTCAGAACTGCAGAATTCTCACCCTATGGGAACCCTGACAATCTTATCGCCACGTTGTACAAACATTTGATAGTTTACGAGCGTCGATCCGAGGGGTCAAGACAAACCCTGAAGAATAATAGGTCGTGAAAACAACTGGACTGGATTCTTTTCCTTTGGATGGTATTTTGCCGTTTGTTTATCTACAAATTGTTTTTTTTTTTTGTAAGATATTGACTGTACCAGAGGATATTTACCGACGTTTATATATTGTATCTCTCGATATCTTTACTCTCGTCCGTTTATTCTCTCCGCACTTGAACGCGTCACGGAACGACGCGACCCGACCCGACGTCGAGAGTTGCAAAGCGTCTCCCTTTATGGTTGATTATAGAGCACAGCTGTCACTGTCATATTCAACCTTCCCGGTGAAACTCTATCTGTCTTTTTAAACCCCCTTCGGCATCCACGTCCGAAATTCTCATTTTAACTTCTCAATTGTCCAAACGCTTCTATATGTTTGCAGCAGTCGTCGATTTTTCGCCTTTTCCATATCCAGCTGTTAGTATAATGCCGGTATACATATTTTCAAAAAGCTGTATCATGTGATTGAGAATAGTTAAACGAGTGGCTGAACAAATTTCACCGATGTGTAGAAAAGTTTCATAATATTCTCGATGTATGGCTATCCTCGCAATTTCATGACGTTGCAATTCTTCGCCATAATGTATCTCCTGGATCTACCTATATCGCGAATTTCCGCCATGGCATGAAACCGTAAATCTTTTCGTACCCTATACGGCAGCTACCCGTTTGTAATACCTCGAATTTTCCGACAGAAAAATTCCAACCGATCCTGAGATGAGGGTATAGAGATAAAACCACCGAAGAAGGAAGACGGACAAACGAAACACTCGAGAAATTGGTCTGAATCGGTGGTATTTATTTCTAGAGTAAGCCGGCCGATACAAAGACCTCAAAACTCTCTTCTCTTTTCCTTACCAAGAAACCGGCTCAATCGAGTATTATCTAATCTTTTTCGAACTCTAATAGCTGAGTTCCAATGATCTTTGCATGGAATCTTTCAGTATCAGAATCTTTGCAAATCCTAAAGGGCGAGTTAAGTTCGTAGCCATCCAAACCACAGCCCTGGGGATATTTTTCAAATCCGTTAAAATAATAATGCCTACAATCCACAACGGCCTTCATTTTTCATCTATAAAGGCTACTTTCAGCACTTAGCCATCGACATGGCACACTGCTGTCGCCCGACAACAATTAGATTATGAATAATAATGCTCCCAGAAAATTGAGTAAAATATTAAAAAATAATTTCATAAACCCATTTTTTTGGGTTTTCTAAAAACTACATTATTAGGTTATTTTTTTATTTTTTTTATTTTATTTTTGATAGCAAAACGCGGATAATACAGAGAGAAATAATTTAAAACGCAAGAGTATAAAAGTGCGGGCTGAAAATGCAGCGATAATAGTAATAAATTATAGCTATAATTATAACAAAACGCGAGGTAAATTGGAATAATTAATATTAGTGTTACGGTAAATTTGAAATTATACTGTATTCAGGTAACTTATGTAAAGAATTATTATGTAATGTAAAATTCGTGCGGTCTGAATTCACCATGTGTTGCAGTACCTACTGTTTGAATTTATACTAATCATCGCTATATTTACGTCCCCCACGTTCTCCACTTTAAATGAGACCAATTACGCGTACCGTCGACTTTATCCCCGCGAAGATAACTTTTTTAATTATGTATACTCGAGTGGCACCTTAATAATAATTATTCAAGGGCGAAGTACGATACTGAAGACAGACGAGAGCCCTGACTAACGTCGCGTCGGTTCTGCCATCAGGTCTCTACAAAGCAAAATTAATCACGGTTTCCGTCCCTTTCATTAGCTTGGGGATAATACCGTTTCATGCAACAATGCAAAACTGCGTCATATCCCAGCGCATAAAAAACAAAAAAATAAAATAAAAGAAAAGAAGACGCGCCACAGAAACCAATAAAATGTACAACTATTGCGATATCCTCATCTACCGCCCATAATTTTATACGAATCATTAGACTCTCGTTTGTCCCTGCAGTTGTTAACAGCAAGAGGTAATCGGGAGATGTTAAATTCAGCTGACCCTCGTCCGGACCGTGGTGCGTCACGGCTCAGAAGACAGCACGACGTCTAATCTAGTTAGTTTTAAGTGAAATATATCGATCGTTGAATGTCTTTGAACAGTAAAAGCCTGCCAGTTAAATAAAATGTCTCTAAAAAAATTCTTCCTGACCCTTAATTACGGGGCTGAGTAAATGTTTCTAAAAGGAAGTGATCAAATTTTCATCTTCATGTACGCATAAAGTACCTACTGATTTTTTCATTTTCATTTTTTAAAACAAATTCGTATGTAGCTTTAATTAATATTGGTATGTTATATTAACAGCCCTGGGCACAGAATGAGTTTTGTTTTAGGGCGGGATATTATTTAAAGAAATCTTTCATCCTGCCAACAGGGTAGGCTCACGCAGGTTTAATACGAGTAAATTTTGATTATGATTTCAAAGCCGAGGGTGGTGGTAGATAATTCGTGAGTTCCTGTTGAATTTGATTCTTGTATTTAGGTGTAACCGAGTTGAATGAAATGGTCGGAAATTTGAAGCGATATATCTACTTTAGAGTTTGCAAACTTTAGCATCTAGCTATATTAAGTTGCAACGCAATTCGTGTACCTGAATACTTCAGTTAACGAAATATTCACACACACCTACCTAGATAGACATGCGGTATGGAATCTTGAAATTGAATTCAAACTTGCAGCGTGCGGCATAGATATATCGGAGTATCATCAAGCTGTCCGAGGAAATCCGCCCTCTGTATAAGTACTCCTAATTACAAGAAATCTAGCATGAAATCTTGGAACGAGAGAAGCTCGGGGAAAGATCGAAATAAGGAAAACTCTTAGTAGTGCAGATCTCATTCTAAGCTTGGCGGAACTATGCAGTGAGCACAAATTGCACGTGGAAGTGATTAGCATTATACCCAAACCCACTGCATTAATTGCCCAATAGTTGCACGTCTAACGTTTATATAGATTCGACTGTATGCATAAGTAATTTGGGACCAAAGGTAATATGGAATTCCGTTTGATTACCGCAAACATTCGGCAGGGTTAATATTGTCAAAATTAAGCCGACCCTTTGACGTATCAAAGGTAATGACAATCTGCCAATAATTTCTACGTCGGTTTACTCTGACACCCTAAGCCGTATAATCTCTTAAATTCCTCAGGATTCTAGTTTTTCAAACTGAAGTATAATCACGTAGACTCTGATACCGAGTTACGTTCATTCAGGGGTAATAATTAAGCGCGATTATCAGAACAGGTGTAAATTCTAAGCTCGATCGTAAAAAGCGGTACAATTTTTTATTTTCTGGACTTTATCTGTCTACAAAGTTTCTGCGTAATGAGTCTGAACGACAGAGTAATGTTCGAACGATTCAATCAGCGAGAAGAACTTCGGAAAGGTTGAAAAGTTTGAAAAATTTCAAAAGATATCAAAATTAATTAGCTTCTCATCGCAGTGCCCTGTCAGTGATGAATAACATTTCTGAAGCTTTAAATTTTGATAAATATTAGCCAGACTTGGGTAAAGGCTTTTGTATAGATTGATAAGAATATCGTCAACATAAATGAATGAATTTTTTTTAGCGAAATATGACCGTAACAAAAAAATTCTTTTGGTTTAATTTGGATTAGTATTATGAATCTTTCGCATTAAAGAATGCTCCGCTTGATAAAAGCTTTTGAGTGTAAAAGGCAGACTATCGCTGAGAATCGCAGATGGTACTTAAAAGTGGAAAAAAATAAATTGAGAAAACCTCGTCGCAAGAAACTTGACAACGCGAAAGCTCTCCCAGTTAGGTTCAGCTTGGATCGCTATCAATGGTCCGTGAGAAAGTGTCACCAGGAATAATTTGCCAAGTGAAAGCATACGATTCTGGGCTCCAAAGTCTCTCAATTTCATTTTGGCCGAAATTTAGCACGCCAGGAAGGAGGTGAAATCCGTGGGTAGGTATTATTTTCGTCAAGAGGCATTAGAATTTAAAAATGATTGGTCCATGATATCAAGGAACCACTACCGAGTCTCTTAAGCTTCGAGAGGGATTGGTTCCCGAGCTGATAGCTTTTGCGAGATTAAAATCAATAGGCAAAGAGTTTGAGATAAAAAAAAACCTTCGAATATCACATCATTTCCAGCGGAATAGAATTAGAATACTGTACCTTCACCGACGTTGATCAAAGCTCAATATCCCCAGATGACTAATCACTGGTAAGTATACATATATAACACATACATGTGATCTCCATTTCGCGAAATTAAATGTTAAAATTGTATCAGCAGCGGTATTTTATTGGCTGAATGAATTGAGGATCAAATGTTGAATCTTTTTATAGTAAAAAATGTAATATAGCAAGTTTCAATATTGCAATTCCATAAACACGTGGATGAATTCCACTCAATTTCGTTGAGGTCAATTAGGGATATGGGTCTTAATAAATTCAAAGAATATTCAGACCACGTTCACGCCTCGACGTTCCTGGATTGCAGGAACTCCCGAAATATGGGAAGGGGATGCCTGGACGCCCTGAAAGCATCATATGGGCGCTACCAGTTCATAAGTTGCATAATTTTCTTTCCCCTGTGTCAGCTGGTGATATACTTTCGAAATTCCCTATATTTCGAACGTACGTGACGCGGCTATTCACCCTCGAAATGACCCAATGACAATAAAAGGAGGCTTGTGGAGTGCGCAGGCTAAAGGGCAGCACATCACATTGCCGGACGATGCGCATGAATATTTAAAATATCATATGCATTACATACCGCCGCATTAAATTCCTTTCCTACACAGTAAATATAAGTGCTATATGAATTTATAGTGTACGCATAAACGCAGAAGCATTCATATAAATAAATGTGTGTGTATACTGTTCACAGTCGGCATTGTACATTTCGAGAGATCTCGAAGGAGATCTATTCGCAAACAATTTCGATGAGAAGTGTTTACCGGAAGTTGTGAGAGAAAAAAAGAAAGAAAAAAAGGAAAGTACTTTGAAAAACTTTCACTTGCTGGGGGTAGCTTTTAAGGAATGTCGGTCAAGACTCTCAGACTCTTGACTGTGAATGGGAATCACTTGCATTTATCTGACTCGCTCTGCGGCAGCAAAACTTCGTTGGACTAGATTTTGAATGAATGTCTATCTATTAGGATGCATATATTTTATTAAATAGTCAATTTAATATAATCCCAGTCTATCAGGCAGACGTATAATTGTCTGCTAGTGAAATCACTGGTTTCATCCGAGTACAAAGCTAGAGAAAATCCTAGAGCTTGGGTCAATGTTTGCGAGCTGACAGAAGAGCAAACCGTACTCTCGACCATATAAATTAATTAATGTAATCAAACCGTACGTTTCATGTAGGTATGAGTAATAAATGTACACATGGATAACCATGCCTAACATAACTTTATTACAGAATATAAAAGATTTGTAATAAAATCACTATACTTCAGTTCAGTATTGTGTTATCCGACGCTGTCAGGTTGCGCGATAACATTTATCGCGGATGTTCGAAATTTCTGTACAAACCGTTGAGCTAAAGGGTAATTCTATCGTTATATATATTTTTTAACTAAAGTTTAACGACAGTTTAATGCCGATGCATAAAATTGGTAGCTCATACCTTTACACAGGTATATATAAGTTATAACAGAGCGATCGTCATTTTAATGGCAGAACATTGTGCTGTATGATGAAAAGAAAGGGAAATTTGAGGTAAAAAATAAGATGAAAATAAAAATAAAAATAAAAAATTTACTCACAAAACTTACCCCAGGGTATTAAACTCAAAATGTTGCACAGCTAATAGCTCAATGTATCGATTACTCACCTGAAACAGAAAAAAAATTCTTAATTAGTCTACATAATGTAAAACACAATATAGGGGAAAAAATTGTTTAAAGATATAGCTCTCGTGTCCATGAACTCTAAGGTTACCATGAGAACTGGCTACGAACGTTGTAGTAATTAAAAGTGATTGAATTTATTTTGTCCGAACGCTACACCCCCTCAAGCAACACTCTCACTACGAGGAGGCACCACCTGGCTTCAAGCAGTCTGTAAACTTGCACAGGAAATTAACTTTCACATTACCGGCTGTACCGTTATTATTATTATTTGCTTATTTTTTTGTTCTTTTTTCTTTATTTTTTACATTTTATTTTTTTCGCAACACGTAGTTCACTTAACGTAGTACGTTTTAAATAAAGATACGTGTTTTTTAATCATTACACTCATGTACGTGCTCGTGTCTACATGCATATATTTATTCTATCATAAATTTGAGGAATAACTTGAAACGTTGGAGTGATTCAACGAGAATTTGATTATCATGATGGATAATCAAATTCTCGTTCAAACTGCCACAATCAGTTCTAGGTATCAATTTAGTGAAATTCATTGAATACATTATCCAACGTATTGCAAATCACGATTGACTTGACCGGGGGTGAATTCATCAACGTTACAAAATGGCAATGCAATGGTGTAAATATAATCGAAAAAGAATTTCAAAGAGAATCGGTAATTTGTTGCTTTGCTTTATCGCTTATATTCGAATAACCCTCGCAAATCGACTGTACCGATGTCCCAAATTGTCGATGCGAATTTTTTTCAAATTTTTTTCAATTTTTTTTATCGGGTTCCAAATTATTGGCGAGTTCTAAAGTGCTCGTTACAGTTTTACAATCCCTGGCCAATATCTCTCTAAGGTATACCGAGGGCTTGTTTTTTTCCCATGCAACTCCTCTGCATGCTTGCAATGACCTACATGATATTGGATATTCTAACCAATTGCAAAAAAGGTATACTTGCATGTGTCGCAGACACGTAGGTACTAGGGTAGCACGCGAGCACGAATTCAGTGAACTAAAGTTTTCTACAACGGGACAAATAGATTTCCTACAGTTCATTCGTTTTATGATTTGCTCGACGATCAGACAGTTGGCACGAATCCAGCATCGTATAATTTCTGGTACGGTAGGCCGTGGAATTTTTCTTTCTTTCTTGAAAGAATCTATCAAGGATTTTTATCCTTGTGAAAAATAGGCTGTTTAAACCCAGGCGGGTGCAGGGAATAAATAACACTGACCCTCTGCCATCCACCGACCCCTTGAGGTCGCAAACTCGTGGCATGGTCTGTTGAATCCATAGGAGCCAGGAGGATATAATAAACCGACAACATCGACCGAAAAATAATAATAATAAAATTGAAAAGGATCTTATATGGAAATGATAAGAAGATGGATACAGACGCGACATGCCGGAGCACAAGACATGTGGGCGTAGAGAGATTCTTAGCTTGTGAAAACCCATAAGATTTGTGGACCTGCGGTAACGGATCTCGTAAAATGGAACAAAGACAGGCTTTTCCTGATACTATACTGATTGGCAAAGTCAAAGTAATTCGGAGTTATCGAGGCCAGTCGAATCGCGAAAAAAGTAAAAAAAAGGAATCAATCTGAGAGATGGTGAGTATACTATATGCTTGCTTAGAGTCTTCGCCTTTTCATAAAGAAAAGAGAAAAAAGAAACTTGAATGAATACTTTTGAGACTGATTATCGGTTGAAAAATATTCCGGCAAACTATTGATGGGAAAAGTTACAGAAGCGCAGAAATTGCCGTGTGGATAGATCAACTTTTGCCTGAAATTGCAATGATAAGGATTTTGGAGTAACGCTCGATTAGTTTTTTTTTTTTTTTTTTTTCATATATGTTTGTATTACCGTCCGTTTGGCTAATTAGGTGTATGCTTAAACAATATCAAACGTAACGTGATATTCGAAAATTACGAGAACGTTGGACTGTATAATTTTCCACTGCTTTAATAATGATAATATCACGTGTTGAAAATGAGGATTTTTTTCACATTTATTGACCAGTACAAAAGGTCCGGTGGCGATATTAAAGAGATGCTGGACATTCCTGCGATTCTAGGTATTCAAGCACTCTCAACAGAATGCCAGTCCGCATTGAAGGTGCATTTAAATGTCGTAGAGTGAATCACGGCACGTTATTTTTCTCCCATTAAATAACTGGGCCAGAAACCAAGAGGACAAAATTGAGCAATTAGATTAAAACAAGCTAAGACTGAAATTAATTAGGTAGTCAGAGTTTAATTAATTAGAAACGGAAGACTACAATTAGTCTTCTCCCTTCCGAAAATTTCATGTAATATAAAAGAAACGAACACTCGTATAATTAAATATCTGCAACGACGAGCTCCGATGGCGTAGAGAGTGAAAAATATATCGTAATTCATCGTTTCAATGAAGAATACTCAAATTGTGATAAGCAAGAGGCACCTTTCTCCGATCGAAACAGCTTAAGTTAGATTTAAACTGTTTTCTATCATTCGGGTGAACTCCTACACGACATTGTTTCCTACGATTGATCGAAGAATAAAACACCCTTGGAACACGATATGCTAAAGCTCACCTACGTCGCGAGGAGTGCAGTACCTATAATATTTGACCCTTGAAGCTTGTCGAGTACTGACATAACATATCAATACTAGATAAGGCTTGAAATCTCGCCTAAAGCATAACTTGAACCTATTCTGGGCAGAGCTCAATGGCTGAGAATAACATCGGGTACAATGTGCAAACGCACGCTCGATGTATACTCAGAAAACCTTTGCCTCAGGACATTATTCTATGTTTGTTCACACGAAGGTATAGAGGTCAACCAGAGTAACAACTTTCTGGAGAATTGAAGAAATTTTTGCAGAAATTTCGCGCAATCAGTGTGAGCAGGTCGTTGTTTTCAGGGATCTTAGGGCCGACGTGTTTCACGCGAATTTCGCATGTTCAAATATACCAATTTCATTCATTCGTTCGGTCGAGCACGAACCTGAAGGAAAATACAACAGCATTCATCGCTTGTGCCTTACCCGTATATTCCTCGCCTACGCAGGCTTACCTTTTATATGTCCTTCGGAAGGATCTGATCGAGGATGGGAATTTTGAGCTTGTCAAGAACTCTGACAGGCTTTCGTCTCACACCGTTTCATCGAAACGTGAAAAGGGACCCCACAAATTTTATGAATATTTATAATTTTTAGAACCATATCTGACCACTTCCTTCTGAGTTTCGATCCTTACCGGAGGCTCTGAACTATTTTACTTGGAGAATGCCAGTTTATTAGTTCCTGAACAAAGTTTAATCCTCAAAGTTATTTGAGGGAGTAGAAAAAACTGTTTGTAGTTGGTAACGAGTAAAGCTGATTAATCAATCTTACGGATCTGTTGCGTTATGTTTTTTGCCGACTTAACTTCGTTCGAAAGATTTAGTTAGTTATTCGATTTCCTATGGGTCTGGAGATTATGACTCGACCTCCGTATTATTATCTTCGAAAAGAATTCTGATTGAAAAGAATCTGTCGCGATTCAGTATAAATTTCAAATAAATCATATTTTTCCAGAGTCAACCAATCAATCGCGTATTTTCACGTGTCGCTCGATCCGTTATTACAAATTCTTTGTCAATTTCTATTCCCGAAATTTCTTGCTGTGTAATCACGAAGATAACTGGATACGCCAAGTCCACGCGTACAAAGGGATATCTCAACTGACCTACTGAGGTAAGTGTCGTGTGTATTGCCTATACTCAATAAGATTCGAGCCGATTCCTTTCTGAGGGTAAAAGAGCTGCAAAGAAAACGCTCCCCTGCACTGGGTCTGTCGTTGCAAACCACTCAGAGATAGTTGACGATATCCGTTACTGATCCTTCAGGATTTCCCTCTTTCTCTATATGTCTTTTAGAAGGGCGAAAACTAGGAAACACGGTTGACTCGATGTTCGGCTCACGAGGATAAGAGGGAAGCAAATAAATAAATTAGATAATAATAATGATGGCAAAAATACCCGCAGCTTCTTTCGTATTGAAATTATCGCAAATTATCTTCGACAAGATATATTACCGGAGGCTAAAACGAATATAATTTGGAACGTTGTTTTTACAACCCTCAAGCAGTAAGAGTTTTTTAGAATAAATTAGGATGCCTGAGGGCTGTGTGTGTTAATAGGAAACTCTGTTTCTTCGAATTTACAACCTCAGAGGGGTTGGAAGTATTCGGAAACGCCAATGGCAGCATCTCTTCTGCGCATCTTATACAGCTTATATTACTTGCAGCCAGAGCTTGACCGCAAAAGAATCAGAAAAAAGATATAAGAATAGGAAAATTGCCTTCGAAGTTATATAACTGTAAATCATTTTGGTATTTCAACTTTTATATTGCAGAAGTAACGGTTTTAGTCTTTGTCTATGTACAACTTGACCAGCAATCTACACATAAACGTTCCGCTTTTATCGTCAAACCAAGAGCCATTAATAACATGTGCTTTCCGAGATTCAAGAGAAAATTCAATAAAACTTGGCGCACAGCTTGTTTTTTTACATGCACTACATGTATGTGAATTTATTATTCGAGAATGGGGATTATTTTTTGATGAAATATCACGTCCGTTTAATGAATTATTGCCGAATTTATAAGAGTTGCCCAATTATTGGCCATTCAGTGAACATTTTTTGCCTAATCTCTGCTATTACAAAGCTCACGAGTTGAAAGTTTATAACACGGAAAGTATCTTGATTCGTGAAAAATGAAGTGTCACAGCTGCGAAAATCTCCGGGAAAATGAGATAGTAAACGAGATACACAAAAGATCAGAAAGAAATGAAAAACCAAAAAGAAACAAGTAAATGAGTTTTTAACGAGAACATCGCGATGCAAGCCTTATATATATATATATATATATTTAAAATTCTCGGCTCTTTAGGTCAAAATAAATTTTCATTTGTCTGGTTTTTTCTTGAAAGGTAAATGTTTTGTATAATATATTTATGTACACTATAGGAAATCGTGGATATCTGTATTTTCAAGCACGGTATTCAAAGGAATGGAAACTCGTTGTAAAATAGCTGTTCCGTTATTCTTTCCTTTTTATCTGTATTTTTTTTTCCGGGTATTTTACCGTCAGATCTTTTTCATTAACGCCTTTTTGTCAAACGATGGTAAATATACTACCGTATTTCATATTCAGATGAAGACGCGTATTTTTCTTGAGTGTAGTGAATAAAGGTCGTAAAATAAAAATCGAACAACAGAATCACATTCTGTTTTTCCACGTTTTGCACAACTCGTCGTGCTGCGATGTGACTAAAAAGCTAACGAATTGTCTCTATCAAATAGAAATCGAATTCGAAAAATCAAACGTTGATGATTTACTTGATCAATATTTTTAACATGGATTTATACAGTTTCAAAATCGGTTCTAATAAATCTAAAATACAACAAAAACACGTCGTTCTATCTCATTGCGTCCGTATCTTTTCTACTTGGTTAAATGAATATATTCTTTATTTTATCAATAAAACTGATTTAATATGAAATTAACATTTTCAAAAACTTTTCAACCACCAACATATTTGTTCAAAGAGCGTGAGCAAATGATGGAGATATTTTAGTATCGTTGGAGGGATCGAATTAGTATATTGTGTACCAAGGGCGTAAAGTGGGCTTTTTTTAGACCGAGTGTGGAGTTTGCAGTACGAGTCAGAGGCGAGGTAGCACGAGTCGAAGACGAGTGCGTCTGCGAGCCGAAGACGAGTACTGCAACCACACAAGGTCAAAAAGCCCACTTAGCCCTGGTGCACACCATATTTTTTGTAACAGCACGATTTTCGCGTTTTTTCAACATTGTTGATAATTTTCTTGAAATAATAAAAACGCCCGCTGCAGCGGGCGATTTTATTATAATAATGAATTGCGCCCGCTGCAGCGGGCGATTTTATTATAATAATGAATTGCACCCGCTACAGCGGGCGATTTTATTATAATAATGAATTGCGTCCGCTGCAGCGGGCGTTTTTATTATTATGGTAAAAAACGCCCGCTCGTCTGAAAACTGTCACTTTAGGCCCGCTGAATGGGTCAAAAAAACGCAAAAATCGTGCATGTGTTACAAAAAATAATTTTAATAACTACTTACATATGCACTGGTATTAAATATACAATTGCTCCCGTTTTAATAGTAAGTCGTGGACTTGGTTATAGGTACGAAATTCATAAGAGAAGACATTATCCGGCTTTAAGAGTCCCAAGGTACGGGAAAAGCTTGAAAAGTTTTTACGAAGTAGAACGAGTTTCGTATCCGATAGATTTTTCCTCATTCCCAAGCCTCTACTTGAGAGTTTAGAAACTGCCACTCTTTCTTCGAATCTTCCATTTAACACTATGTGACTCTAAGGACCTCACACATATGTACGATCATTTAAACATTAAAGATTTCCAATTAGTGATCATTTATCAGCCCACATAACGTTAAATAATATAATGTCTAATTATATATCAGCCATTGCATATCAGGTTAATAGGTCATATATTGATTACACGAATATCTAGATAGTAGTAGTCGTAATGTGGGAGTATTAATCCACGATCATTAAACTAGAATGATAGAAAAGCTGATGAATTTTAATTCTTGTTAAATATAGATTTTTTTATTAACGATAAAAAAGGAGAAAAAACTAAGACTTTATTTTCCGAACGATAACAGCTTTTATAGATAGAAACGAGACCATAAAGAGTCGGGTAATTTCTATCGGTACCAACTCTGAGTTCAACTTGTAACTGGCTCTTAGTTTAATTAATAACAATTGCGCTTGTGCTTTTTACGGTTAACGAATAATAAAACAACTAATATTCGTGAATTTTCAGCTCAAACCACCTTTTTCGTATTCAAAAGTCGAGAGAGCGCGCCCTACAACTTACAACAATCAACATACACAATTACTTCTCGTAAAATATAGGGTAATTCCGGGTGAGATGGCCATAGGGGAGAGATGGCCTTCGATGATATTTCTCATGCTATTCGACACATGACACTTCTTATTTGGAGTAGATCGCTTCGTACAAAGTACTACTATCAATCTACCCCAAATAGAAAGTGTAATATATCGAGTAGGCTGAGAAATATCATCGAAGGCCATCTCTCCCCTATGGCCATCTCACCCGGAATTACCCTACATGCTTCCCTACTTCTGAAAAACGCAGACCTGCATCAAACTAAATAACAATATCTGTTCGTTAGTATTTGACGTTATATATTGAACGTCACCATAGAACCATGCAATATGGACCAAATTATCGCAATCGAACTGATATAATGCGTAGCCACTAGATGGGGAATCATCAATGCCGATATCAACGTCGGTCATAAACACTCGAAGGTTTTGGAAACGCTAACCGCGTTCATGGTCAGTGGTCAGTTAGCCAGGGTAGTCTGGTTTCCCCTGATTTACAGTCTAACAGATTAGGTATACAACGTGATTGCTTGCATATTTGTTGAGTAACAGTTGTTGATAGCGGTGTAGTTGATTGTAGAATACATGTGGCAGTAGTATTGATTTGCAGTAGAAATTTTTTCGAAAGACAATCGCCGTCGTTCACGTATCCTTCGAGATCTCTAACCAGTGTCAGAATATATTTGAATACGATTAGGAAGCAAGTTCCAAACTCGAGGCTCAAGGCTTACGACTAAATATAATTAATCCTAATCCTCGATTTAGACAATTGCGATTTGAACTTGACGAAGGATGGATCAGAAATTACCTAAACTTACCGAATCCAGGGTCCCGGATATTTCTGCGAAAAAAACTCAGCTGATTTTAAAATAGATACAACCTCACTGTTGGAGGTGAGAATCACTTCCTACTGAATATTTGACAAGACGAAAATGTTCATAGGTAGACGAAAGATTTAAAATTTAAAACGAAAGTGAAAAAAGAGGAGCTGGAAAAGTTCGATAGATATTTATCAACGTTCGTCTCGAAACGACTTCTTTACCTTGTTCAATTCAGACCCAAACGTTTTAATTATTCTCATAGTTAAATATATGCTGTACCGAAATATGAGGAACAAGTAGACGACGGAAAGGCGAGTGGCTTGAAAATTTCCCGAACTAGCTGTCTGAGCTAAGCATATAAGCTATAAGCAACGGTACAGAGAGATATTCTACCGAGATAAAACAGCATAATCCATGACGAGATTATCCTGAGTCTCGTACAAATACTGAGAATTACACGCTACACGGTGGATAGACATAAAAAGAAAATGAAAAAAAATTATGTTTAAAAAGTGATATCCCAGGAACAATTTCCATCGTCGTTAATAATCTAGTCTATGTTACGTAATTTCACGGAGACCAAACATAATGTGGCTCATGTTTAATCCGACAGTAAAGGTAAACGATCCCCAATCTCCATTGGTATAAAAATAACTTGGAAAATAATCTTAAATAGGTAAACGGGATATCCGGTTTTCTATAAACACGTAGAGCCCAGATTATGGCAGCATAATAAGCCATGCGATAATTCTGACGGAAGTGTGAAACCCGACTAATTATTGTTGACGTTGGGACAACCGACTGCCGGAACTTGTGCTTATCAGCCGTAAGAAGCTGCTGTGAAAATAGCGAAACAAATCTGCGCATTTATCAAAAACAATTACACGTTGGAATTTTTTGTTCAACTGTCGCGATCCGTGGAAAATCGTTGCGATAAAAATTGTGGGAATACGCGGATTTCTGAGAATGGCAGATGGTGAGAAGAGGATCCAATTCTTCGAGAAAGTTCGACAGGAAATAAATTTTGAAAACATTTTCACGAAACACTGGAAGATCTACAAGTACGGCCACTCTCTGTAGCCAGACAGGTTCCAAGTGCTGTGTTGTTAAATTTTACTGAAACTACGGAAAAGCTTCTACGTGACCCGACTTTATTCTAGTACGAAACGGTTGCGCTTGTTATACCTATGTTAAATCCGCCGCGCAGTTTTCTTTCGTTTTGTCAAAAACCTTTTTCCAAAAGTCTGGGACAATATAAAGCGTTTTAGAGACTTTGACAGATTATTCAAGCGCACTTTCGGCCCGGCTACAATTCTGAAATTGTTGTTCTGCAGTTCTGTTGAATTCTAGTAGGTTGGTTAATTTGAATTTATAAACTTCACTCACCATCAAAGTGAGTATAACTACACATTGCACAGTTGAATGAAATTGCGCTTCTATTTGCCGGGTTCCCACGAGTCTGCGATAGAAGCAAGACTTGGGAAATGAATTTTATTACCATACACAAACCCTTTCACTACACTCATATATCTACGTATATATATGTGCCCAAACTTACAGGGACTTTTTTGCCCAAAGCTTTTAGCAAATAATTGTTGACGCGTTTGCGTATACATTTTCACGAAATTCAAGACTGACGGGAAATAATTACGAATGAATCAAATCTCCGCGTCTGCGAGTACACTGTGAAGAAAAATATCAGTGTAGGTGATCAAGCTATCATTTGAAATTTTAGCTCTGCAGGATTGCGGGCTGTGCTAATTACTAATTACTTCTTTTTCGTTCTTTGACAATAGTATTCCTCCCATTAAATGGCGCTGTATTTTATTTTTTATTTTTCACATAAATACCCATTCAGCGAATTTGTTTCTTCGTTCTTTTTTCATACTTACGAGATTTTTCGTCAACGTCGTCGGAGTCAGCACTAAAGTGTCCCTCTGCCTTTTGATGAGTCGGCTCAATCTTTGGGTCCTTTGCGCGCAAGTTAGAGGTTCCCCGTTGTCTTCGTACTCTTCTGTTCTAACGTAGACCATCTCCGTAAAGTCATCTTCTGGCTCCTCAGCCGGAGGACTTTGCTTTGGTGTAACCGTGCTCAGTGGTACCATTTTTGCAATTAAAGTTTCACTTCGAACGCTCCAATTTGATCCACCGTATTTCTTAAGATTCATCAGATCGCCTATGCTGCCACGTACTTGATTGGTCAGCTGTAAATTAGTTCTTGACAAAGCTGGTGAGTGGGGTACTGATTCGAACCCTTTTTCGACCGATCTTACTATGTCTGGCAGTGTCTCTTTGTTCTGCAACTTGTCCAGATCGGACAGAGACGAGCCTCGGCGTATTCTGTTTCTTGATTGAATGTGCTTTTCTTTTAAGAGTTTTTCCCGCTCCTTGTGAACGCTCTTTGACGATATTGAGGAGCGCATAGCAAAGAATCCAGCTTTCAAAGGAAAAAGTAACGCCCACTCGGTTGACCTATCTTTACCTTCCATTCTTATTCACTGGAGTTCTTTATTTCAAAGTAATAACACGGCTTCTTTTTCTCCGTCAGTTCCCGGGGAGATGAGTAATGACCAAAGTTAGTCTCTAGTTAATTTCAACACTTCAACTTGTTCTTATATAATAACAATATTTTTATTCGCTCACATTCACCAATCGATTTTACAGTCCAATCAAAACCGTCGAGATGACTATTTATGTTTCTCACCACACATGATAATTCAATAAACAATTAATCACACTGAGAAGGGGTAGAGACGGGGAGGAAATTTAATTTCCTGACAATTGTAATATTTCGTTGAATTACTCGAAACAAGGGTATATATTATATTCTATCTACTATACCTACTATATTTTCTCGTTCTGACCGTATTGTTTATCGCGCTGATAGGTTACATCCGGTCGCCCAGTGACACATATCCGGTAAAATTCAAGCGGCCGACCAATATCCAAATAGTGTGAAACTTTTGAAGTTGTAAAATCCAAGTTTTAAACATATTCAGTCCTTCTGGTTTCTCGTTTATTATTAGGAAACGAACAGTTATCGGTATCACGTAGCTTTCGATTATTGCTTGGTAGTTATCCTCTGATCACCCAATCGCAATTTCAACATCGATAAGTTTCGCTTTATTAAAGAACGTTAAAGTGTGTTATTTGATCAACAAGATATACTGGACAATTGTCACAAGGTATTAGATTTTTCTCGTCAGTTTTCTTCCCTCATAATATGAAGACTGCAAGAATTTATCCGACCACATTTGACGATGCCTGGCTAGGCAATGCCAATCTGCTCTAGGTACGGTATCCTCTGACCATGGACCTCTCACAGAGCTTTTCACTTAAGTTAACACAACCACCCTTGACGATTTACGCCCTGATCACCGCGGGTCTTCGTTACCAACACTTCCGTCTAATAAAAGCTAATAACGATCGATAAATAGATTTTACTCTCGGCTTCTACGTACGCGGAGAAATTAAGAGTTGGTATAGATGTACGTTAATTTCATAACGCAGGTAAATTCGAGATAAGATTTTTCGGGGATATACCTCTATGACTCGGAGTAAAGTTAGACGAACTTTTATCGAAAAGAGGGTGAAGTATATTCGTCGATATGCAAATCGAATATAAACTCCAAAAAAGTTTATTGAATTAAAACATAGAAAACCCTTTCTTATTTCTTAAAGTCAAACCGCAGAGTTCTTGACTCGGGGGTAGAACGGTGTTGGAATAACTTCCGAAACGCAAACAGAACAACGGGGGAGAATATCCGAAGTAAGGATTTTCCAGGGTAAAACGGAACCTAATAACCTTGTCACCATCCCTTGAGTACACCTTGTCACACGTATAGGTACACCTATACCTCCGACCTTTAAATCGACCTTGTTTTCGGTCTGTCACACAAAATCATCCTTTGAACTCCCAGGGCACATCGAATATCCGGGTATTCATACATCTCAGAATAAATGAGGAAACTCTTAGGGGCCCGTAATAACAGCTAGACTTAAACTATACGCAAAGTTTTTTTTTTTTTTTTCCTAATTTATTTCCGTGAAATAAATAATTTCGTTTCCTTTTTCGTAATAGGTTTTATAGAAAACCGCACGCGACAAACACCAATTACATACTGAATGTGCGTGGACCGATCCGTTTAAACTGATATGACGGATGACTGGCGTGGGAGTCGCGACCTTGTCGCTAAGGTGATACCGTGGCCTACCCAACTGCTTGTTATACGGGCTCCCGATTGTTGCATACTGAACAGGTCTGGCCTACATTGATTGTCAGTCCCGAGTAGTCAATTCTTCAAAGTCTCAAGTTCACGTGGTTTTTGACAAATCGTTATTTCGATTCATCTTCTTCCATGTAATGCCTATAATTTCAAATGAATTAGCTGACGTGAGTTGTTCTCTGATTCGATATATGTGTATTGCATATGATTTTATTGGAAGCTAAACAGTATCCATTCAAATCGAATAATGATAACGCTTGAGTACGGTCAACTGATTTTTAATATTGGATTAAATGTATATTCTTGTTTAACTTTTAATCTATCGTTAGTATATTCTGGAACGTTTCCATAATGCATGAATTATTATCAGCTTGATTGTTGATTAACTTTTCTATTATGTTGTATGTTCAATGCCCTTCCTATATATACACCGAACAGGCATGAGTAAATTGTCTAACACACACCATATACAAATTCGTATACCATATTATAATATGTTTACCAACGTATATAATCATACTGACACTAATACGTGATAATTTATGATCATATGCTGGTAGTTTGTGGAATAACCTGTCAGTTATTCGTATCCATTGAGGTACTGGCAACTAGTGCCCTGGTGTCTTCTTCGAAATGTTATATTCTTCTTACTTGATAGATTGTTAAGGGGAAAAGCGGGCAAATGATTGATACGATGATCGATTGCAAACCGTTTTCCGTAATAAATCTGGGCAAAATTTATCTAGCACTCTACGCTCCATACTTAAGATAAGGATAAAATTCGCTTACCAATTCATCAACTGATGCCCACAGTATTCCTAAAGCCTCAAAAATGTCGAATCAAATTTCAGCTTTATTTGTAGTCATATATCACAACTCAAATAGTCGAGTCACCCCAGACCGAAGGGATAAGGTAAATTTGACGAATAATTCTCGCGTGGTGTTATATACACGTATATACTTTGGCCTACGAACGTACGTTGATATAATTCGTCAACGTACGAGGGACAATCATGCAGAACAGACTGCTAGCAGCACACATGGGCGTTAATGGAATGATCATGTAGGCCACGTTAATCTGAAGCAAACAATGCGAGACTCCGAAGCGGTCGGCGCCAATCTCAGCTGCATTTGAAGCGTGACAATTTGTACGAGTGCCTCGAAACTTTCGAGGTAACTCAAAGTAGTTAGAAATTGCACGTAATGATTTATATATACTACAGCTCGATTCGGAGGTGAAGAAATGTTTAAATTCACCAATACGATTGGTTCAGAGTTTATCCACTTCTACGAAGTAATTGGTACTCAAGCTTCCGCTTTGTGGCTTTCGACTAATTTCATTTAACTGCAAATTGAAGCTCATTATCGCGAACCACAGTCGTTGAAATCAAACCGCTTTCAAAAAGGAGAATAGGAGCTTTTGGTTCGGTCGAGGATCAAATCCACAATCTACTGAAAGTAAAGACAAAGATAAAACACTATAGCGACTTAAAACATTCGATGAGTTGTATATCCCTGATACTCTTAACCACTCGGGAATTCTGTATTTTATTTTCAATCGAATCGAAGAAAATTAGCATACTCAAAAAAACCAACTAGAGGTTTTAGGATGTACTTTCCGAGCCCTTCAATGACGAACAAGAACCAACATATACCTTGCGATTTAACATGAAACCTAATTTGACATCTCGCGATAATTGGATGAGTTGTTCGAAATATATATAACAAAGCTTTATTTTAATGGGGAACATGCTCCTTCAGCTCTTCGTAGATTAAACAGTTTCCAATTTGACTGTGAAATAATCAATTCTTCGAAGAAAACGTTCTTCAAAGGAAACATTCAACTCTGTCGTTAGCCTTGGCCAATTCGGGTGACTAATCTTTACCAATGTCATTATTCTCTTTCCCCGATGATCGTAGTATGCGGGTTATAAGTTTAACCATGGTCAAACGTCGAAAGCTGACTAATGTTCGTTGTGTTTTATGTATGTCTAATCAGATTTGTTATTTATAAACGCTACTGAAGCTTGTCTTCGAATTAGTGTATATGCCTATTCAAATTTAGTTAAAATGAAGCAGGATTTAACCATGACTGTTATCGCCTCGACAATGCTAGTTTATCATGAAAGTGAACCATCTCTGGATTATAACGTTAAGTACCCCCTTTAAAGTCATTGTATACTGGGAGTTCTACGATGGCATATAGTATTAGATAAACAGGGGATTATTTGACAATGTCGCATTGAATAAGATTCATACAAAGCAATGAAGAAGGCATGCGGTACTGTTCGCTTAATCCTGCCTAACAATCTCAACAGGTTCTATAAGAATCGTATATACCTATATGCAAAGTTTTCGGGCTTTATACATGCGAAATTAGATTATTCTGTGATACACGTGGTGTCTGATTTACAGGAACTTACACGACATATACGATAGCAAGTTTTACGAAAGTGCGTAATTGGAAAGCATGGTTTGCTTATCCATGGAAAATCGTTGTCAAAGTAATGAAAATATGAGATACCCTAAATTCCACTTACTGACAACGCTCAAAATGAACTTGGGACCTTGAATTTTAGCACCTTATATTAGACCTTGAACCCTTTTAGACCCTCCGCGAGAGTATGGAATGTATAGATGCCTTACACCTCTTTACGTTATGGCTATACCCGTGCTTGTGTGTATTCGTTTGTGTACAATTTCTCGCCTACTTTAGGAGCCTAACTAACAATAAGCGACAAACAAGTGCTTCATTACTGTGAAAACTCGATTATCTTTAGCGAGAAAGTGGTATAGTGCGCAACGTGCAGGTGACAAGCGATATCTTTATCTTTATCTTCATCCTTATCCTCATCCTGATCGTTGGAATAGGTAGGGAAACCCCGAATTTTCCTGCGACGATTCACAAGGACCATTGGGACCAAATGGTGGTTAACTAAAATGTACCCAGTCGCGGAAATTGGGCTGGTGAATAACCCGACAATTAGATAACTCGTATAGACTCCTTCGTAATATACCTTATCAGTTTACAAAGTGCGATTCTTCAAGTCCCCAAATACCTTCCTCTGTACATTACTACATTTCGAATTTTCACAATCAGTAGAAACAAGTATCTAGCAATACTCAAATAGACTTGAAACACTCACGTTTAACTGTATGATGATCTTGTTGTAAGCCCAGTGCCATCTTTGCTTTGGAGTCATCTCAGCACGCTCCTTCAATTGAGTTGGTACAGGCACAGATCCGTCTGTAATTAGGATATCCTCGTCCGCTGGTGGTTCGGGTGGACTTCTAGGAGGAGTGTCCATTTGCACACTTTCATCCACAGATGCCTGCTTGGCCACGCTACCTGTATAGTCATTACACGAGTTTTAATACAAGTCGATTAGTCTCTGAACTTCGGAAAGATGATTTTTTATTTTTTATGTCACTGATTATCTCAAAGAAAGTAGTTTGAAATGAGGAAGAAACGATCTACTTTTTATTAGAAATCTACAGAGTTATGATAGTAGAAAATTGAATCTCTGAGTATTGTCGATTCAAATTTATATCGACGTTTCTTAATCGGCTCTTTTATATATCGACGTTTCTTAATGGACAACTGAAACCGATGGAGGCGTACCTTGGGGACTGATGGAGTGAGATCTGGGTGGTGTTCCCTTGTAAGGTTCTACTAAAGAGTTTTCCCTCGAGCCTCGAATCATGGCTTCTTCTCCGCGTTGATACCTGTCCAAAGAGTAATTGATGTTTTAGTAATGTCAGATTTTCCTGTTCTTACATAAACAGTGAATAACAAGATGAGAACAGTTCGGACTTAGGGTGACGAGGTGTCAAACTCTTTCAGTATTTAGTAGCCAATTCATTCTGCATTAGCGAATGTGCAGTTTTCGGAGATTTTAGAATCTAGATTCGATCAAGCAATAAATTGACATTTTGAAACATATCATCCTTTTTATTTACTTATTGAAATTCTTGCAGTAGAAAGCTCCGCGAATTTACGAATACTTGTGTCCAGAAGTTTACTATCAAAAACCGAAAAATTCATTGCAAAGAAACCTAAAACAACAATATTATTTCTTTCAAATATTGGACATTGCTTCAAAAATTGATTTCCACTCCACTATCAGTTGGTCTATAGATATATATACGTGTTCCATTGAAGTGGAGCAATAAATACGTCAGCTATAATTACCTTTCAAGAGTTTCATCTCTCATTTTGTACTCCCCGTTGACCGTATTGCTGAGAACAATGTCAGTCTCCTCCGTAGAGTCTTGCTGTTTGAAATATCCTCTCTGATAGCTTTCAGCTCTGGATATTGGCTGTGGTGCGTTAAAATAAGATCCTCCCCTGAGTAATTCCCTTTGCTGATAGGAGTCTGTCCTGTTTAACGGAGGCTTGAATCCATCCTGGGTATGAATAGATCCGTAAGAATCCTTCCTAACAGATGGTGCGTAGGAGTCCTTTCGGGCTAAATTGTCATACGAATCGTCCCTCGACATTTGATCAGAAGCGTACGACTCGCCACGTGTTAATTTAGGCTTTTGGGAATGGATGGATTGCTGACTCAACACACTTTGATGCGACAATTGTGAATCTTTTCTCCGCTGTTCGTCGGGTATTACGTCCTGATACTCCTCGTCCATAATCTCTGTCTGGTAAGAGTCAGTTCTGGCTAATCGTTTCCCGTTTATTGATGACCCGTTATGAACCACCGCCGCAGTAACCATACTGCCATTTGTCTGATTGTTTGCAACGTGATTAGCCATAGTAATAGAAGTAGTTGTCTGCCCTTGAGTTTGGCCTTGCGGAGAATCCACCAACGTGGCTGCGGCAGGACTCGAGTCTCCGGCAGTTGAGTACTCGGAAAATCCTCTTCTCGGCTGGCTGCTGCCCACGGAGCTAACCGCCGTTTCGAAGGACTCTTTCAGCTCGTCGTCTCTAGATTCTAGAGAATCTGTATTCTGCTGTTGAAGAGGGCTCGCGTCTCTGTTACCGAGCTTTTTCTTTCTCGATGAGCCGAGCTGCGATATTTCCTGATTGTCTTGGCTCGAGTAAAAGTACTCAGACTCACTCGAAGGGTAACCGTTCGATCTAGTCTGGCCTCTAGGCGTCGTTACAGAAAGTTCAGGCACTTCACTCTGCCGCCTTTCACTCTCTGTCATATCATCTTTGTATTTTTCGAATGAACCTTGGTACGATTCTTGATAAGAATCATCGTACTGTTCAGGATCATCTTCGTGGTATTGGTTCTGATAATCATCCTTGTAACTTTCCTGGCCAAAATTACTCTGTCCTACTGTGACGTACGTGTTTTTATACTCGTCGTATTGGTCCTGGTACGAATCCTGCGGTTTATAAGGCTCGTCGTACTGTTCCTGAGAAACCGGGACCGGTTCCTGATTAAAATTATCCTGATACTCGTCCCCGTACGCTCCTGACGTAGGTACATCGTATTGATCGATGTATTTAGTTTGATAATTTTCATCGACTGGTTCATAAGGTTTCTGATATAAAGACGGATCGTAAGATTCCGTCACGTTGTTCTGATCAAAACTTTCCTGATAATTATCTTGAATTAAATTGGCCTGATCGTAACTTCCCGAAGTTGGAACGTTGTACTGAGCGTCGTATTGATCAGGATATTGTTCCTGATAATTATCAGTCGTTTCTTTGTAATCATTTTTATACTGCGTTTCCATTTCGGTCTGAACGTGGGGATCCTGATACTCGGTACTGGTTTGTACCTGTGGCGTTTGGTACTGATCGTGTATATCCATAATTGTAGATCCATAATTATCGAGACCAGTTTGATTGTAAGGATCCTGATAGCCTGATTCCTGGTAACCCAAAGTCTTGCTTTGATCGTATGATTTTTGTTCAAGATATGTTGTATCCTTGTAGGATTCATCCTGGGTTATGCTTTGATCATATTCCTGCGTATATTGATCGGTTCCTTGACTGTGAAGTTCTTGTCCGTGAATAGTAGCTGGGTTATAAGCCTCAGCCGGATAATCAGTCGTATAGGATTGTGTGAAGGATTGTTGATAGGATGAATTCTTGAGTCCCAGGTAACTTTCCCCGTAAACGTTTTCCGTGTACGTATCCTGTGGTAAATTATCCTGGCTCTGATAGGCGTAATTATAATCCTCGTTATAGTCAGACTTGTAGTATCCCTCCTCGGACGGTGTCCTAGTCCTGGGCAGCTGTCGGCCAGGAGTAGCCGGAAGAGAAGCTGGTTTTTTACCAACCAAAATGCTGCTAGGTTTCGTGGGTGTTGGGGGTAGTTTCTTGCCGGTGCCTTCCTGTCGCGACATCGACCTACGCTGGGGTTGAAGGGTTTTTCGACGCCGTGACGTTGGTCCACTAAAAAAGAGGCTAATTAAATGCGTGGGTAGTGCCAGATAAGGTTCGGTAATAACCAACTGGTCAACGACGCAGCTTAGAGATTTATGATCGAACGTTTGTTAAAGAGCTCGCAAAAATCTTGGAAAAATTTCATTTTACTGAATGATATTCTGCAAAGCGATCATCACGGTGAGCATAATGGCTATATTCCGTAAATTTCAATTTACAGAAATAATTTCATTTCGATTATATTAAAAATATCAAAGCGAGAGCTTAACATTAATCCTCAGCCATATGGTTCTTACGGTGAATAATTTTGAACATCTCGAATACTTCTCGTATAGTTAAAGACCCCTCTAGTTCAGGAAGTGGGCATACTAATCTCTCTTAGAGTTAGATACAACCACAGTGATGCTCTTATCCGATTGTTCCCCATCATTTTCATAACTAAGAAGCTTACGTGCCCCTTTAACCACCATCCCTTCTCTTAATACCTGCACCATTGTGTTTAGTGTGTGATTTAAGCTTCGACCTTTTTTTTTTTTTTTTTATTCAAAACACAAAGTGGCTATGCTTAGACCGAAAATTAATGATTAGATCGTGAATGTTGATAAAATACGCAATCTTGATCATTTATTTTTTTTTTATTTTTATTTTTTTTAACATTGGTTCTCTTTTCGAGAATTAAATTTCATTCAATTATCCTGTACATATTCCGAGGGTCTCGCAGCTCTCTATAAGCACTATCCTGATCATAAATATAACTCATTCTTGTCGCATGAATTATACACGATACCTCGACAGCTCTCTCGTGCTATTATTCATTCTAGAACCTACTACATAATAAAGTAAAAACAAGAACACAAAATGAAAAGGGTGGAATATAATTAGTACTTCTAACTTTGCATATTTCACTGAATATTCTCTGTCTAAGCCCTAAAGCATTGCTTCTTTGCCATGTTTCATACAAAGTAGAATAAAATTTATTTAAATGCTTCCTACAGTATTTTTATTCTGTGTATTTGAATTATCGATTGATTTACCTCTGGCTAATCAATCGAACTAATTTTTTTCTTTTTTTTTTTTCTAAGCCTAAAATATTAGCCTTCGATCTTAAGTATTAACTGGCATATACTGCGCAACGTAAGACAGACTTTAGAAGCATTTATAAACTAAGTTTGTAACAGAAGCTGAACAACTCGTTATGTTTTCCCCTCGAAATAATAATCTCTAACCCCGTCAAAGTTTGCCTTTCCATTGCGAGGAAGTTTTCAAACTTTTGCTGTTGACAAACGCTAATTTTAATCCAGTTTTATCTAACGTTATTTAGCCGAGAACCTCTCATCAGAATCTCTAAAGCATATCAATTTGTGATATGGAAACTATAAGCGCATCTTGCTTCACCGTGGAAATCATTTGGGACAGTCAAAGTCCAAGCTTTGAGTCGAACTACTTATTTCGAAAAATTACCTATAGTCAACTTCCTCGGAGTCATAACTGCGCTGTCTGGTCACCGCAGGCCTGTATTCTGGTCTGTGAATTCCTATGCTAGACGCAGGCCTCTGAGGAAGATTTTTTCTACGATTTCGAAAATTTTCATAATTAGTGCTACCGGATGGGTACCACTTCCCCCCGCTGTCCCATTGTCTGTCCTCCTCGTCTTGGCCGTACCTGAAATTAGTTTAATTGTTAATTAAACGGTTCTGACATGTAATAAGCTGCGGATGATTAAGGGCCGTTGTGCGGCGTTTAACTATAATCTCAATGATGAATGGAGTACATTATCTATATGTATATATATATATATATGTATGTATGTATATATGTTTTACTGCGGTCATATAGAAGTTCGTGATTGTGGTCCAAGTTTCCAAGGCGGTTGCACGTTGAATTAAATCCGTTCACGTTTTTCGTAGAAAAATTGATCTACGTCCGGTGGGAGTAAATAACGTTATTAGGTGCGCGACCTCACATTGGCCAACTTCCAGTGGTCATTACTTTCAATTTCAACAAAAAATCGTCTATTTACCGTATCAACAATGTCAACCCCCAACGGCAAACAGTCAAAAGAATCAAAAACTTGCCTACCACCAGTCTGTAGACTACGTGGCAATTCGAACTTTCGAAACATCAATATCTTGCCAAGTCTCGACCGAGTTGAAACAACAGGTTAATTAAAACCATTAAAAATTCTATTATCCTATATGTAAAGCGGAGAGAGGCAATTGATTCCATTTATTTTATATTATACTTAAAAAGGTGTGGAATTATTAGTCATTTATGAATTAGAAATTTATTTAATTTATTCCATTTATTTAATAGCCTGGTTTAATTTTCTGTCTCCAAATTTGATCGTCTCTTTATTTGTTAGTTTTTATTCATTTTTATTTTCATTTTTGTTCTTTTCATTTTACCTATCGTCTTGGTAGGGGTACCCGGTGACAGGATCGTAATACTCGTTGTAACTGACATCCGTGTAGCTTTCCGGGTACGTAGTACTCAATTTCCTGATCCTAGGGTCCGTCGTCGGGTTCTGATGCTGATTGTTCACGTATGTGTCTTGAGGGTAGTGCGAATGTTCATCGTACAAAGTAGTTTGTCGTTCCAACGACGGTCTTCGATGGGATCCTGAATATAGAGCATCTAAAAAAATGTATAATACCAATTGAATATCACTTTCATACAAATTTTCTTTCTAATATAATTTCAAAATCCTCATAATATAATATTTCTGTTTAAAATCGATTCGAAATAGACTCTTAACTCTTGTTTTTAGTCATTCCAGTAAATGATTGTTTAAAACCGAATGAAACACGTGCCTTTGATTAAATATCTTTCGTGGTATCCTGGTTTTATATTAATTCTCGTGAGGTGAGAGGGGAAAGAGATAAATAGGGAGAGAAGGAGAGAGAGAGAGAGCAAGAGAGGAATAAAGGATCGATTGATTTATTTCTCTATACAAGTACCTCTTTTTTTCGAGGCCATACTCGTAGCTGTGCTCGTGAGGAAATCCAATTCGCTGAAAATACTGCCTTCCCCTGTAGTCCACGTGCCGTGGTAGTCTTGGTAACCTTCGCTGTACCACCCGTCCTGGCTGAAACGAGAAAAATGATGAGAAATTTTTTCCCACCAATTACCAGCTGTTGTGCTAAAGTATAAATTTAAAATGACTAATATAGTATAAGATATAGCGATGAAACTGTTTTGCGTTTTTTATGCTGCGGCTACTGTGACGAGACATTCGCGAAGGTGATTTAAAAGCGGTATTTAATATTATACTGCGGCTACAGATGCAATGCGGTGAAACGATATATTGCGCAAATTGTTTCATATCAACGTCATGGTGTAAGTAGGTGATATGCGGGGTTTCTAACAATTGACGTCATTGACGATCAGAATTTAGCCTAGTTCCGAAAGAACTACATATTGTAACGTATAAGCGTCTAATTGATTGTTTTATTGACGCAACAATTATATGAAAATATAGATATATTAGGGTGGTCTTTAATTAGATCAAAATTCAGGTCTCAAAATATGTACAAAAAAATGTAGCCAAAATCCCAAGTTCCTATCTCAATTCTAAGTAGCACCCCAAAGCTTTCAAATTTCCCCCCTTGAGTAAAACACGGCTTGTGACATTCCGCGGTTAATTTTTTTACTTTCAATGGCAGTATAGCTCCGAACAATCTCAAGCCTGAGGCACTCCTTACCTGTAGTAGTAGGTATTCCATGAAAATTCGACAGATTTTCAACGATATAATTTTATAATTAATATAATTTTCCAAGCTACAGCGCATCAAAAAACAAAAATTTCTCATCTCCGAATCGTGATGAATAAAATTTTGTCGTTAGAAATCTGTAAATTTTTCACGGATACCTATACTACTACAGGTAAGAAGTGTACGGAATTTCATATTACTCAAAGCCATAATGCGATAGGAAGTAAGAAATAACCCCGAACCACTAAAAATCGTGTCTTATTTGAATGGAAAAATTCAAAGGCTTTGGGGCAGTACTTAGAATTGAGATAAGAACTTGGGGTCTTGACTACATTTTTTTTTTTTTTTGTATATATTTGGAAACGTTCTGGCTTATATGGGAGCATTGAAATTCGAATATGACCGAATTAAGGACATATATAGGAATTGAGGATAGCCATAACTGACTGAGATGATAAGATTAGGGACGACCATAAATGATATTACGACAACCTAAATGGAATGTGACGTTTGTCAGGGTTTCGGTTTAGCGAATAAAACGAATATTTCTGTTTATGATGTATTGATGAAAAGTTGATTACACTCTGCGAGACGATGGGAATGTGATTATATTTGATAAAATATTCTCGTATGTTTTCTTTTTATCTTTCCAGTCTCATACCTGTCGTCCTGATCCCACGTGTGCTTCCGCCGACTGTTCCATGAAAAATATCGTTTCCATGTTATAAAAACAGAAAGGAAAGAAAAATCTGCTAAGATTCCATCGTTATAATAATATAAGTCTTTCAAATAATAAGTTTAATATTTTTGTGTATATAGTATAGGTATATATATATATAACATAATTTATCATTTCTGTACAGTTATAGATTATATAGGTATATGTATCGTATGCTGTCCTCATTACACGTTATGCATATATGAGAAGTGAAATAAATCAAAGATATTATATCGGTGTCTGCTGTGCAGCCTATATACGAACATTCATAAAACACCTCTACATTCGAATGCCATTTCTCACAATTTTGATTATACCGCTATGTATATGTACACACACACACACTTCATGCTGTGCTGTTATAAGTAACGTCTGCTCGCTTTACGGCGGCTCTACTCGGCTTTAGACATTTTATTTTCATCCTGGTAAAGTCCTGCGTCTCAACCGGCTGAAAGTCAATGTTTTGCGCTTCAAATGAAAACAATATTATACAATTTGATAACTTTTTGTTATCTGTTTTATTTTTGTTATTTTCATTTCGTTATGCAGTCGGTTGAGCGTCAGAAAATACCCAGCGATTCATGCTTCTTGCGAATATTTTATATACGAGCTGCTATACCTTGATCTAACATTAATTTAGCTATTTTTTCTAATTCATATTCATGTAGTCTATATAGTAAAAATTTTCAAATAACGAAATTCTGGTTCATTTTTGAGGTCGATCATACCGGCAGACATTTAGCATCTCTGCAAAAGACTTTTTTTTTCGTGATTCGAATAACTAGCTACTGTGTGCTAAAACTACGCTTACACTGATATTAAATCTAATCGCACAATTCGTTATTCCAGAATTCTTACAGTCGAAAAATCGAAGATCAAAATTTTTCTAATTCTCGAGGCTGTAAGAAACTGTAATAAGAGTTACGTGCTGTGCTCTACGGAACAAGTAAGTCAAGTGTTTCAGAGACCCCAAATAATTAGCACTTGAATCATCATAGGAACATGTGAGAAGTACGTAGTAGACATAAGAGATCTCTTCAAGACTGGTTTCGTCCGTCTTGTTATTTTTCTTTCTAACTCCGCGAGTAACACGGAATGTTACGAAAAAATGGTTTCTCTGTAAAGGTGAGTTTTATCAGTCCTCAGTTGGCCCAGAATCCCGAGCTTACAACCCCGAGGTATTACGAGTCTCCTCTAGTGTCCACTTGTCGAGTGAAATGGTCATTTGAAACATGGACTCTAACGTCAAGTCCGCGAGAAAAATAGATTGGATTTTTACGCGGCTTTTACCAGCTACGTTAATTAACAACAAATTGTTATTTTTAACGATTTCAAACACCTGTGCTCGCGGACACGGCACTCAACTATTATTTACAATTTTTTACAAATTGAGGTAATCTAATACCACATTATTTTTTTTTTTTTTTTTTTGTTTTCAGATTAAAAAAGAATCACTACGCAAAATTAGCAGCATACATTTTTACTCAGAATTAATTAATTTTCTATACCCTTGAGTCACGGGTCTGAAAAAATTATTATCATATATTAACGCGTGCATCAACTCTCAAGTGGTAATTATTTCCTTCGATATCTATATACATATGCATGAATATGCGGTACATCAAATCCCGGCAAATTTTTATCGCATTTCTTTCACTGTTCCATAAAAACCGTATCCCTCGATTTATACGTCAATTTAACGAACGTATAAAATCCTAGGTACATTACCTGTATTCCTTGTAATGGGGTGGCCTGCTGTTGTAAAACAGGGGCTCGGAACTTTCCCCAATATGAGAGCTCGTGCATCTGGTAGGACGTATCTCTTCTGGATAAGGTTCATTATACCTTGGACTGTGACCTCGACCACCATAGCCACCATAACTTCCAGCTGCCAATCGACTGCCGACCGTAGCTGGAATCTGATGGATACAGCATTGGTCAGTCGAGAAACGAGAGCGGTTAAAAAATTTATACAAATTTTTGTTATTCATCGTATATGCAGTATAAATTTCGTGTTACAGTATTACTAACACCTTAGCTATAAATAGATTAATTATTTTGTGCGAGCATGTAGGCATGGAACAGCTAACAACTATGACAATTACGAGTACATGTTATAATCACGCATTACTTGTAGGGTAAATCCCCTCTCTGCGGTGAGTAAGCTTATTAGTAACTGCCAAACTAACCAAACTGGCTCTGTTCTGTTTGAGTTATTGAAATTCGAGGTATTGGAGCGTACACGTTCTATCCAGACGTTTGCCAGGTCACGGGTTTGTGTCAGACAGATGAAAAGTGAAATAGCTTTTTTTTCGATGCCCAATGAAGCTGTATAATTCTTTTTAATACAAATATATATCGCTTTTCTTAATAGTTGCAATTAATCTGAACAAGCGACTAGACAAGCCCTGTGTATTTATTTACCACGTTGATGGGATCAATAATTTCCATAAATTTGTGCCATATTTTATTCTCAATTTGCCGTTTATCAAGTAAGCACAGTGATTAGTAAACTCATTAGATTTTAGTTCTGGTAAATTGATCTTTATATACTACCTACTCCCTACAATGCGCGCATAGTTAATAAAAAAGAAAGCAATGAATAATGAATTCACACGATTCTACGAACTTCGTGACTTTTCTATTCACAGTTATACCTATCGGTTTACCGGCCACTTTTTTCCCGCATTCTAAGTTCTTCTATTTTTCATTCAAATTGATTCATGCAAGATTCAAGATATGCAGGCCTTGTTGGAGAAAAAAAAATAAAAATCTAATAACCCGGCAATTGATTGAACCGCACATGTGCCCTCCACGTGGTCAACGGTCTGTCCAATTGGCAACTGCACCGATCAATGCCAAGTCAATTGAATCAATCGATTCTAAGCTATTTACTGCACGCCGGAAGCCTGCCTTATCTTTGAACACGTCTTACACCTGGCACATAGGTAGTTTTCTATATATTAAGCAACGTAGCGAAATGTAGTAACGAGAGATTTTTATCTTTCGTTGAAAATGAAACCCAGACAATACGTATGGTATTTTTTTTTTTTCTTCTTCTTCTTATCTTGTCTCTAAGGAACGAAAAAGTAATTGACAGAATGTGGATAATTCAACCTGGTGATCTTCCCTCTCGTAGCTGTTTTCCCTGGATGTTTCCAACGAACGCTGTGGAGTTGCCAATTGATTCGCAGCCTTCCGGAACTGAGATGCTGAGCTGTTGGCACCTTGGCCACCAACAGGGTAGTTAAAGTCAGACGTATAGTCCGAGTCCTCGGAGTGCCCAGCTGAAATGAAACACTTCATTTGAACGACAATTTCACGACGCCAAAGTCTCCTGCCGAGAATAAACGCGGCGTATATGAGATGGACTGGCAAAAAAACTTTGGAACTGCAAGGGGTCTTTGGTCGCATAACTGTCTTCGCAGTTTCTAGCATCTGGCTACGTCAATGTTTTTTTTCGTAAAGAAACTTGTGAGTAAAGCAAAAGAATAAAAAGCTCCAAGACTCTTCGCAAACTTGAGTCGAGTCAAAGAGCAACGTTTCATTAAAGTAAAAAAACAAAAAAAAAAAAAAAAAAAACAGAATCCTGTCTCTATTTGCTTTAAACTTATAGTGCAGCAAGTTCATCAAGGAATTATTATAGTTCGAGTTAAACTTATTTTTTTTTAATAAAGTTATAATTTCTCTGTTAATTAACAACACCCGTTATTAATTTGCGGCAAAATTTTGGCAGATTTCAATTCACTAATTTGATTTCTGAAGTTCAGTTATCCCGGTCCGGAACTACTCACGTAAGTAGTACAAAATCAGCGTAGTACAGCTCCGCGTCAAGTCAGCCACCCGGCTATGAGGCTGACCTTTGCAAGTTTTGACTACTGTCCATTATTACATGAAGAGCGTGGCGCCCACTCGCGCGGCCCGCGCTCCTGCTCCAGGGCTTTTACAATTAGCACAATGCTACGGCATCCAATGTTTGTTCTTTCCAGACACAGCCAAAGGCTGGAACTGGAACTGGAACTGGAACTGAAGCTGGAGCCGGAGCCGGAGCTGGGGGCTTTACTCAGTCGTGAGAGTAGACGAGATATAAATGAACTATTAATGCCGCTATCTTTGCAGTACGAGTCATTGACTCTGCGGTAGGTATTACTCGGAGATAGAGACTACAGAGTTATCCGATAGAAATATGGAATAAGTTATGGGGTTGGGAGAATTTATTACTTATCGATAGGTATTTTGCAGTTTTCGGCGAAGACGCGAGCATAGGATACTTCGAGATATTTAAGAGGGCAGGTTTGGAGACAAAATGTGACGAAGTATATAGATAAATTGATTTGTGTAAGATTTTTCGATGATAGTTTGTCATTTTTTCAATTATAATGAGAAGAAAATTTTTCATGGATAATTTTAAACCCGGAAAATCCCGTCAGCACAGGACCTTCTTATACGATTCATATAGGAATTTATGGGTTTCGCCTTGCGCTTGTCAAGAGCCTTACTAAAAACGGATATTAATGCTTTGAGACATCTCGTATCACGGAGTGAAGAGGGTCTCGGGACCGGCTCGCGGCCATAAACAAAAGAGCTGCCACTTGAAGTTACCCGAATTCAGATCAAAGGAAACCCAAAATTAACAAGTTTTTGGTATACTAAAATGAATTTTCGAGACCATCCAGTTGGTGATTTTTGATCATCGACAACCTCGATAAATAAAATTAGATTATTAAAATTAAATTTACCACCAATGAAATTAAAGTGTTGTATTTCGTCGAAGAGAATCTTATCTTCGAACCCATTTAGGCATTATGAAGCTATTCTTAGAAGCTAAGGATACGATTAATTTATTCATATCCGTTTCCCAAGGCGAGAAACATGAACTTATCGCGCGATATATATGTATATACCAAAGTACTCGAAATTCTGCCTCTTCTGTACCAGATGGTAGTACAAAACCCAAATCGTCCCTTAGTTCACCAAAGAGTAAATAAGAAAAATGAACTCGACGATATTACATATATTATATAACACCTACATAGATGCTCAGGGCATGAAAGTATCTACTTAATGTTGATACGTATACATATGTATTTGGCACATACTTACAATGGCCTATGTACAATATCTGTCTTCGTGCCTGTTCTGCCCTTGCCTCCTGATCCATTATGTTGTTCAGCAGTTCCAACTTCCTTTGAAGGTCCGCTGCTTCTGTATTTTCTGGGTCTTTCAAACAGAAAACAAATTATGAATTCACTCCGCTGTCGCCAGTAGAGAAGATCGTACCTTTCACTCGCCGTTTAGGAGGAAGAAGAAGAAAAAAAAAAAAGAAAAAGAAAACAAAAAATAACCCGAGAAAAAAAAAAAAAAAAAAACAGAAACGGGCCAATTAATTCGCCTAATGTTATATTCGTGAAAAGTTTATCAATAGCTAATGCCTACAGTTAGTCTGCCTACTGAAACAACGGACCGGTAATTACAATGAATATGAAAATACAAAAACTTCTGAATACTGAAAGCCTGCGGGGGGTCGAAAGTAATTCTTTCCCCAGTTTTCGTCACTTTTATCGCACGGGGACAACGGCTAATTGTGAATCAAAAAAAAAAAAAAAAAAAAAAACGGAGAAGAAAAAACGCTGCGTACTTTTACGTGCCTTATAAATCCTTTATTATATTTCAAAGACACATTCTTCAAGTTTTATCGACCGTTACCACGGTTTCTCGTATATCCTGTTAGTCCGCTTTATATGTTACGAACTGCATTCTTCACAGCTGCGCGCATTCGCTTGTAAAATATTTAAGCCAAACAGCCCTGATTTATGCTTTACGCAGACTTACTAGCAGCTAGAAGAATCCCGGTAAATTAACACCCCCCCCAATCTCGTCGTATCGCTAATGACCATGATTCTTGATTTTTTCATTTTCTTTTTTTGTTTCCCTTTTTTTTTTTTTTTTCTTCATACAACCAAAAACTGTAAACTTTTACCGGCGCTCATCAATCTTGCATTTACATATTTCTTTTTCCAATGGGGGGTTCTTGAAACTTTGACCCAGCTGTCTCACACTTTAAAACACGTCTCAAAGTGTAGTCTAACTCTGAATTATTACATCCGTCGTTTAAATACCCTTACTATCCGATTTACGTGTGTACAGGTATACTAAAAGCCCAAGTTACTTCATTCAAGTACTCTTTTCGAAACCTTATTTCTTTTCTATTTCTTGCACACAGACTCTCGGATTCTGTACATGGTCCTGTCTATCTTAAGAAACGTTGAAAGTAACGAGTATACTTCGGAGGCATATAGTTGCCGTAAAGTAAGATAGGTACTACCTGTTTTACTGTGAACTAAGGTTTATTTTTATCATCAAGTTGTTACTCTGCCCCGTTTGCAATTAGAAAAAAAAAAAAAAAAAGGTCAAGTCCCGCGGAGGTCCTCTCGCTAGCCAGAGTCGTATTCTTTCTTTGAGACTCAAACTTCGAATTTTTAAAGCACCTGCAAATCCATTTTAACGAAATATTTCCCGGCTATGAAATTATTTCATCTCTCAGCTAATTTTCTCCCCGTTTCTTGTATAGCTGCTATACTCTTCCCTTAACTAGTTACTTTTATACTTATCTTATTATTATTACTTTAATCCACTTCACTATTCGTATAAACTTTCGTCGCTTTCGGTTAGCTCCCAGCAATTCCAGGATATAATTAATACTCTCTGACTTATACTGAATTTCATTTTTCTCACTACTCATTTCCTTTTTTCTTTATAAGACGCGACAGAACGCGAGATATTACATTTCCATTTCCATTTTCATTTTAATTTTTTTTATTTTTTTTATTTTTCATTTTCTCATTTTTACAGCCATTTCCAATCCATTTCTCATTCCTTCAGGATCCGAAGGAATAAAACACTACCCAAAGGCGGAGGTAAAACAGCAGCTGGTTTCAGAATGTTGACACACTCAAGGGTATACTTGCCTAACAGGTGCTTCGATTATTGCTTTGCTGCTCCACCCTTCGAAGGATCTCAGACAAAGCCAAAGCAATTCTGATTCGAAATCAGTTCGATACAATTTTTTCCGGTAGGTAGCTAAAAGATCATGAAGACTAACAATGAACGTTATAAGATTACAATTTTTTCATTTTTCCTTCAAGTTTAGCAGAACAAGTTATCAAAGACCCCATAATAATAAATTGAACTTTGAGAATATTCTTTCGTTTGAAACTTTCGTCTTATTTCATACCCGATAAAATTATTTCATCAGTATCGACTGTATTGGCTTGAAATATATTCGATTATAGTATATAAAAAATACACGCATTCACTTTCAGTATAGAAAATTCATAATAATAATAATGATAATAAGAATAATAATAATAATGATAATAATATGAAATAACCAGCCCTTGAGGCAAGCTCTTAGGGTCTCGGAAAGAAAAAAATTCTAAACTCCCTACAATGAACCGAGTCTACTTTCACGGACAGATCCACCTCTTATAGCACGAAAACCTACGCTGCGTGTATATACACATAAGTATATAGATATAATACTAAAGCGCAATTTTTTGTGAAAATAAATACGCACAGCGGTATATATGTATTACGGTAAATAAGTTAAAATCTCGAGAGAGTCGTTTTCGTTCTACTAATCAGCTTGCCGGTTTTTTTTTTTTTTTTTTTTTTTTTTTTTTTCACCAACGCTTTCCTTGCGCTTCGCGCTCGTCATTAAAGCATCGTATTCCTTTCACTGTACTACTTGGAATAATAAAACTTAGCAGTAGAAAAAAAAAAGGAGAAGCTCATTTTACTCCTGTAGCTTTCAGTAATTTTCAACTCTTTGCCTTATGCTGACCCTTGCTGATTGCAACCCCTATATTATAAATACCTATACATAGGTCTATTGATAATTGTTATATTCTATATTATGCATAACTTTGACCAACTACGCCTTGTTACACTGAACACGAAAGGATCTACGTAACGAATGTCCGTTCGGAGATTATTTTGTTCTTTTCGTTCTTTTGTTTTTATTTTTGAAAAATGCCGCTTGACCCAGATTTAACAGTCGCCAAAACGCATTGTGGCGTTAAAAACGTACGCTATATATAAGCTAAATGATAAACGATTTGAAGTACGGTTCCTTTAAAAAAATTTAAAAAAATTAAACGATAAATGAAATTTGTCAGAGAAAACAAAAAAATCATCTCATCAAGTAAAAAATTTACCTCTTTAAGAAATTTAAAATAAGAAGAAGAAAAGAACGAAGAAAAAAAAATGCCTAATCCTATCGTTTTATATTACCTATACTAAGTATCACCTTATACGGAGAATTCGAATAAGAAATTAAAAAAATTCTGTCTATGGGAAATATAAGTAATTATTATCTTATGAAACTATTGTCCTAGTTAGGGTATGCTACGTATAGCTACATAAACGTTATATGCATAAAACATTAACTGTCTAACAAGTAACGTTACCGAAGTGTCACTCTCCGATTTTAATCAAACTATGAAAAACTTGTAGAACAGTCAAAAATAATCGACACGTATTTTTTTATACGTGCAAAGGCTGCATTTTAAGCGTGGTAACCACCCGATGCATTTTTAACCCTCAAGAAACGGCGGGTGACAACTCCAATACAAGGCATTTCGGAAGGGAATGATTATAAAAAAAAGTGACAGACTTTTGAAACGTGCATCGAATGGTGGTATTAGATTGACCTTCACTGCAGGTGTTAAGGCCAGGTCAGGGCAAATTTGCAGTTTGTACATGGAAACTCATATTTTTATTGTATGTTGAGAATCCTCTGCCAATTAATAGGATTGAAATTTTTGTCAATTTTTTCAACGCTCGTTAATTGTGAGGTAACAATCATTGATGACGTCAAAAACGGTGAAAACGAATGCGTATTTTGAAACTCTACTACTTTTCTTATGAACATTTCCTTCCGAAATGTCTTGTATTGAAGTTGTGACTCGCCGTTTCTTGAAGTGGCTAAAAATGCATCGGGTTGTTACCACCCTTGGAATGCTGCCTTTGCACATATAAAAAAATACGTGTCGATTATTTTTGACCGTTCTACAAGTTTTTCATAGTTTGATTAAAATCGGAGAGTAACACTTGGGTAACGTTACTTTTAAGTAAACATATTTTATATTTTATAATGAATTATAGTAATATGGGTACGAGGCAGAGATTCTTATGGGTCAATTATATGCACTGGTGAGTCACTATATCTTGGCACTTGGATCTCTTTTTGTATTATGAGCTTTGATATTATATTGCAATATCTATGAAACATGTGCTCTTGTGGGCATGCTTAGACATTTAATAACATTCTACATAATATACGGGTATAAATAATTATCGGTGTCTTTGCCAGTTGGTTTTGCCAATTTTTATAACCCTTATACAATTATTTTTCGAACATCTGAAAAACTTTTTGCAAAACCAGCGAGCATGACTGCCTATTTTTGATGCGTCATGAAAAATTTGCAGGAAAGATAGATTAGAAAAACTTTAGAGAAAAACTAAGAATGAGAAGAAAATGAGGAGAGACAGATGACTGTTACAGTGTCGCAGCCATAGCTTAATGCATCCGCAGGTACCTTCAAACCTTTTTTACTCACTTTGACTCGAAACGCTATAAGAAAAATTGAAAAAAAAAAATAATAAAAATCGCCCCTTAGATGCTATTGCCGCGCCACTGCTAGGACATGATTTTATGTGTCGAAATGTTAGTTATGATTCTATCTAAATTCTGCAACTACAATTTTTCTGGTATATATTATAAATATATATATATGGGGTATTCCACATTAGACCAGCAAGCCCAAAACCCATAATATTATCATATATGATACTTGTTAGGGATCAAAATTATCAAATTAATTTGTTCAATTTTTTATCATTCATCATTCCTTCGCAATAAGGAAAACAAAAATTTGCCAATGGGACCCGATTTAGAATTAGCAAAAAAAAAAAAAAACATACGCACTCTGTGATGACCTAGTAACATTCTCCATCAAAGATCAAAGTGGAACTACGATGAATGACCGAGACAGAAAATTAATTGGTAAAAATGAGAAAAATCACAAAATCATCCGAATTATTTATTTTGATGATTAATTTTTTGTCTCGGTCGTTCATCCTAGTTCCACTTTGATCGTTGATGGAGAATGTTTCTAGATCATAACAGAGTGCGTATGTTTTTTTTTTTTTGTAATTCTAAATCGGGTCCCATTGGCAAATTTTTGTTTTCCTTATTGTGAAGGAATGATGAATGATAAAAAATTGAAAAAATTAATTTGATCATTTTGACCCCTAACAAGTATCATATTTGATAATTAAGTCAATCTAAGATAGTGAGGGTTTTGAGTTTGCTGGTCTGACGTGGAATACCCCATATATAGAAATGGTATATATATATATGTGCCTGTGTGATGGAAATTGGTAGTAACTACGATATATATTTACGCTGCTATAGAAAAATTGAATTAATTTTACCGGTACGCTTGTTATAAATACGCGCTGTTATTTAAAATGTCGATAAATTTCTTTATTGAGTATAAAAATTAATTATTATACAAGCACAGTATTGGTCGTATACTTTTTTTTTTGTTTTTATATTCTGTTCCATCTTCTTTTTGTTCTTTTTTTTTGTTTTTTTTTTGTTTTTTGAATTGGCGTGGATCGATCAATTTTCGGATATAGATATTTAACCGAAGCTGCTAAATATTCTAACGATCTGCAGGTGTTATAAAAAAAATGAGAAATCTAGCCCGGCTGTAATAGAATATACCTACATGATATTTGGTTATTTAAACTTTTGAGTTATAGAGAAATCGCGTCCCTAATGCCATAAAGGCATATAGCGTATGCTTTTAGCATAGGTTATATGCCTTTATGGCATTAGGGACGCGAAATATATTCATTTTTATTAAAAAAGAGATGGAGAATAGAACACCAAATAGTATATAGCGATATCAAACAACGATTATAATATCAAGTTAGACAAGAAAAAAAGGTAACACCGAACATAATTATCCGTCCGTATCAATTATTTTAAAAGTACACATAATATCATAGAAGTAATCTCGAAAAATATTCAGAAAAAAATGTTCGTCAAAATGCAGTGCTTTCGTGTGGGAATGGTGCTAATTGGGCTTGTGCTATTGGTTTCTCTCTTTTTTATTATTATTTTTTTTTTTTTTTATGTTCCCTTTGTATTTGTCGATAATTATTTGTGAAAATGGCAGCGGATGTACGTGAATTTGAAAAATTCTGCCTTCACACGTTTTTTATTCATTTTATTTCTACCTTTATATGTATAGGTATATGTGTATAATTCTCGATTAGTTAGCTATTAACCGATGCCATATTTCTATCCATTAATACACTGGGTGATTTGTAGATAATAAATATTCAACACGAATGAAAAAAGTCTAAATCCGGATTCCAATTAGCTAGAAAAACATCCGCCTTTTATTTAAGGTCGAAGGCAAATATGAATATATATGGGTATACTATACTTTACTTATACATGTATGCATATAAGAGGGTATAAGACGTAGTACAACGGAAGTGGCTATTGTACAAGGTAGAAGAAAATTATCGAACTTACCGACTTCGTAGGAATATTCCGTTCAAAGAATATCGTAGAGTTTCCATCGTGAACGTTACATTTATTATTAAGGATCGATGCACTTCGAATCCATGTCACTTACTTTGAATTATATATAATAGTACGACCAACAGTGACGGTTAAAGTGGCAGAAATAGTTGACAATAAGATGTATAGGTAGGTTGTACGTGTAAGTGGTACCTACATACAAGGGCTGGAGCATATTATGGGAGGTTTACATATAAATACGGAATAATTAAATCATCCAGTGTATTAAAATGGATTTTAATAAATTACATGTGTGTGTGTACGCGTTCATGTATTATATATTTATATATGTATATAGATAGTAGAGGATGTTTCAAAAGCACACGGAAGTTTGTAAGTGGTGCAGTGGCTGGCGAGCAAGAAGGGGTGGAGAGGGTAAGATCCACTAATTACAAAGTGTAGACTCACGTAATCCGTTCATTCGAAGATCAGGGTGAATTAGTAGTGATTGAATGGGCTTCGTAACTCCAAAATGTACGGCTGTCAATTCGGAAGCGTTCCGAAACATAATCTGGGATTTAATAGTGTCGTCGTTTTTATCATTGAGAAATTCTCTCGGAATAGTTTAAAATAATTAGATACCGATTCCGACGTGACAAAAACAAATGAAACCAGTCTGGGTGGAAGATTTACATGCTGAAACGAAACAGGATTAAACTTTGAACCCGTTCTTGGAACACAAGAAGCTAACGAAGTTGGAAGGAGGCCGGAATGCCCTCCTAAACCCTCTGGCGGTGTATTAGAATTGACAAACTTCTCAGGGAGCGATTAAAATGTTTTTCAACTGAAAAATAAATCGAAGAAACAAAAGGAAAAAGAAAATTTATTCAATTTTTCGTAAAATTTGGGAAATTACATTTTCCATGCAACTTCTGATCCCGAAAATTCGCGTCTCAAATGAACGACTTTCCGCGGGTCTACACTGTAAAAAATATATATATCGATGGGTTTTGAGAATGACGTGATGAAGGTACCTGAGCCACACGTGGGCCGAGCTGCTCTCAACTTCATAGCTGTTTCGCTTCTGAGCAGAACTTTCCATCCGGTCGGAGGGTCACACTTTCCTGATTGGTTAACGATTAATCAAATTCTACGATTCTTCGCAAACGTAGGGTGTTCGTTCGGTAAGGGTTTTTGTCGCGTTTTTTTTTTTTTTTTTTTTTTTTTTATGTATATGTTTATGTTTATGTTCTTTTTATTTTTCTTTTCTTTTTTGTCTTTTTACGAACACTGTGATATATATAGGTATACTTCTGCGTGGAAAGATTCTGTGTAAATTGAGATTCAAAGTCCTCAAAGGTCTCGAGGTATTATTACCTTGCTACGCTCGACTTGCCCCGGTTAATTGGATGAATTATCCAAGTCACGTAATTAACCAGGTTTGATTTGTTGGCCTCGGAAGTTTGCTTGTCTCTTCTATTCGACGAGGTTTGTTCATTGTTTGAACTTCTCGGACAAGGTAATTCGAAACTGGTAAAATTGAAAAGGATGTTCGACTTCGTGGGTTGTTTGCTTGCTTAACCCTTGGCCAAGACCAAATCACTACTCCTACCGTCTTATTCATCCTTTCCAAGTGGCTGGTGAAACGCGTTTCCCCCTTCTAAATCGTCTAGAACGACTTTGACTGACCACGAAGAATGACGGTGGGCCAAACGAGACAACCTTTTGACCCTTGAAGACCTCGGTCATAAAATGGGAAAAAATCACCAGAATCTCTCCACACAAAGTCAGGCATTTATTGGGGACAAAAATTTGACCATAATCTACGCAGGATTTTTATACATAGCTGCCACACAGGGTTCATTATACTTTATATAAACATTTACTATATTGCGGTATGAATATACAGGACACGAAAAAGTATTTTTCTTACTTATGCGATTCAGCGTTAAAAAACTTACCAAAAGGCAGCTCGAACCGACAGTCAATCAGCAGTGTATGTCCTGTTGGTGTTTTTGTACCAACAACTTCGCCACCTCTCATTTCCAGCTCCGAATCCAGGCTTATCCATTGGCCGGAACCGTCCTGGCGATAGTCGACCAAATGGGCAAAAAAAAAACAGAGATTATTGTTGTTCGTTCATTCGCTTGGCTGATCGCTAGACCACGTGATCTTCAATCTCGATTGTGTACTGTGTACTGTGTACTGTGTAGTGAGTCGATCGGGTATGTATACATATGGTAGAACCACGAGTAAGTCGATATCTCCGAGGGCCACGCGTGGCTTCAGCGTGGTTTTACCTCTACCGCGGCCAGTCCGTTCATATATTTTACTGTTTTCTCGCACTACGTGCGAAGGGACTTTCTGTATATCTGGTTGTAACGGTTCCTCTGTATCCCACAGTACGCGAATGGAGAAATCTTTCACAGACATTAATTTCGGCTATTACGATCTACGAGAACAGTGATCGAACCATACATGCGCAATTATAAGGATATCCGCTGACACTCTGAAGATAAATCACCTTTGGATTAACACAAGTTTCTATAGTAGAATCTGCATGAAAAAATTTCGGATTCTAAGGAAGGACACTGTCTCTGCCTCGAATCTCGAGAATATTTGCATTAAATAAGCTTAGTAATCGTGCTCAGAAGCTGGCCAATACCTTGCCCTTAGTTAATGGAAGAGAGCGAGCACTTTGTCGAATGAAAATAATTGGATGTATACGTTTCTTAGCTACTTTCCAATCTGGAGTCCACTCCAAGAATATAAGCCATAGGATAAAAAATCTACACCGACACGTAGTATAGTAATACGCAAAAGTGTGAAAGTGCATACGAAACCATAATAGCAAAATTTCTATAACAATCAAGGATGGGATTTCGGCACATGAATGAATTTTGAACCACCAACTAAACTAACCGAAAAACATAAATGGTCATTGCCGGTGCGAAGGTGTGTCCAGACTGTGAGGGCCACCAGAGATTTCATCGTAACACTTCATTATAGTTATGCAGGCTTAAAGCACCAGGGAAACAAAAACCAGCTTTTATCTAGCTTGACAACAGACACCGAGCTCCTAATTTGTGGTAGGGATTAGACGGTCTACACAAACCGTAGACCTTCGTAGCCCTTTTAATCTCCAAGACGCTGTCGGGCGAGAGCACCTATTAGCTAAGTCTACGGTGGTAGTTTCTCATCACCATAATAATTGACGGTGAAACTCTTGCCATAAATGGAAAGCAAGTGTTTGGGAATGCCTGGTGGCAGTCAGGGTCGAGGCTATGAGAGAAATTCTCCCTGTCTTAAGATAGTAGTCCTCTTCGTCGGTGGCATAGGCACTATACTTTCTCGGCTACACCCTGCTTTCTTCATTTCCCACGAACCCCATCAGCGGATCTCTTAGCGTTGGTGCTTAGAATTCCTTGCGACAAGCTCGCCTCGGTGAACACGAACAACAAGCATTTCGCATACTTTATGATACTTTAAGATATTATGAGTATGCCCTACGTACGCATTGCTGAAGCCCATTTCGCAATTGAAAACATGGGGAGTAAGAAATTCAAGTGTACGTTGGCGATCAAATACTCAATTTTTTTATTCCTCACTCGTCGTTTGACGTCGTGTGAATTTACGCACACTTCTTTTATCACTGCGGTTTAATGGAATTAAAATTTCAATTTTCCACTAGCGTAGCGAAAAAATTTGTCAATTCTAACGCATGATGATTTCACGCTTTGGTGGCTGCTTTTTAAACTGCCAATTATTCGGGTCGACCTTTCAAAAGAAGTTGAGGCATTATATCGTCAGAAATACCCTGCCGTAGCTGCTGGAATTAGTTAAATCGCCTAATTAACGCTGGCTCTTTGCACGTCTGCGAGCTAATGGTCTAAAAACGACAATGGCGGATAGAAATTCACAGCCAAAGGCATTCCATTAGGTTGCTGCAAGCTCACAGAAAGACGTTTAATCTGTAAATCATTTAATTACAACGATGTTGATTCACCGATTATATCTATACCATGATCAGCTCAAGGAGATATAAAAGGAGAAAAAATACTCAAAGATTACTTTACCCTGATTGGACCTGATCTCCTCGTCTCCAAGAAAGATAAGCGGACAATGGCGAAAGTTCCCAGTTTTATTACACTATAAATCTTTAATTAACTATAATTTTAAGACCACCCTTCCCGAGGAAAACCATTTGTCCCGAAAGTTTGAGTGCACCGAGATATATATAGTATAATATATATATATAATATGGGAATATATATATAGTGAGATAATTAAATGTGCATTTCCATATTATCTATAAATTATCCTCGAAGATCGTATCGAATGACTTATAGGCGCGTAGGTACTGAGCGTATGAAATTTCTACAAGAAGTTGGACTCCGAATTCGAGCTTCTAACTTCACCGAGAGCAAGAACAACAAAAATACAGTTCGCTCGCAAGCCACTTCGGAATAAGAGCGAATTCAACGAAAACAAGAAATTCTTCATAATGTTTAGACGTGGCCTGCCGCAGCTACCAAATGGATGTGTTTTCCACGCGAAATTTTGGCTGAATTATTATTCCGTAAAGTCAGTAAACACAGAATAAAGGTCAGGGTTCAGGCTCCAGCTGTGGCATATTGTTGTATTTTGAACAAGCAGCAATTCACTCGATTGACCGCTTGGTCAGGTTTTCTTCCGTTAAAGGCTTACTCACCATATATACCGTGTTAACGAGTCTCTTACTTTCCATTCCTTGTCACGCAGCCGCATGATGCCTGTCGTCCCACGTTCGTTTCGACATCGATTTCCCACTTAATATTTTATAATTATTTCATTAATTACACTTGTCATAATTTTTCCTGCCTTCGTCAAACATTTTTTCCAACCCCTTTTCGACATGGTCATAAAAATAAACCCGCTACGATTCGAAGCCTGACATATACCTCTGCTGAATTCAAAAGTTTTTCGATGGTTCTTCAAACAGCCATTGAGAAATGTCTTATTGTCAGTTGGTTTATTAGCTTCCAGCAATCAGGTACCAAACCAAGTTTTTACCTCATTATAATTTATTCGCCATCGATAATATTTATGAGCTTTACCGCGGTACAATAGTACAAAATCTGACATCTGAGAACCCCTCTGATCGCTTGATTCCAGAGGTCTTGAAAGAAGTCTTTAAAGTTCAAACCTGCTGAAACAAAAAAAAAAAAAAAAAAAAAATCTCTAGTTCTTCAAACGTTAGTAGGTATTGATTAGCAAATGGCAAAAGCTAAAAGAACACTGAAAAGTCAAATAAAATGCCATAATTTATGAACGTATCACATTTTTATGGGATTTAGAAAAAAGCTGAATATTATATAAGATTTTGAGAATTCAAAGTTACCTAAAAATAAAAAAATAACGTTATATCTGGAAAAGGTGAAGCTACCTCAAAAGTCAGACAATTATCCCATAAATCTTGGCACTAAGTACGGATAGAAAAGTTTGTTTCAGCTCTGATCCGAAGAGTGCAAGCACAGATTTATTCTGGAGCCACTCGTCTGTCTACTAGTATATGCTTACAGAAATATGTATATTATATATAGATATATATATGTGATAACTCTTTCGCTTGTGAAGTAATTTCACTTTTTTGAAAAGATATAACAGCAGTCTCTTTTTTTCTTTTTTATGTCTTCAAATTTTCATCATTATAGATAAAGTTTGATTGCATGTAAAATCTGGCGCAAACGTATACATATATGGTATAATGTCCGTGAATTTGACGTTACAATCAATACTGTGCACTGGGTCAAGTTCGTGCATTCATAAATTTGTAATAATCAATTTTTTATTCAAATAGTGCTCTTATGATTGATCGAATACCTCGTGATTTACCTGACTACGAACATTTTCTCGATGTTCAATACAATTATTAAAACATGATACCCCCGTGAGGTTTCTTCATTGATTCGGTTGAATAAAAGAAAAAAGTCTTTCGAATGTACGGCTCTGATCTGCCAAGTATAGATCGACACGGGTTATTTTCATCTGGGTTAACGGTTGTCCTAGCGAGGTCACCAAGGGACGTTCAACCCCAAGAGTGAAGAGATAGATATTATTATAGGACCGCATAGAAAAGGGGTGAGTATCTCTCTATCTTCGGATCTTCCGATGGTATATCTTATCTATACCAACTTTTCACCGAGAGACGTTTTCCCGTCACTTCCTTAATAATCAGCTCCCTTCGCCACAGCGCGCATTCGCTATCCAGTTTCGATTTATATTCGTCCTTCCTCATATCCTGTCCTACATTAGTTTCGCTTAGTGAAAAACTTTGGCTTAGAGAAATTTCTGAGCTGCTTCTAAAGCCCTCCTTTGTTGGGTAAAAGAGAATGCTACGTTCTCGTTATACTCACGAAAGAGAATATTAGACACAGTATACCTATATGTATGAGGAAAATAAATTCGCGAATCAACGCGCCCTTTAACACTGAGAAGAAAAAAAAAAAAAAAAAAAAACTTTCACCGTGGAACGTTTTCTTAAAGATAATCTTATCGTTTGAGATAAATTGACATCTTTAAAGAGCATTATACTATTATATGGTACCGTTATTGATATTGACGATTTCTAAGCTGTTATTGCATCGACTTTATCGTTAGCTGTCCGTGTTTCTAACAATAAAAACTCAAAGTGTTCTTAACGTTTGCCAAAGTCCGTTAAAAGTGGTTCGAATTGCTAACGTCGCCAATTCAACTCTGGACAACAAGGTCCGGATTTCTTACCCAGCATCAAAGGTGCCAAATATTTTTCAAACCTCTACGTACCATCGATGTGTATAAGTATATAAACACTTTTGACATGACGTGAAGAAACAATAGTAAATAACTGTTAGTAGTACATCGGAGTAGGTACTTTGCAATTAATTGATCCATGGTATAAAATATAATAAAGATAATAAAAACATAAGCTGAATTTCTTGGTGTGTATTCTTCAAAGTGAAACGTCATCATAATGATATTCATATATAATTTGACCGGTCAACGAGGGTAAACTGTGACCCAATACACGCGAGTTACTCGTCAACTGAACCACGTTTTCTCTCACTTCATTTACTTCCTGTAAATTAGAGCAAGTACTTCATCAATCATACAAGATTTCTCAGACGCTCCAGCGAATTTCGGCCGGATGTATTCTATCGAGTGAACACGGTAATGCTATATCTATATACCCACCTTTGCCTCGCTGTTATAATTATAGCTCAGGAACTTTGCTCGTTTGAAGTTTTAGTCCGAAGGCTCTGAAGGATATACAAAAAGTGTCGCGTGGGCGAACAAGGAAAACTACTCCTAGTATCGCGAGAGTTCGCTTTGTCCCCTGTTCATTTGTTCTCTTTCTCATTGACTTTGAAAAACTGAAAATGTCCCTTGACCGGATCGTCACGTAGATATTAAGGGAAAATTGGATCGTGCCATCGACATGTGCGACCCTGCACTATAGAGATAGAGGGTCACGCTGTTCAACGACGAGTTTGGCTGTATTTTCGACGTGCGAAGAGACAGAAAAACAAGATAAATAAGGAGAAAAAAAAAAAAGGTAGAAGCAAAAGGAAAATAATATAGAGAATTCGGAAAATGTCAACGGTCAAAAACACACGGCTCTTCGTCCCACGTTTTTGGCAAACATAGACCGTGCCTCTTATGCTACATGGTAGAGAAACGCTTGAAAAACTCGAGTGGATTTCTAATGCGAATCGAACCTCATATGTAGATCTCGCGTGTGGCTTTATGAATATTTTAAGCCAGGTCTGACCCAGATTGTCCTCAGCGAGAGGATAGGGCAGGTTAGTGTTTGTACGATCTTTCGTTACGAGGGTATAGCTAGTAAAATCATGGCTTAAATGTTCTCTAATTCAAAACCCGAGTAATTTCCAAATTCAGAAAGTAGATCGACTTTTCCGATAGCGCAATAAAGTTCGGAAACTGGACAATTGTGCGAATTCGTGTAGAACGCGCGGTTGTATATCGAATGAAAAACACAAAGAAAATTATCAAAAATAATTGCTAACGTAAGAGTATTTCTTTTTCCGAAAAGAAAGGCCTTTTGTTTCAATCAGACGAGTGTCTCGTTTCTCTCTTTCTCTCTCGTTCTGGTTCTCGCTCTCTCCTGCGTTTGGTACAGATTGAATTGCCTTCTTGAATAAAGAAATTCGAAGCTGACTACAGAACGGCTTTGAAATTTGTTTGAAAGCGAAGCGACTCTTTAAAATGCTCTTAAAATCCGGTATTGATTACGGACACAAGTTGACTTATGACGAAACCTCCAATTCGTTCTGGTTCACTACCTAATATACATTTTTACTTCCTAGTTGTATAGTTACACACGATCATCCAATATTCTTCCTTATCCCCACCGAAACCTCAAACTTACATAATTACGTAAATATTCAGAATTACGTGAAAGAAAAGACACGAAGAATATAACTCTCAACGGTTAGAAAAAGGCACTTTAAATCTTCGGCAATAGATGAACCCTAAAAATTAACTTCGAAAAAACGTGCAATAAAATCACTCGTATAAAGGGGTGTAGGTATAATCCTCAACAAGTTTCAAGTTTAACATCAATATCTGAACAATAATATCGCAATATTAGCATATAATGCAATTCGATAAGTGGATTTCGCCGATTGAATTGACTACCACCTACCAATAAGTAACCCAAGAGTGGAACGGGGTGCGATCGGGGGCGTCAGCGAGGCCGAAAATTAGATATCCGAGAATGGAAACTGAAGGTAAATAAAAGTGTATAAATCAGGCTCTACATATGTGGGCGGTTTCGCGGCCCGCCACGGTGCGTGAGAACGCCAAATTACTTTCAGTGTGTACACAATCTAATAGTATAGGTATACAGTTCGTATAACCCCTCGCATCCCCCTTGAAGCCGTCCAACCCCTAGCCAAGGAACAACTTCGCGGTGCTCTGCTTTCGTCGCCCACCTCATCCCTCGTCACCCAACTGTTTCATTGAGCGTTGCCACTTGGCTAAGTGCCAAGTGACGTCACATCCAGGACTAGGGATGGTTTCAACCGGGACCCGAAAGTCGACGCTTCTCAAACCAACCCGAAAGCTATACTATGTGCCCCTAACTCTCCCTAATCTAATTTGTACACCACCACCACCACAACTACGTGGAGCAATACGTTGGTGCACTCGCAACCGTCATTCGACTCCAAGTCCATGGTCGAGCTTACGATATACCTGGGTGTATACCAGCATATACTCGCTACTCGCATATATACGACTAGTTACGTGAGTATCGCGGCTGCATTATCAATGCAAGTTTTATCAATGTGTACGAATCTGTGTACTCGGCAAGATCGCTGCCACAGTATTACGTGCACCAAACGATTAGCCAACAAGATAGAGAAAATGTAAAGCATTAGGTATACTGCGACGATTGTATATATTATAGGTATAGAACTCGTTACTATCCCACTTGTAGATCTCTTTGTGAGTGGATAATGGCTAATGTAATTCAAAGCTACCATGCAGATTTCCCGCGTCCTGAAATGCACAGCACACTTCAAATATCAGTGTCGCAAAGTCCGAAAATTTAGCCTCGTCAAGACTTTGCGGTCTTAATAATACTCTGAAAAATTTCTAGTGGTCTTCAACTGATCAACCGCTGGAGGTCTTATTTTAAGAGTAATCGATATAAGGGTTGGGTGAATCACCACGTCTTTCTTCATCGTCTATCCAACTTGGTAATAATTAATTTTTTATTTTATCAATATGACAGTCCAATGGAAAAACTCAAATTAGATGTCAAACAGAAAAGAACGAAAAGTGAATCAATGGCACCATGTAGATATTGAGTTAAATTAGAAAAGAATACCTCTGTAGAGGTGCTTGCTACGCTTACGAAATCAAAAGAATGCCGTGATACGGTCCTTCGAAATCACGCGATTCCCCCTCAAAGTATGGATTTAATTGCTAATTAAACAGCTATAAATATATGGATCGTTTTATCTCCTAAGTTACTTTATCAAAAAACCAATCCCTGACAAAGCGAGCGAATTACCATGATTAATGTGGATCGATTTGGGCGAGAGTGAAGCTTAAAATCGCACTAGATTACCTAATAGTCTAAATATCCACCTTTTCACTGGTAGGTATTCTACTCTATATAGCTTTCTACGATCATGATGAATCAACGTAAAAGATTACAACTTTAATTCAGAGTTGTTAAAAGTTTTTGAGACAGAGAAAGGGAGTTAAGTCTAATGACATGATGGAAAAATGTTCTCCAACTCGTGGCAAGGCGATGATTATTAAGGGTAGTTAAAAGATACCGCAGATTTTGGCGTTACTATATAAAATGAAGTAAACCAGAGACTGAGTAGAATAACACGCGCAGCTTTTACCCTGCACGACGCACGTAAGACGAATTGTGGACCGAAATAGGCAGGAAGATATGTCACGTATGAGCTATACGTTGTCTATTCGGATTCAAGCCCCCAGATTACGTCGGAAATACGTCAAGAGCTTGATGTCAAATGTAAAGTAAAATCTCTGCTAAAATATCGGGTTTAACTTCTGACAAATTTCACAGTCGGTCGTTCACTAAATCACAGATTCTTTCTCTATTAACCTCACGGTTCCTTCGGGATCTGGAGTTCTATTATAACAGCGATATCCTTACCGGGATAAAGCAGCGAAGAGCTTCACTCGAAGCGCAGCACTTATTTTTTGAAAAATAAGCAGTCTTAAAAAAATATGTAGGTAGGTACTCGAAATTGCTGACTAAATCCGCGGAAATGTGTGGATGACAAATGATACGACGTGATTTCAAATTCGAATCCAAGAAAATTGCGTCGCGAATTTCAAAACGCCAACGATATTATCTGATATATAGAATATTATACTACGCAGCGAGATACCCAAAGGATTTATTGAATAAATCAAACGTATTTAGGTAAGAATTAAGTTAAAGCATTTCTCATTTCATTCAAATAAATCCCGTTTAACTTAACGATTGCAGACTGTTTAACTTAACAACGTCAATTTACATCCATGTACCCACTATACCTCTTTGAATCGGAGCTTCAATTTTAATAAATCAATAAAACATTAATTTCACCGTGCATATTTGATCGCCAGATTTCGCTTGGTAAAATACATTTCATTTGCTTCGTAAAATACATTTTCCTGTGTCCGCATGCACGTATGTATTTTAGACATGCTTTGCACGTCTGCTCTGTATCCCACCGTATCATATACCTAGTCTAATAGGATAACGGATGTTGTCAATGAGCGTGTTGGATTTTTCTGCCCTTTTCTTCACTCATTATGCCAACTAAAAATTCTTATATAAATGCGTAAGTAGTCTTAGGAATCGGTGAGAATAATCAGTCCGAATCTCTCTGATGTCCCAAGCTATTTTCATGTTTCCGACAAACTCTGTTATTGACAGATGAAATTAACAGAACTCGTTGTTCGAGGACAAATATAAATAATCTATAGATATATATTCAAGACGATTTCACGAACAGGACCATCTTACCTCACCGACTACTCCCCATTCTCTTATTATTTCCTTACGATCGAAAGCGCCTAACTATAAATAACGATGAAGAGGGTTTCTTAACGGTGAAGAACTTGCCCCAATTTTCATATTTCATTGCTGTAAAAATATTTCACCGTTTATAAGTTACGATTAACACTTCGAAGGTATAGCGGGTCCAAGTTGCGTTACGTTACGTACGGTCAGAACGCCTATTTTCCTTCTTTTCTTTCCTCTGTCCCCCGCAAGCTCTTTTTTTGAGTTCTTTTTTCCTTGCCTCTTTTCCTTTCTCTCGCCTCTTCTCTCTATACATATCTCTGTCTTTCTCGCAGTGGTTCGCGCGAAAAGTATACCGTGACAGATCGTTAACGGTTTCACGGCCCCGTGCGTTCTGCGTTGGGACTTGATTTATTTCTGTATGAACCTAGCCCAACCTGGTTTTACGTACTTTAAACGTCTCTGGGTTAGGGTCACGTATCTCGTTGTCCGACGTTAATGAGAGTAAAATTATTTGAAATTTACTCTCTCCTCGCGTGAGCTGAGCTTTTTTTTTCTGTCTTTTATTCCGTTTTTTTTTTTTTAGTCAATTCGAAAAAATATACCAATTTTTTCAACCCCTAACAGACTTTGATTCAACGGCTCATTAACCGCTAATTTAAACGTCCTATTGAAACCGTTTCTTTGATCTACACGCCATCGAGGTCAGATCTATATATCCGTCTTATGCAAAAATCATTTAATAAACGCTAATTAAATCAAAGAGACCCAGCAGTTAATTATCATTAGGGAAATTAATAACGCCCGATTAGGGTTTCTGGGTTGGCAATCGCGTCTGGAAAGTTGGCAACTCTGCAATTCGCAGTGTAAGCTCGAATTGCCTTCCCTCTGTGTCTCGTCCTCTCATTTCTCCCCTGCCATGGTCCCTATCGTGGTGCAAATTTGATGCCGCACATATTTCAGTTCGTCAATTCGGCCGTTATACTCGTCGCCTGATAATCCCTAATTACATCCCAAATTTAGAACGTTGTATCAACTCGGCCGAAATAACATACCAAATAGTATGAGCCAGCAGCGCAGCTAATCGACGAAAGAAAATTCACCAGGTTAATTAAACCATCGTGTATAGGAATTCCAAAGAAAACCCAGAGACACACTCAACCTTTTGACAAAGTCCGTAACCAAATGCAAACAATATGAAAAGCTCGTCTACTCATGAGACGAGGGAATAGATCGACGCAGAGAGACAGGCCATTAAACGTTCTCTGGCTCTCATCCCTTGAGTTGGTGCACAATGAATAACAGCCCAGGCATAGTCTGTTATCCTTTACTTTGGTGCTGAAAATTCGGACCTAAATTGCGAAGCAAAGATCACTGTTCTTGGTTTATCGAATAAAAAGAAAAAAACAAAAACAAAAACAAATCCTGAAAATCATTTTTTTTTTTTTTTTTTTTTCGAAAAACTCTGGGGTACCGTGGTTTGGAGATCAGACTCCGTGGTCCTAGTGTTGCTGTTCTTGTCGAGTGTACAGTATTGTTCTTGTTTTTCTTGTGCAGTTAACGGTTTATGCACTAATGCGGGTGTTGATGTAGATGGTATGGTTACCCGATCTGGTGGACATGGGTTGTTCGTTACCTCGTTGGAGTAGGACACTTCCGGCAAAGGAATGTAGTGATAGCCGAGTGATGTGTCCCAGATCATCCCCTTGGTCCATACTTCTACGAGAAGTCCTGTGTTCACGTCGTTCGTCTCGCTGTGCAATAAGAACGAAGATTAGAGGTGCCCTGCCCCTTTACCAAATTTTTACGTTTTTCCTGAGAATGAGGAAATATTCTCTAACTTTGAACGCGTATATCGGGATTATAATTCAGTTTATCGAAATGCCGATGAAATATATAATATTGTGTGTATGATAATACCCCGCGGAGCTAACGCAGCTACGCGAGTTCATTGAAACCAAACCTTGGAAAGCTGAAATGTATTTAATGATAAACGCGCACACGCCAACACCAGGTTTAACTAGTTTCGTTTCAGGGTGAAAATAGTCTATATAGGATAAAAGCCGGGCTGATTATTGTACGGGAAATCGATCGATGGAAGATAGAGAGTGAAATTGATTGGCAAGCCAGAATGATTAATCAATTCTTAGAAGGTCTTAAACCGCCAATTAGAGGGCGAGCGAAAATGTCTGGGCATAAGACTTATTGTTAGTGTAAGTAAGAGCTTCGAGCGAGTTTCCCTGAGTTGGAAAATGCCTTTCATTTCTTGGGAAAGACCGACCTGGTATTAGCGTTGCAGATGGAACGAGTTGGGAGCGTAAGAAGGCGGCGACAGCCGTAGGCCGAAGAGAAGTTTAATTATTTTCACAGTATTTCGCAGGAGCTGAGTCTGCGCTCTAGTACTTAGAGTGGAAAAATATAAGAGATTAGGTTCAGGTTCGTGACGCACACAGCTCACGTACACAAGTATATACGTATGGACGTGAGACGCCCAGGCATTAGGAAAGACATTGTAGTACCATGATCGCGGTATCCGCATATTCGCGGACTGCATCACCAAGGAGAAAACGAAGCTTATTGCACGTTTCATAATTAGGAATTGTAGAACAGGATGATTGTTCCAAAATTGCAATGAAAATATCCTGTGAAATGAATATTTATCATTTGGTCAATGCCCCTGAGTCTTGTAAAACTCGGTACGCGTTTACTTACAAAAGAAAGTCTTGCTCCCAGCATGGATTGGCTCCCTTGACGGTGACTGTTGTTGATTTTACATTCTGTAGCTTCAACGTTACGTAAGTGTTGAATTGCGCTGAAATATATGAAATATAACGAGGAGAATTAACCAACGACAAAAGATAAGGTTCACAGTGTGGCATCCGATTACCCAACAAACAAATCGATGGAATTTCACTCGTTCACATAATCTCGTTAGCCCAATGTTAAACTCAGAATTTCATAAGATTTGTTCAAGCGAAATATGTATAGGTATAAGACTGAGAATTATTCAGACGCGAAAAAATTGACGGATAGATATTATCAGTTTAATGGAAAATTTGAAACTCCCGATGAGACGTTGACTATCTCCGAGGTACTATACGTACCTTGAACTCCCACGAACCGCGCCTTCTTCACTGAAACAGAGAAAGTAAAAAACCAATGATAAACGACATCGTAACTGTCTGCATTCGAGACAGATATACAGATCTACAATATACACACGTATACGTATATGTATAATGTATATAGCAGTTTATTCCCGACTTATTTGCAAGCCTAGTAATTAAATGGGGCGAGGGTGAACGAGTTTACCCACGCTGATTCATTTAACCGATTGACTGGCTTTAAGCTTTTCCTCCGCGAATGGGGACGCGGAATTTATTTTCACAAAATTACAATCGTGACGATTATTATAGTCGGTGCTCCTATATACTGTCATATTAATATACTTTTCACTCGTTCAGAGATTGATTCACTATAGGTAAATAGATATTCCTGATCATCAATACGTGACGGTGGTTTTGCTAGCGGTTTTAATTCCCCATATAACTCTTTTACGCACCTGCGAACTAATCCCATTCGAATATATACGGAGCTTCAAAACGATAAAAACAATATTTCTTCTGGAATTTTAACCGAATATCCCCCCTCGCTTTCATGTATTCAATATCCAATGTCGGTACGCGACGCTGCACAGTTCGATTGGAGAACAATTGCTTTAAATATATTTCACCGGTGTTTTTGAGTAATATGTAGCGGTATTCTCAATTTATACCCTCCAAAGATTCCCATTTGCGTCTCTCGTCCGCGTTCTACACTCAATATGACAGTGAAATGTGCATGAGATTTTTCCTCACTGAATATTATCCATCAACGATGTGTGCAAATAAAATTTTTGCAACTCTGCCTTCCAGATATTAATACGAATTTTTTCCATTCTTTTTCTTGAATTTATTCAAAAAGCACTGAACTGGCAATGAGGTTATACTGTGCTGATGGTGAAGTTACATAGAATATCTTAGAACAACACAAAAGAGACGTACAAAAGGTATTCAAACTGTTCACCCTACCATATCGTATTCATTCGTTCATCCGTGTATACACGATAACCCGATCACACCGGGCTACGTATGGGATATGTACATTCACCATTTATATCACCTATATCATTGCCAAAGAAACGTTTGAATCTGATCGGATTAACATGCAAGCATAAGGGTGTCACGTAAGGCACTCATATACTGCATTCGTTTGAACAGAAAAAGTCTATCGTACAAAAAAATGGTTTTTAGACGCTAGGAAATTGCCTCTTTCAGCTATACTCTCGAAAATATATGAAGAATTAAGTATACTCTATACCTTATACCGGTGATCAAGATCAGTAGATGACAAAGAAGCTTACGATAAGCACGGTCAAATGTTAATTAATCTTGGGTCCAGCTCATGTACCAATAATTAACCTGCTGACGTAAAGTTACAATCGACCGAGACCTGACGTTACGTTGGCGAATGGAGTGTCCGAAAATCAGGAATTATTGTTGCATAAATCCTATTTGAAATTCAAACAATAATGAAGAGAGTGGGAACAGGATACTTATATCTAGTAAATCCATTAGAAATTTTCAGGAAGTTGGTATGCTTTGAGGCTGGCTACCTGTTGGAGTGCCGAACGGAGGTAGGTACACAGAGGGCCTTGAAATACCAACATTTCCAAACAGTTTAACAAGTATGGCATAGTTTCGTGCCTCGCGTTTTTGCTATTCAGATATCACATTTCCGCAGAATGTACAGGACAGCTCATTACCCAAATTAAACTCCTCGGTATCGTGACTCGTTGCTCTGGGGGAAACAAGACTGAACGCCACAAGGGATGAAAAGGTAAGATAAGGGACGAAGAGGTGAAGAATAAAGGTTCCAACTAATTCGTCAGTATGGTTACCAAGAATGAAACGGTTCTCACCGACCAGTATCCAATTCTCTATATAATCATTCAGAGCGGATTGAAACCCTGTGATCATGCGGCGAGCAAATTTGTTAATGGACCTTTTTGGATCACAGGAATTGATTAGCAGACCAATTTCTCACTATTCCTATGGTTAGTAGCTTAGCACGACATCATTAATTAACAATCATACAATTCAAGGTTGTAAGAGTATATATTCCAGCTTTGAACAATGATTAGATTTTTTTAAACAAGCTTCAAGGTGCAAAAGGGATAAAATTCATCGTCGATATTGCCTATTTTGGATAAAATTCACCAACACGTTTCTAAAAAATGATCTTTGAACCTTTTTCATTATAATGTCGGCTCACGTTCTCGTCCTTTCGCTTTTTAATTGTTTTTCTTTAATTTAAGATTTCCGTCGTTTATTACTACAGGAGATTGTTTCTTATCAGATTTAAGGCTTCAGCCTCGACAAGCGTTAGATGAAAAGTTACGATCGCCCAAGGTCACCGGCGAAGATATCATACCTTTACGAGCAGAAACAAAAAATGGATTATATAAAATGGCAGTGTGCCTATAAAAAGGCCCATAACCACCACCGTAAAAATGCGTTACGGGTTAGTGATTTTCTATGCAGGAAAAGGTCGCACCACTCTGCGTGGTGCCACTCACTTGGCTCTCTTATTTTTTTTTTTACCGTTTAAACAAAATACATTATTACAATATGCACTATGATGCATTGACCTGTGCCGCAAAATGTCATGTACGAAAATAGCTCGTTGTATTAAAAAATTGAGCCCAGGATATTAATATTATCGCCAGGTTCACGTGCCTCGCGGTGACCCGAGAAATTACTTGACACTTAGTTATCCATGGAAAATTAATTCGCGTTGGATACTCTCTATCCTGTTTCTGTCGTTCATCAGATTTTCAAAGAAATATCCGGTCCTGTAATTAATTTCTTAATTAAGTGTCGATACAAAGAGGTGGGAATATAGTTTTGTCTAAAACATTTTTTTTTTTTTTTTTTTTTTTTCAATACGAAGAAAGGGAATTTCTAAAACGAGGTAAAACGAATGCTGATGTAGCAGAGGAGGAGGACGTATGGTATGCACCTGTGTCGCGAGTTGTGGAATAAAATTGAATGACTTAGGTTAACGAGCGGCTTTCTCCCCAATAAATTTCTATATCGGAAGTTGTATAAAATACGGTTGTAAAATTTCAGCTCCAATGTAATACATGGGGCTAATTAATTCGATGCAATATCGTGACTGTGTACCAAGGAAAAATAAGGCATAAAAAAAAAATGAACATTATTTATCGTTCGTAACGATCTGCTCGCCTCGGTACGATAATTATATTGCTGTTTTAATGATCATCGCTTCGGGAGGTCGGTGTCGAACCTGTAAAAACTACCTCGCAATTGAACATCGGAGTCTGCGAGAGGCAAGCTGAGAAAGAAAAACAAAAAACAAAAAAACAAAAAAAAACTTTGAACAGGTTTTTACAGAGTTTTTACGGCATTGTTATCACCGTAATTGTGTCGACTACGAAACGGGATAGTGCAACAGTTGACAGAGGATAAAAAATGTAAATGACACACATATTTCAAGAAATAGATGAACATATAAGTAAACTTTTTTCCTACACTGTAAAAAATGTTTGTGAATTTACAACACATTTAGTATACAAAAGTTTTGCAAAATTACAATTGTGGCGTAGCAAAGTGAATTGCTAAGCTTGTTCTATAAAGTTCCAAATAATTTCTTGATTTTACTGAACTTTCATACGAAAACGACAAAAATTGTACTTGAATTCACAAAATTGTTTTGAATATTGATAAAAAAGTTTTGTATAATTACTATACCCGATTTGTTAATATTGGCTAGATGTTTTGCCTATCAGCTTCCCAATGCATGTTTGGTGGAACTTGCTTAGAAATTTCTAACAGTGTACACATATATCGATACCTGCGCCGAATAACCGGCTATCTCAGAGTCCGGTTGAAAAAGCGGCCTTTGCCTATACTAATAATATAGACAACAGGCGCTTTTTCGAATGGATTCTGAGATAGCCGCTTTTTCAACCGGACTCTGAGATAGCCGGTTATTCCGCGCAGGTATCGATATAATATATGTATAGGTATATGCAGGTGTAATATTCTATGGCAGAGGAAAAGCCGAAGTAGGTACGTGAAAGCTTCATCTATAAAGGGTCCAGCGATATTGCCTTCCGTTTCGTCCTCGTCGACAATAGACTATATATCTGTCTGACAGTCCGTCTGTCCGACGGACTTAAATCTCCGGTTCCGCATAATTTGACCCACGAATTTTTGACCCCGTCATCAGAAAAATCCTATAGCTATATAGGATTCTATTTCTGTGAGATCTCCGGTTCTGCTTTCGAGGTGAGGTATATAAGGTAAGGGTAATTTCTTGATCACGCGAGGTATACATACATGTTTCTTATTATTAGGAGGTCAAATGCCGTGTTATAAAACACGTTTATCTTATTTCTCGGTTTTTTTATTTTTCATTTTTAACATTAATTAATTACTTTATACAATCCCTTATCCCACCGAGCACGAACGCACTTGCTAAAGGCTACACCCCTGACCTGAGCCAGCCCCGTGACAAAATCTTCTGTCAATAAAGCTTGAACCCGAATTTAACACCGTTGCAAAATAATTTCAGATTCAAGTTCCACTGGTCTAGGTATAACGCTCAGCGCGTCGAGCCAGGAAGGAAGTACGGGACGAAACCACTCGTTCATTCTCCCTTGGAGCTTTACCAGTCCTTAAAGGGCTCCCGAAGAGGGCTCTCCGCGTTGTAGCTGGAAGGTAAAATCCTCGGAGAAGCGCTTTGGGAACATAAAGGACCTTTAGAAATTACCCAGCGCACTAAGCAAAACTCCAAGAAGTTGACTCGCAGTAGCGATCAGTAGTCGCGAAAAAGTTTCTCCTGTCTTTTTTTTTTTTTTTCTTCCTGTTTTTCTTTTTTCTTTTTTCTTTTTTTATTTCTCTCTTCTGCCCCTAAATCCACCTACTTCTTAATTCACTCTCGGCCAACGACGGGGTTATACACCGTCGTACCGCAGTGCCAAAAAAAAAAAATTTCAAGTCGACTATATTACATCGCAGGTTGTATTATTTATGGAGGGGTTGGCTTATATTAAAAGCAATATTTACGTGTCGTGTGGGTAGCGATAGCTTATCTCCTTTTATCAGCTCTACGTTCGCGAGCTACGGTTCTGAAAGGGAACTAACTGGGCTCTTGATACACCTGCGCAAAGTGCGTAACGCGTTACGCCTCAGGCGTGATCACAACGTTTCTCTCAAACCTGACACGTACATATATATTAACGTGAGAAAATTTTTGCCCTTTTTTTAGGATTACTTTTTTAGACTTTAGTTACAGTTTCAGTGACTCATTAAAATTGACCTAATAACCGATTTCTAAATATAAAGTCAGATTTTAATAAGATATATTCGGGGTTTACGAGGACGTGATACGTCGCTTACGTAAAACTTCATTTGCACTCAATTTTCACTTTAAAACGCCACGCATGCGTCAATTTGTAATGCATCATCGCAAAAGCTCGAGCTCTTAGTCAATTTCACTTGACAATATTCGTTAATTCGTTAATTTTATCATACAGCCTACGTTACTCGAGCTTCAAAGTGATAGCCTGAACTTCAGAAAATTATATTTGGATAGCCTGGACTGAATTTCCATATAGACTCATGGCAATTATTATTATTATTTATTATATAATATTGAGCTTTTTCCTTATATTCGGTACACATAAGCGTCTTTTCACAGTATAGAATAGGATGTGGGGTTTTGATATAAGAGAAAAAGTCATCGCCTTTCCATTTCGAAAATATTATATCTCGAACATTGCGTGTATAGGGAAAAAAAAAGATTAATACGTTGTAAAAAAATGTTTATTAATTTTCCGGTAAAAGCTACCATCCGTTAACTTTTCAAAGCTAACTGGTTTTACACTAAAAATAGTAGGTTGCTATGTGCAAAGATATTAATTACAGTTCAAAGGTTCTTTGAGCATTTCCGGAGCGTTTTACACCACTTTGTTTGCTCAATTGTAATTGCAGAAATATTATTCTATTGTAATTGTTGTTCTGTTATTTCGTCGTGTTCAATATACCTATCGGCTACACAAAATTCATCCCAGAAACTAACCATTGAACACCGTTGAACGAAATATATATATGAGAATGTTCGGAAGTTCGACCAAGCGGAGAAAACCGGATAACGAATTACGCGTAACTATATTTTTTTCTTCTTCTTTTTCCTTTTTTCCTTTTTTCCTCTTTATATTCAAAAGGCATGTAGGTATAACCGATGGGCCATTCGCGCAACTTGTAGTCGTAACTCGTATATAATCATATGGGTTAGATTTATCAACCAGGCATGCAGAGATGTTCTGCCGCATTCGAAACGTACGGAACTTTATACGCGAGGGACATATAAATTGATTCCAACTTCGGACTCGGATTATCTACGATTATTGATCAGTAATGTGATTGAGATTTCTCCCCAAACTTGTGACATTTATCCAGAGGCAGAAGATTTTCACAATTTCAAATAGTTTCTGACGGATCCACAGAAATACTCACCCTCCTAGCGTGAAGCACCGTAATTGACTATTTTACAGCTCTTACGTTCGGAGAATCGAGCCTTGGGACTTTCGTACCGGTTCTGCAACGGATTGATATTCCGCTTTCGTTCTTATCATTTCCAATGCAGTCTTTCTTACATTAAATATTCTCACGGCTACAACTGCAACGTTCGATTTACCTAGAATACCAAAATATCAATATCTTTATACCACTAATTTGTACGGATGGAAAATTTATCTCGTACAGGTGATAATATGGATGAAATATATGCCATAATGGTATGATTACCATTTAATAACTAGAAAAAAAAAAAAAAAAACCTGTAAATTTTATTGACTCTCATCCCTTACTTAGATACAAAAATTCAGTCGTCATTTTAGAGATGCGTGAATTGCACACAAGTAGAAAGGATATGGAGTCGGAGGTTCGTTGACGGGAGTACGGACCTCTCCAAATCTTCTCTTGGAAATCGATAAGATTAGGGATTTTTTTTTTCTTCATTTTCTTCACCCTTCTTTTTTCTTTTTTTTTTTTTTTTTCTTTTTCTTCTTCCAAAAGTTCGGGGAGTCGCACTCCAATCTGATCGTTAAACTCGCATTGCTTGCGAATCAATTTACTTCAATATTTCTTATACCGAGGGCCATATATATAAGGATATAAGGGTTTTTACGTTACCAACTCGACTGGGTTTGATATACCTACCTACGCATATACGTAAAATGAAATAATGTTGAAGTCTAGTTGTTGAAAGTTGAGGAAAACATTTCTATTCTCATTTAGATACACGACGGGTATATATAGTACCTACGTAGACATTGTTTGACTCACACTTCTCTCATCTGACAATCAGAATTGCTACAGAATCCACCGTCATTTGACAAAGATATACCATCTTTAGAAGAGTTTCCATTCTATAACACTACCTCTCTTGTCTTGTCTTTGTGCATTATCATCTACTGCAGAGACGTATTCCTCAAAGCGACGCGACGCCTAGAATCTGTGTTCAAGTGCTCATATGAAGTTTGATACTCCGAAGAGCGAATAATATTACGCTTGATATACTATGTACAGAAAGCTATATGTAAATCATCGGAGTAATCACATCTGGCATTTGGACATTATCGCAGTACCCAAACAGCAGCGTATTGCCGACTCCAATTCAGGTACGAAACCTTCGATTTCACCGAATTATGCAAATCCCTTAAAACCAGGTTTACCGATGACTGCAATAAGGCGTGGGCCCCGCACAGTCGCCAAATGTCCAAAGCTATGGCTGCTATCAGTTACGGATTTGCAGAATCTCGTATTGCCTTGCGATCATACTCAATTTTTGAATCGCAGTTCATTCGATGCGCATGAATAACATGGCTTGGTCCGTATCATTTTTCATTCTACATTATACCTGTTCATCCATATAACGTAAGGTGTCACGTATTTAGGTAAAGGTAGAAGGTAAACAGACAGTGTCTACTTTGCGATCCGTGCATTGATGTATTTTTATTTGGATTGCGGTGTATGGGACAGACCCTTTTGGTCCTCGGATATATGCTATGCGTACTCAGCAACTGTTTTATAGTTTGAAAAAAAAAACCGTGCCACCCGGTGTGCTTACGGCTTGAAACTTCCAGGCGAATCTACTTTCTCCTGGTTTCAAAGAGCGTGGAAATAAAAAGCAACGGTAATCCTGCAGGACGGTGCGCGCTAACGTTAAAGTGGGAAAAAATTTATTGAACGACCTCAAAGAATTTTGAAATTAAAGTTGAAAGGTCATTTTAAACGGCCTTTCTGCATATATACATATACGTATATTCGAAGCACGCGATTCCATAGCGTCCTATGGACAAGATTTGAATACTGATGAAAACTTGAGCTCCTATTATTTGTAATTCAGTTGGGTACAGTAACCGCTTGCTCGTTTTACTTTGTCAGCATACATGACAATACGAAATATAACGTAACAAATATGGTACTTGAATAAAAAAGTTTCGCGGCCATAATAATTTCATGATAATTTTTACTACAATTTTTTTCGTTCGCGATAACTTATAAGTTACACTAGAATCGCGTTTTTCAGTAGCTAAGAATAAAACAAGGTAAACTGCAGGGTACTTCCGGTCGACTTTTAATGATTACACACGCTCACGCTCGGTTCAAGCTCGGTATAAGTTTTGGTGACATCAGGGGCCGAAATACATCTCTTCTCTGCAAGCTTCGAACGTAAAGTGGAAAACTTAAGAGATGTTTCGTAAAAGAATTTTCGAAACTCTCGTATTACAAGGGAAAAAGAAGAAGAAGAAGAAGAAGAAGGAAAAAAAAAAAAAAAACTTTTCACCCCAGCGAAGACGTGATTATCATTTCCAGGCTCGTTTCACCCAGATTTTTAACCATAAGCACAGTATAAAACGCGTTTTCAAAATCAGAACTTGGTCAATTCTCTTCATCCCTATCCCTCTCTGTGACGAGAGTTTATTATACCTACCGTAGAGGGAATTTTTTTATTTTTTTTTATTTTTTATTTTTTTATTTTCTTCTTTCAGCCTTTGGTAAATTTACCCTCAAGGTCCGTGATAAAGCAGCAGAACAAAATCAAAGTGAAAAAAAAAAAAAACATTTCTATAATAAAAACGAAGAAAAATAAATAAAGGTGACACGCGTGTAGGACCTTCCGCGACCATTGGACACTAATTTCTCGTCCTAGGTGATGTGACGTATATTTAATAATCGCATCACCCTTATATTTACCCTAAAGGAGTTTATGCGTTCAATAACTCGATTAATGCGTTGTCGATATATAGTTTAATATGTGAGGTAGTTGCCTTTGCATGTAATTAACTGAAACACTGCAGTAGCTACCACCTACCACTAGTAGATTTCAGGTCAAAGCATTTCCCTGGTTAAAATATTTGCCAGCCGGAATCTGCGCCGCACGTAGCTGCTATTCCTTTTCAAAAAATTGTAAAATATTTCCGTTCAGAGAGTAGCGTTAGTAGTTCTCATTCTCACCATTTATTTTCTGACCCTCTGACACGTCATCGATTTCACCTACCTGCACTCTGAGTATAAATTTACCTAAGTATATGTGGATTTATAGGTACGATGTATTGAAGAGCTTTGATAGCTGCGAAACGTAGAGGTACGACAGTTCCAGAAATAGAATGATCGTGAGTTAGTCGCGAAAACAAGTTGCGAAATTTCACCAAATTTTGACTGTATCTAAAAAATGTTCTCTTTTATTTCTCTTTGTCAATCGATCAAATAGAGTCTCGAATTACATATATTCTCGGGTGAAAGATTCACAACGAAGATCAAACCAGAGCAGACCAGAGTGGGATAACGTTGGAATGCTATACCCTCTATAAACACCCGTACAAGACGATACATCAATGTGAATCTCGCGTCATTAAGGAAACACGTACCGCATATCTTTTTCGCGTATAGATATATAGGTATATAAAGATTCGCATATCGTACATAGGCATAAATATCTACCATCTGAATATGCGTGCCTATATATATACAACAATTTTATATGTATGTAGATTAGCAAATCTTGAATATACTATATATGTACGAAAAGAAGGTATGCCTCACGAATAAGAAGGCGAACATTGATGCGCCCGGTTATTCCTTTTCTTTTTATCTTTCTGTTTTTTCTTTTTTCGTTTTTTTTTTTTTTTTTTTTCAACTTCATCCTTAAGATAGCGCATTACGACGAGATCTAAAGTAAATCGTTTGACATTACCAGACTGTAGACCCGCAAGATTCCGAGCTTTTTATTTTTTTCGCAAAGCAAAAGGCGAGGGCGACTTGTTGGCCATATTGATTTCTGTAATTCTTTGGTCGAGGAACCCTTTACGGAGAGTAAATTGAGCGCTCGCTCAGCCCCAAAAGCCCCCAAAATCCGTCAGTCTGTCTGGTTGGTCGCCTCGTAGCCCCTAAGACCATGACGACGTTAAATCCTAGCCTGGCAATCCTGGTACCACTGATTACATACATGTATAAAATTCACGCACTACGTGTACCTATATATATTCACGGGTGAATTAAATCGGAAATTTATCAGGGAAAAAAAAAATATGAGTACTAATGTTCCTTATAACGAGGGAATCATAGATTTTATGCATAAAATATAAAACCTCTGCGTTTCTAAACAGAACTTATAAAAAAACTCATTGTAGAAACTTCAACCCCACCCGATGGAAAGTCTGACAAGCTTGAAGGTTGGCTGAGTTTTACAGACTAACGGTCGATCAAAGCGATTCTGAAGTTCATTCCGGTTCAATTGACCTACGAGCCGGTTATGCTAGACCACTGATTTCATATTCCCTATATGACACGGGCGGACGAACAAACGGCCAGAAATCCTCCACGATGTAGTAACGAAAATAAAACTAACCCTTATACAGATTGAGGTATCGTAGCTGTAGTATTTTGCAACCCTTGCGTGCGTCCAGGGTCGCGCCGCCCGGCCGTGCCACGCGTAAGCTACTCACTATACGTTGGTACATATATGTATATATAACATATATATGTATACATATATACATTTATTATGTACACTTACAGTAACTTGGTATGCATATATATACATACCTATATTCACCTATATATAGGTATATTATATATGGTCTGTATGTATGCGTGAGTAAAACCTCCGAACGGTTATGTGAAAGCACGAAGGCCGCTCTGGTATAAAATTATTTAATTGAGGCAGGCTCGGCCAGCTCCCGCGATCATTTCCTCTCACGTCAAAATTAATTTCAATCAAAATTTCATATATGAATATGGTGTTCAAACAGTGAATTGCACGAATTTTCCCAGTTTTCCTCGTTAACCTTTGATGTAGAAATATAAATACGAATTCGAAAATATGACATTTGACATATTTTATTTCAGATAAAAACCCGATTCTCTGATGCGTATAAAAAGGGTCGTACAATATTCTGTATAGTTATAAGAAAGGTAATCGTATCTACATATATATATGACAGTCTATACATCTTCGTATAAGTATATTGTGTCTATCAAATAATCATTCGACGTGGAATAGGTATACGTAGTAAAACGACGGTCTTAAGTACCTATAATATCTATATCTATATACGGAAGTGTAAAATCAGATTGGGGTTATCGCTCAACGAGTATTGTTATTTGTGATATGGATTTCGATTACTGTAACATATTTGATGATTTATTTCAACCGTTTTTGTATACGTTTAAAGATCGTTATCATCTTTTTGACGCTAATCAAATACAAAATAATATGACATCAATTGGCACTTCGAGAAATAATATGATAAGATATTCAAGAGGTATAGCTGCTTATCTGTAATCCGTATGATGATTCCATGTCCAACACGTGGCAAATAAAGAACGAATTATCTTTTCATCAATTGTATATTGTAACAAGAGTATGAATCCCTTAATTGCAACTTTCGGCCCATTAAATTTCGAAACGTTTCGCATATACACCCTCTCTGATTTCAATAACTAGACGTTACGTGTAATTACTCGAGTATAACAGCCCGTAGAAATTATCTGGGCGCTGCGCGCTGTAGCCATACCGTTATGGCATGTCATTAATTCCGTCAGAGTGATAAGCGCGATTGGCCTAGAGGATCGAAGTTACTGTATACATGTATACCTACGTCTCCCTCTGTATATCTATGTGTCATTATTGAGGGGATGAATAACCGTTCAATATTTCTAACAACAAATAATAGAATAATTGATGTTCAATGAATCATATCACGATAAGTATAAAGGGTTTTCATATAGCTAACAATAATGAATATAGCAGGTAGGTAGAGTACTACAGTGTAGCGACAACCTATATTATAGCAACGCACAATCTTTCTCCCGCAGACTCCCGGTGCGATAATTCAGATGGTTTCCGGTCTGATACCGCAGCCGTCTTTCCGACCGGAAACCCTTTCCAAGGACTGTTGACCTTGGCCGATATTATAATCATAAAGACTGCGAAACGTGAGCTGATTCGCTTTTCAAGTTCTTATTAGGTACGAGATGAGAAAAAAAGAAAAAAAAAAAAAAAAAAAAAAGGAATTCACGCATTTAAAGTGACTCTTTAATTTCTGTGCAGCGGGGGCGTAGAGATAAATTCTGTAAATTCTCATTAAATAATAACTCCGAAACGACTGATGAAACGGAGAAAATTTCCAAGTAAGGTATGAACAGGAATTTATACTCCGTTATAAATCAGAGTAGGCTCATAATTACCTACCATCAAATCTACGGCGCTTAAACCTCACCCCGTGCAAGCCTCTCGTCCGTTCGTTCGTAGACCCCGAACTACCAATCGATGCACCGACCATTTACCCGGAGGTTTTACCCGATCTACCGCGAGGGAGCACCTTAAATCCTTCGAATTGCAATTCATGGACGAGTTTACGCAAGCATCCCTAGTCTAGTACGGGTTTGAGCATAAAAGCCGATAGCGCGGGGGCGAGAGAGAAGACGCGTGGGGGTTGGTTTTAGCGGGGGATGGAATGACCCCGCTCGTTGGGGTCAACCGTTGCACTATTCTCATAGTTATATACATAGAAACGTACTCGGTACAGGGTATACCTGACTTCTCACCTCGTGTTATTCATACAAGCTTGAAATTTCTTCTTTTTTTTTTCTTTTTTTTTTTTTTTTTTCTTTACTTCTACCTTTCTTCCGTGTCTATAAATTATCCACGTAAAGTCTAGGCTGGAAAGTAATTTTCAACCGTTTTTCTTCCTCCACTTAACTTAGCTAAGTTTCCATAGGTGTATACTTTGGTATAATAAAAAGGAAAATCAATGCTTGTTTCAGATTTTGTTCAAACTGCATGGGTCGACCCCAGTCGTCGGTAGTTCTTATTCTCGACTGGTTTTCTCGAAGTAGCTACTGTATTTATTATATAATGTGTATTACACGACACGATATGACACTACGTATGAAGGTACGCGTACGTACAATGTCGGGGGCTTAAGGCTAGGTGGACAAAGCATGAAAAATCGGATTACCCCACAATTTATCGGCTTTGTTACAAATCGGTTGGGTACGTGGGGAAAACCCGTTTATTCCGTGGGCGGATAGCCCGGTCTTCAAACGGTTCTGCGGGTTAACAATAAATTCAGGTATTTTGAGGTCAACTATTTAACTTAAATTATATGGAGATATGGACAGTATGGGTAGATAGTGCCGTTTGACACGCGACAAATAACAACGATTCTATATATATATATACATCTGTATACGGCGTGGTTATTTATTCTTCATGTTAATTAATACATATAGGTATATATAGGGGATCAGGATATAACGAGAGAGGTATCTCGTATACGTTGGTTGTTGGAGAAACTTTCCGAAGACAATCTTACTACGATAACTATATTCACGCACCCTGCCTGGGTTTTACGTCAAGTTATAACAGATATATGACGTACCTATATATATCTATATGAAAAACAATTAAATAATTTCATTGTACTCGGTGTATAATAGACGCACGCTGACAGCACTCGTGGAAATTGTAATTTCTTAATTAAGAAGAACTTGGCTCTCCTCGCAGTCCTCGCACAGTAAATGGAAATGTGATATTGAGATACGAGTTTAATTATTCTTCACGACTGCTTATAACACCGGCATACATCAACGCTCGCAGAGCGTATATGGTATATATATACGTATAGTAGGCACGTATTCAAGGTACACCCGGCAAGGTGCTAGGAAATACAATATTTATCAGCTTACCTGTCACACTTAGTAGAGACATGTTGATAATATTATCGGAGCAAGTTATAAGGACACTCTTAACGTGACACACTATACAGCAGCACTTTTTCGTTTTTTTTTTTTTTTTTGTTTTTTTTTTTTTTTTATCTAGTTGGTTTTTACGCTCGTTTATTAGATAAATATATATAAATACTGATTTTTTTTTTGATAAATGATTATGTGATTATACTCTCGTTTAGTTTTTCTTCTTCTTCTTCTTCTTCTTTTTTGAGGATATTACTCAAAAGTAGGTATAATAAGTATCTCTTATTAAATGCTCTCGTTTTTTTTTTTTTTTTTTTTTTTTTTTTTCTTAACGTTTTTAATTAATATTTTTTATTTTATTATATGATTACTCGAGGATTGCTGGTGGCGATTGTCTATCCTGCAGATATATGTATATGTATAGAGGTTCGCCGTCCGTTTTCTTTTCTTTTTTTTTTTTTTTTTTGTTTTTTAATTTCCGTCTTTTTTTTTTTTTTTTTTTGTGAATCACGATTATGCAGAAAATGACGATTAACGGTTAGTATATAAAGTGAGTGTATAAGGGTGATTAAAGGTGATGGTAGTAGTAATAGTAGTGGTAGTAGGGAAAAGTGCAATTGCTTTACTTGTGTTGCATCGACTTAATGAGCTTGGAGCTTTGGTCACGCGCACGGGCTGGTAAACCACCGTCTGTGTATACCGTTTCGCGTGCGAAGAAAGATATTGCGATATTTTGGAATAACAATCGGCAGTCTTCTCAGTTTACGAGGCATCTTTGGATTTAGCTTGAAAGAGGGCAGACTCCGGGTTGTCTCAACGACTCCTGCAAGAATTGGACTCCTCGCCTCAGCGGCTATCATAGCGTCTCTCCTTTGGCCTCACTTCCGTCACGTCGTAAACACGTTCGCACCACCCGGAAGTACCACCCTTACCGTAAACATTACTAAAGAAAAAATAAGAAGAAATTATTACTTTCACTCCACGGCAATACTTATTACCACTACATATACGCGAACCCTGGGCAACGAACAGCGTTGACGGACTGCTCGACGGCGAGCACTGTGCGGACGGAGACGCCTCCGATACGCCGCCGCCATCTTGCTACGTCAACGATACCCGACGGCGACGCCGCCCCCGCAGCTTTTCGCGTCGCGACGCCGAACGTCGGAACGACCCGAGGGTAGCTACCGAGCGCCAAAACCTATACGGGCTGTTTCAACAAGAGTATCCTCATTCACCCTTAGAATAGGAGGGTTGGTTCGACTGCAGGTGGCCGGGAACGGGGTCGAGCATCCGGAACGACCGGTGGTTTAGTCGGAAGAAGAAAAGAAAAAATATATATAATATATATGTGTATATATATATATATATATATATATATATATATATACCCTATAGGTATATAGGCGCGGGATAAGATCGCGTGGAAATATTCTAAGGATTTCAACGCTCGATTTTTATCAAGAGTTTACGAACCTGCATTTCATCTATTCATTCTCCTAGCTACCTCAAACCTCGTGTACGGCTCTTTATACTACAGTCTATGTACAGTGGAATATCGATTGCACGAGGATAGTTGGAACAGTTGCTAGCATGCTCACGAGCCGATGATGTATATCTGATACAGATACTCGAAAGTAACCCTGTAACCTCTTCATTCAATTTCCCTCCCACCCCTATTCCGCTATATATATATATATATATATTCGAATATATTTACAGGGGTGACCATCGGTCAGCTTATGCATATATGCATTATACATATATATGTCACTAGTTTTAGAAAAATAATTAATATTTCATCGTTCGTGAAATTCATCTAAACAATACATAGAAATCTACAGCTAAGTCAATAGGATCAAATGAAATGGAATAAATGAATACGATCACAATCTCTTCCTCTCATTCGGATGAAAAATGTATTCGGTAAACGGTTCACTGATCTCTGATCATATCGGTGAACGGGATTCGCGCGCTCGAAGATTTACGAACTTCTCATACTCCTTTGTGACATATCATTGGCTTTACCTATCCAAATGATTGGAATCATCGTATACGTAGGTATACGAATTGTTATTGTTTCTCATTTTCGTTTCACATATAATATAAGATGATACGTTTCTGCAGAAACCTGAATTTCACTGAAATAATATTATTCCAAACGGGTAAGCAGCTGAAATACTGCATATTTTTTGGGTGGATCAGCCCGTACGGTCTTTGTGACTTTATAGAGCTCTGAGCGGTGTTACTCAGCCGTTGTAACTCTCCTCGCCAAGCGTTGAGTTGCACTACTTACGAGCCTCGGCACAGTTGATTGTTGCCTACTCGGCAAACCCGTCTCGAACAATAACTATAAGACTGCATCCTTAAATCGTTACTATTATAGAAAACTGGCGAATTGCATATACGTTGAAAACATGCATTGATGATAAGCAGTAGTCAGAACTATGTGTTCAACTAATCTTCGCAATGTACTACAGCTACGTGCTTATGGAGTATAACTGCTGGTCATAATTAGAGAAACTTTTAACTAGAGGAATAAGCAGCGTCCTTTAGCAAGTGCGGAGGAGAGTGTATAACTTGAATCACGCCGCAACTTAAGTCAGTTACAGTTAGCTAAATTTCTAACGAACGAGATGCGGTGATATTATATAATATAGAAATACGTTTAAATTAATCGTGTTAATTCTTAATTTTTGTCGATCTTGAGGTTTGCTGCGTTTTTACGATTATTATCAATCTAATAAAGCTTGACCGCAATACTACTCGACGTTTCGCTCGATGTCCGGCGTCTTTGAACTTGGCAAGTTTACATCATGCGAAATATTGACGTTTGATGTTTTATTTTTTTTTATTTATTTTTTTTTTTTTGCTCTTTATTCTGGCTGGAAAATTCCATATTTTATTCCACACGTTAAACGTGTCGTAAGTATTCGAGAGGTATACGTACGAAATCTCTGTGAAAAATGCCAACGAGATTTAGTATTGTTCAGGGCTCTTTGTTTGGTCGATATACCTATCGTCCCACGCGTCTAGGAATCGTTTGAATTTAAGACGACGATGATGTAATAGGTTGGTGCAGGTAAGAATAATATATAGAAAGAAGATTCGGCTTTATAATTAAATATATAGGCAAGTTCCTTTGTTAATATTTATGTATATGTGCAGATTTGCATAGGCATAGGAAATATATTTCCTTAATATAACCCAAGAGCACTTGCTGAACAAGGGTGAAATTATATACTTGCAAAATTATAATATACCCTCTTGTAATTACGTACCTACTACGAGAGCTCCCCCATCGCGTTGTAGGCGTCGCTACTACTATATATTCGCTTAATAAATAATTTCGCGAAATTAATCTCTTCGACTGAGGGCATCCACGCGTATACCTACTGCACGTATAGTTGCAGCGCTGTATTGATCAACCGGGTCCCAGTTTTACGTGGTTCCATAAACTTGCCAACAAACGCAATATTTGTCATCGTTATAATCAAAGCTCAAAGTTCAAACCGCCACGTGTCGTACTCGAGTTGTATAATTAAATTCATCGAACTATATGTATCGCGGATCTATCTCCTATACAAACTTAATAATAATAATATTAATGATAATTTCTAGAGGCGTGAGTATTTTCAATTATACTTATAAATTGTATAACAAGGTAAAAATATTTTTCTGCATCTCTTTTTACAAAGTGATAAATCAAAGATTTCAATCATCGATCCTTAGCGATTTTCAGTTTCAAAAATATGTTTTTCTTAATTAGATACTTTATTTAGTTTTTTTTTTTTTTTTTTTCATCTTTTTTGTGTTTCCTACTTTTGACGATGAAATAAAAAACAAGGAATCTGATTTCTTGATTTTATTATACTTTATTCGGTTGATTAATTCATCAAGTAATAGTTTCTATCTTTACATCTTTCCCTCGCTATTTCTAAAGTAAACTAAACAATGTAATAATGATTCTCTCTAATGTCAGTAGCTAAGTTTAATTCAAACGAGATTCTCGTAGCGTCCGATGCGAGGCGCCACCTATAAATTGTGTAATGTCGTCCGCTATCTTCCGGTAGTACTAGCAGAAGGCAGCCGATTATATTGTCCAATCGTAGCCGAATACCTGCCCCTCTTTTTTACTCCCTGCCATCGTTCCGACGTGAATAATTTTTATCCCGTATCAAAGTTAATTTATTGTTAAGAAATAAATTAAAAATAATGGCTGCCCAATGGATACGACGAGCTGTAAGTTCATTCTATTACAACATTGTTCATTCGCATTGTTCGTTTTGTTATACGTCTCTTAGTCTATACACTGTTACAATCTGTCTAGCCATTTCGTTTCGATTCTTGGTTATCCGCTTACGCTCTTCGTTCCCACATCCATATATACATATACATATACCTACTCCTACATAGCCGATAGAATTTTTTCCCCAACCTATTGTTTCTCGCTAATAAATGTATAGTTATTATTTTTGTTTCTATTTATCGTTAACACACAGATATCTCCAAAGATTGGCAGGGCGCGATTCTACAGTAGTGATGTCAAAAAGTGTACATTAATTCCTGGCGATGGTATAGGACCCGAGATTTCAGCTGCTGTACAAAAGATATTCGACGCTGCTAAGGTAACGTGAATAATATTCTATTATTAACTTGTAAGATATTATTACCATATTTCATTCATTCATTCATTTATTCATTTGTTTCAACTATCACATAATAGATCGAATTTCATCCAAATGCCGTTGTCCTACCTCTGACCTTAACAGGTTTATTTTAATCTTTGTACCATCTTAAGATACGTTTGACTCTTATACAGGGTGATCTAATCGAAAATCATTTAATTTTTACATTTTTATCATAGGATTAAAGAATTTTTACATATTTTTTATTCAATCAACTTTTCAACATTTTCATTATAAATCACCTATCGGCTACCTTTTATTTTTCTGTTAGTTATATAACATTCTGAGATCACGTGTCACTCTTTATCTGATAAAATAATAACAAAGAATTAATCATTGTCAAGGTAACACCGGAATTTAGAAATTTTTAGAAAAGATCTCATTCAATCTAGTCAAGGCCTAAAGGCAAAAGAAAAAATCACAAAAATCACAAAGAATATCCAATTCTTTCTTCAATTTTTTATCATCGATATTAGGTTCCTATAGAATGGGAGTCGGTAGATGTAACACCAGTCAGAGGTCCGGATGGCATGTTCGGCATCCCACAAGCGGCTATCGACTCAATAAACAGAAATCAAATTGGATTAAAAGGACCGCTCATGACTCCGATCGGAAAAGGTCATCGTTCACTCAATCTTGCGCTGAGAAAGTGAGTTGGGATCATGCGTTACGTAATCATATTTCTTTTTCCAGATTTTAATATGTATTGAAACGATAATTAAACGGTTCGAGACTTGAACTGGATCACTGTAACATTTACTTTGTGTTATGTAATGAAAAAGTAGATAAGACTTGGTACATCAGTCATTCGCAATATCGAATAATTATACGCTTGATAAAAGCTGAAACATTCTGTTTTCATTATTTTTACTAGCCAGATGAAATGAGAAACTTTTTTCACTTTTTTTATTTTGTATTTCTTTGTTGCCAGGGAGTTCAATCTCTATGCTAATGTACGTCCCTGCCGTTCCTTGGAAGGTTACAAAACTCTTTACGACGATGTGAACGTTGTAACAATCAGAGAAAACACAGAGGGAGAATATTCTGGTATTGAACATGAGATAGTTGACGGTGTTGTTCAGTCTATTAAACTTATCACTGAAGAAGCTTCCCGTAGAGTTGCTGAATTCGCTTTCCAATATGCTCAAGAAAACAATAGAAAAAAGGTCATTATTCCTCAGATATTAACAATTACTTTCAGTTTATTTATATTAATTATGAATTTCTTATCATTTTTGGGTATACAAGTAAATAATAAGGATAAACCTAAAAGTTAACGAATTTATTCAATCACAGGTAACAGCAGTCCACAAAGCAAATATTATGCGCATGTCGGACGGTCTGTTTCTAAGGTGCTGTCGAGAAGCTGCCAGGAAATTCCCTTCTGTTAAATTTGAAGAAAAATATTTGGACACTGTTTGCCTGACCATGGTACAAGACCCACAACAATACGACGTTCTTGTTATGCCAAACTTATACGGTGATATTCTTTCCGACATGTGTGCTGGTCTTGTCGGAGGCTTGGGTCTCACACCTAGTGGAAATATTGGTCTTAATGGAGCCCTATTTGAATCGGTAGGTTTTATTACAAGCTAAAAACATGGTGGTTAGAGACTTTGATCATTCTTGAAGACACTGCTTTTGGGCCTAAAGATTTCCTGAAAAGTCTCTGCATATCTACCCCTAAATTTGGTTTTCAATATGATAAAGCTTTTTGATTGTTTACAGGTCCATGGAACAGCACCCGACATAGCCGGACAAGACAAAGCGAACCCAACAGCGCTTCTTCTGTCCGCTGTAATGATGTTGAAATATATGGGACTGAATGACCACGCGAGAATTATCGAATTCGCAGCATATGACACGATTAAAGAAGCTAAATATTTGACTGGTGATCTCGGCGGTAATGCAAAGTGCAGCGAGTTCACCGATGAGATCTGCAAGAGAGTTCTCGCCGGAAAATAAGCGAGAATTAGTCTAATATAAATCGTAATAAATAAATAAATACTCGTAGAATTGTTGAAGACGAGACGACCGTGGTTTGAAACGCTAGAGTCGTTTTTATTACTGTCGTTTTTTTTTTTTTTTTTTTTTTCGGCTTTTTTTTCTATTTATGAATTTACTCCGCTAAAATCTATACTGGATTGTGAATAATGATGTTCGTATGACCGCTGTGCAATTTTAAACAATTACCTATTGGAAATATCGGTCAATAATTGATTAGTCTTTAACGGCGTGTGTTTAATGCCTGACATGGTTTTTAACATTTATTAACTGTTGATAAATCTTCTGCTAATTGTACAGAAAAACCTAATTCTATCTGATTAAACAGTAAACAGATAAAAAAAAAAAAAAAAAAAAAACAGAAATAAAGGAACCCAAGGCGCATTTAAGATTATTTTATCACGAACGATAGCGTAATTCACTCGAATGAATCCATAATAATAATAATATTAATAATGATGGATAAACGATTCAGAGTTTTTCCTGAGTGTACGTTTTAGCAAATTTTTCATAGTCGAAGGCGTTTTAAGTCATAGTGATTCCTGTATAAAGTAGTAGCAAGTTGTATAATATAAGAATGTCGTTTACAATAAATAATTTAAAAACGATTGTTGTGTGACATAATGAGACTCAATAAGCTATATTGTGCAGTATTATAAATAAACGTTCGACAGACAGCATTTTACTCTTTTTTTTCCATTTATTTATTTTCTTCTATTTTTCTCTTATTCCTATCGCAATACATTACATATCACTTATGGCATATTGAATTGGATCGATTTTTAATAAAATTATAGCGGGAGGGGGGGGGGGGGGGGGGGTACAATTTGATTGGGCCAGATTTTCAGGACGGATTTATGGATATCTGAAACCGTGTAGTCTTGGCAGGACGAGTGTTATAGTATTGATATCAGTCAGTCAATTACTGAAATATGTATACCTAACAATCTCTACTCGTCTACGTATAGTGCATCGTCTATTATGTCAATAATTTTTCGCATTTGGAGTATTTCTGTAAAGATGCATTGTCGCATCTCGTTAACGCAACCCCCATCCGAAGCATTTGACGCCACGAGGGCCACTGACCCCATGACAGGTGTCTGTGTCCTAGGTCAGTGCTTCTTGATCGGCTAGTCCCATATCAACGGGGTGCAAAATGGTATTGCCATCTCGCGATCAAAACTATGAACTACTTTTGCCGCACGAAGCAGTACGCCTTGTTTTATGCAACTCGAATGTAAGTCTTGTTGTGCGAGTTGTATATGATAAGGCGCATGAAATATTTGCGGCTAAAAGGGTTCGTCCATTCGACTGCGAGATGGCGATACCATTTGAGACATCGTTGGCGGCGATTTCCATGTAATCAATTGCTTCGTAATTTCACACTATCCCCTTCCTATAAAACTCTCATTTCAGGGACCAAAATAAGCAAGAGTTAGTAAACAGCGTGAATTCTTAAAAAAATGATGATAAAATGCATTTCTAGCTATTTAGTACCACTTGAGGTGCTCTTAGATTTTCAAATAGCTGAAAATGCATTATTTATTATTTCTTACTATTCCTGGAATAAAAAGTCTTTAGAAAGGGGGAAGTGGAAAATAACAACGGAATTGAATATAAGTAACATGTAACATTTTATTGCTACAGCATCGATACATTCTTGGATACAATATTGATCATTGTCAAAGTTATCTATAATTTCTATCGATCTAGCCTAAAACTAAACATTCACCCTTTAGAATTAATCGGGTCTTGGAGATAAATTAAATAGATTTAAATAGATTAAATAGATTAAATAGATTTTTCAGATTCGTTTACAAATTATCATAAATTAAACCACATTTCTGTTACAATATTTTACCCCTAAAAAAAATTTAGAGTAACACTATTGAAAAGTCTGTCATGATCGCATCGCTAACATAGTCCGTATGCGAACTTTTAAACGCCATGAGGGTCCCTGCACCGACTTCGCGACAGGTGCCAGTATCTTAGGTCAGTGCTCCTGCTTGCGCTGACGGATCGCCAAATTGTGTCGCATCTCGCGTTCGGATTGACGAACTACTTCTGCCACAAACATCGGTTCGCCCTATCGTATACAACTTGCATGACAAAACTGGTGTGCGGGTTGCGTATGATAAGGCGTAAGTAATTGATCCTGCCCGATGAAATTCAATCACCTTGTCTGTGTATAGTGTATATATACCTATATTTTTAAATAATCAATGCGGTAACGCGCCCGGTGATATGCATTTTATTATCCTCCCATGTTTCACACATAATCTGCAGGATGGCGCCATGTTATTGAAAAATTGAAAAAATACTTTCATTGCAGATATACATAGTATAATAGAATTAATTATGTACTGATGCCGAAGCGGTAAGATCAGGAATAATAAATCTATACGCTTGTCTGACTTATAAGTTTTAATCTTCTATCCAGTCTGCGAGCCAAACAATCTTCTAATTGGTATTTATACCAGTTTTTAAAAACACAATGCTTCTCATATAGATCTACAGAATCATTCCGATGGGATTGAAGTCAGCATTCGAACTTTCGATGTAAAGAACTAATTTCTTATCAATACCGAACCGACGAAACAAAAAATAATAAAATGCCGCTTGCAAAACCATTCAAAAATGCAATCAATCCAATATTTCGCTTATTCCGGCAGACGTATTTCCTAAAGTCGCTACCACGGAAACAGGATGGCGATACCTTCTAGACTGATTGGTTTTGATATCCAGCAGAATACTCCAAAACTATATACCTACTGACTTGTTGGTCTTATGGCGCCACTTCATTCAAAAAGGCACGGAGATTTTTTATCCATATAAATATAATGTTGAACAGTATATTGATTTCCTAATTATTTGAAATTAAAAAATTCTCGACCTGATTTTATTGTAGGTATACCATATCAAATGAACTGAAATGGAAATGATAGAATCTAATAGCATTGCGGCGTGCAATGCAATGCTAGTAGGTATATTGAAAAGAATTCCTGCACTTATCAGCACTTCGGCCTCTTTATCGACTTTCCGCAAGCCAGGCTGGTTGCATCGAACTTTTCTTGTTAATGTATTTGAAAGATTGTTGGTAATTTAACACACTGCAATCATTCCCGGATCTATTCCGCGTCACGAAAAATAACTCAGAGCAGTCCTTCGTCTTTTCCTGCAGGCGACGATCTCGAAGATAACGCGGGAAAGCTGAAACCTACGCCACAATTTTCAACATTCTGTTATTTCCCCTCCATTATGAACTAATAGCACTTTTTTGTTCTATGAACTACACGGTATAATAAATTCTACAATTTGCGTTATTTTATGTTTTCTGAATCCGGAATTGAAGAACCTTGATTTCATCAGATAAAGATGTAACATATGTTTGGTAGAACACATGTAGGTTTTTCTAGAATTATTATAAGATTTTTTCCAACAATAAAAATATCTGAAATGGTATTTATTCAACAGCTTTATGCGTTGAAGATGCGATAAAGATGCTGCATGAAATGATATTCCATCGTTATGAAACATTTGATTCTCGAACATTACAATGAATCAATAAAAATAAATCGTAAAGGTTCAACTCGTGCTGCAGGTGTTGTTGAAAGATATTAAAAGGTTTCCGGCCGTTATACTCGCTTGTATATATATATTATATAGTATAGGTATATGTATATAAAATGATTTAGTCTCCAGCACGCAAAGCTCTGAATAGAAGCGAAATACGCTCTGCCCATTATCCTTCACTCGAACGTGCATCTTGCTCCAGCTCTAGCCACTTCACACCTTTCCCGCTGTTCGGTTATATCACAAACCCAACCCCCTTTACCACCCCATTCCTCCAACCCTTATCCGGCAACATACAGCTTACTCTCCGTCTCTGCCTATCCAATTCACCAAAGGCAGTAGCATCCTTCGAAGGAAAACTCCCTGGCAGCATCCTTTACTATATAGTATGAGAAAAGTTCTCGGCTATATTTCATACTCTCTTTAGTAGTAGTAGTAGTAGTAGTAGTAGGGGAAGACCGTCTGCGCCTGGAACCGACGAGGAGGAAAAGACGGAGACGCGTGTCGTCTTGTGGGCTCGTTAATTCCCTCAAGATTTATCAGTACTCCGCGGATGAATTATTACTCGTTCCTTATAAATTTTAAATATTGGATTTTTCGGGTGATTAATTTCCGCTATCCTACAGATACTCAGATCCCCTACCGTATTATATATTATATGGGGCCTCATTTTCTCTCTCTCTCTCTCTCTCTCTCTCGCTCAAGATCGACGTCTCAGGTTGAAGTGAAACTGACGCCTTAAACATAATTAATTATTCAACATCATTTATATATATATATATATATATATATATATATATATATATATGTTATTATAAAAATATGAACAAGAATAATATCGAATCTACCCTTGTAATATAAGAAACTAGTATGACGTAAAGGCACTTAAAAACAAAGGTGGCACACTTGCGGGTATATAGAAGTGTTGATGACGTTCCATGCATATTCAACGCCTCCTAGGAATAATAAAAATTGGATGGCTGAAATTATTTAGATTTATGCCCGCTCTCGCGTGGCCCGACGGCGTTGGTGACGAGGGCGGAATTGATTCCCGGATAAATTTCATGCATTATTCAGAACTTATAACGTGCTATGAGCGCGAGATGTTGTCCGTGCAATATCGTATTCTTGGTCAACTGATTGAAACTTTTATTAAACAATTTTTCTTTATTTTTCACATTTTATACGTATAGTAATAATAATGTACGCACAGTTCTTCGACTATTTAATCGCAACTCTGTCAATGCAGTATGTATGCATAGAATAAAAATTAAAAAGTTTGCACAGAATGAATAGATGTAGAATTTTTCAAAATAATGGCAATAATCCATTGCGTGATTATAAAATCGTAACGAAAGCTTACGTTCAGTAGAGTGAACAACATCGAACGAATGTTTTTCCGTCTAGAATTTAAATGGCTTGCGAATATTCAATCAACGAACAGTAGGTACGGAGTGTAAATCGCCTTATAAAAGATTAAAAGCTGGCAGCCATCTGTAACGAAGATATGTCTGATCTTTTACCTTCTCTTAACGTCGACGCGGGCATTCTATTCTGTATAGATTGACGGAGTTTACCAGCAACCAAAGACCGGTGATAATAATTGGAGCAGAAATGATATCCGAAATTATTGTTTTTTATATACTGGTTCACACAGTTGCAAATGCGCGCGTTTATTACGTCGATGATTCAAACGTAGTAGTGCAACAGAAAAACGATGGAATTGGATATGATAATATCAATAACTTTGAACAATCCTCGCGGGATTTAGACCTGAGCTTCTCGACCGGTGAGACATCAAACGACAATAATTATCCGAGAGATAATTATCCACTCTTTAAACGAGTGAATCCGGTAAGATAATTTATGATAGATTAATTAATTAAAATTTTCTCTATTATTCATATTACCTATTCATTATGCCGTATATATGTTTTAATTATTCTTCATTTTCTGTACATAGACAATTAGCACTCACTTTAATTCACCTTGCCCCCTTAGTTAACCCGTTTCTCTACGGAAATTTCCATATGGCTTTAATTAGCCTTTCATGTTCGTGTGCTTCTGATTAAATTCTAGCATTATATTCCTGACGTGTTCATAATTAAATATAACCGCACCGTACGATTCCGTGTGTTATGTAAATGCATTACATACCAATATATATATGTATGTAAATATGGTTTCGATGAACCTGCAGGTGCGTCCATACGGAAATACGGAAAAGCAATACTTTGATATCAACAAGGAAATGGATCGTCCACATACGTATAAATTGATTGAAGTACCCGAACGACGTACCAGATTTGAGGAAATCATTCCCGATACAAAAAATAATGCCAAATTCACGCAGACCAATGGAAATCGGAAAGGCGAAGTCATATTTGAGTTGAGAGTCATAACTAACAACGAGGCGATCTAAACGATATGAATATATTATATTGGTGTTGAAAATGGCTTGAATATATAATAAACTCTAAGATATAATCTTTGTACCACTTTATTTTCTTTAAAATGACTGAATAAAGCGACGTTTCTTGATATGTTTCATTATATTATATACTATATCTTGTATGAATACACGTATAAAGGCGAAGATATCTGTTTGAAATAAAAAATGTTGTTTAATAATTTTTAAATAAATCCGCGGAAAGTTATATTATACACGCACGAAGAGGTACACCGCACCCTTTCAATATTGAGGGTAAAATAAAATAAAATAAAATAAAAATAGAGGTCTTTTACGAAGGTGCAGTATACCTATAGGTATAATAATACTTATGTAAGAAAATGTCGAGAGCCTTGCATCGTCGCTCGTGCGGTCGTTGATGATAAAAATAAGAACGTATATAAAAAATGAAACAACGTGCGAAAGCTACGAGCAATAATAAGGAGGACGACGGGGTAGACGGACTATACGGACAAAGTCGGTAATAAGAGTGGCGAGATGTGCCTGCGTAATAAAAGACGATTAGCCAAATAATAGGAGAAGGAGGGCCGGCTGTGACATTTCTGCCGGGACGTCTATACGCCATTGCGACGCTAAGGGCTCTTAAAATATAACGAGGTACATTGAAAAATGAAGAGCCCGGAGATCGAGTGATGAAGTGACGAAGTGTTTTATTTCGTATAATATGACACTCCCTCAAAAAAACAAAAAATACGCCACAATTCACGGTACATACATACGTACATACATACATAGTAGGGTGTGCCAAAAAAAAAAAATAATAATAATTCAAACGCACATTAACATTCCAGTAGAGCATATCAAATAGAATATCTCAGACAAATATGAGCTCTTAATATTGATATTTAGAACTGCCTAACTCAGTTTAATTCCCATTTTTGATTTGAATAACACGTGAAAAAAAATCGGAAAATTTTCGAATTGTTTTTTCTCGTAACCGGTTTGTTTTAGAAACTATCTGAATACAGATTCTTATAGGAAATTTCACGCTCTACAAAAAAGTACCGAGATAGAATTTTCCTAGCTCTCACCGATTAGGAGATATTCGCCTATAAACACTGAGTCATAGCATCATAGAGTCGTATAGGGGAGAGTTGCCACTATTGGACCGCCACCTAAATTGGACCGTTTCAATTTAGTAATTTTTTGCAACTGTATCTTCTTAATTTTGAGAATTGTAAAAATGGATACCATCAGTACTAGAAATTCTCTAAACATGCCTATTTTTACAATTCTCAAAATCGAAGAGATACTGTTGCAAAAAATTACCAAACTGAAACGGTCCAATTTAGGTGGCGGTCCAATAGTGGCAACTCTCCCCTATGACTCTGGGAAAAACAATTTATTTTTCAACCGCGCATCAAAATTTCGGTAGAGCATCTCAAATAGAACATCTCAGCCAAATATGAGCTCTCAATATTGATATTTAGAACTGCCTATTTTAGTAACTAAAATTAGTAACTAAAATTAGTAACTAAAATTAGTAACTAAGATTAGTAACTAAATTAGGCAGTTCTAAATATCAATATTAAGAGCTCATATTTGGCTGAGATATTCTATTTGAGATGCTCTACCGGAATGTTGATGTGCGTTTGAATTTTTTTTTTTTTTTTTTTGGCACACCCTAATACATACCCATATTGTATATTCATATGTAACACGTGTATCTATATATAATAACACGAAACACTTACCTTACGTCCGAATATTTTCAAGAAACTGTAGATTTATAATCGAATTAATTAGAGTTATTTCGAGTATAATGTACACAGAAAGAAAGGTTGACTTGATTCAAGATAATTTTCTTGGCTCAAGTACGTCAACCTTTCTTTCTGTGTATATGTATAACTTGATGAGAAGTAAATCCGACAATAAGCAAGCGTTTGTACTTACACTTTCCTGATTAAATTGATCGATGAGAAAACGTAAAATGAAAAAACAAAAAATAAAAAGAGAGTAAGATTAAAAAATAAAGAAAACTAATGAAAAATTCTCTGTAAGTAAGACATTAATTCAGCATTATTTTATTAGTTTCTTAATTAATAATATGTCAATTACCTCATCGATACGTTGTAATGTACATATTTTGTATATATATATAATATATATATAGATACACTTTAAGATTATTATTATTATTATTATTATAAAGGAATATTATTTACAGAGTTATCACATACAGTAAAATTCGGAAGAATGTTGCTAGGTTGCTTTCAAGCTACATTATGCGCGTATAGCCATATTTATTTATTATATTGTCCTATAATAGGTATTTTCACAGTAAGCTCGTACTATAGTGCCCGTTGTCTGACATATTGTTTCAAAAATGAAGAATGAAGAATTATTTATTCAAACGAACATTAGCTGTTTGAGAATTTTACAAACACGATTTATCTCGTAAGATAATTTTACTTTAATATCTGCGTGAAACGTGTTATCACCAAGAAAACCGAGCCGTTTTTACCTAAAATTCTAGACGATTTCGGTGTAATCGCTATAATATGTTAGGTATGTTAGGTAGACAGTAACGGATAGTGATATACAATTCGCGACAAAATTTCAACGCTAACATTAATTTGCGATAAATATTTCTTATATACTCTTACTCGGACATTTGTGGGGAATTTTTTCCACCCGATGAATCTTTGGGATCCTTAACGTAGTCCACTACCAGTTCCAGACCGATCAGAGCTCTGATATCCTTCTTGTCGTCGTCCTTGTTCTCCGATTGGTTCGAATCCTCGTTTCTCGATCTCCCGTTAGCTGCTAAAGCGTTGAAAAAATAAAAGCAAAAGAAAGAAAGAAAGAAAAAAAAAAAAACAAAACGTTTCATATATAGAGGAAGCCAAGAAAACATTATTAAAACAGAGCTGAAGTAAAGCCGGTCGCTCAATTCTATCCGTAAGAATAAACTTTGTCAATTAACCGAGTAATCAGCGTGTATATGAAATAAGTTTCCAAATTACCTTCTCCGGCGTCGATCTCCTCGTCAGATTTGAGGATCCTCAATGCCTCTGAAGTCTTATCAACACCCCGAATACCTTTATAGGTCTTTGTCAAGTTCTTCAAGATGTAATGTGTCCCCTTTGAATTTTGGTCCTTCGTCCTAGAGCTGGATGCCTCGTCACGTGTCAAATTCAACGGTCGGTTGTACTCCTTAGATTGTGGTACGTTGAAGGCTGATGTATGCTTGCTCTTGAATGATGGCTGTCTGTCCGCAAGTTTACGATCCCAAATATGACCGGAAACGCGAAGGTCTATGAAGAAATGAAGCGGGTCTATCCCAGGGTACGATTGAGGCATTGGATAAGGGGGGTACCACATCGGGGCCGGCAGGAAATCGGGATTTGGTGCTTCAGACGAAAGTCCAAAGTTCTTTGGGTTGGCCAATACGTCCGCCCGAGCCGGTAAACTCGACGGAAAATTTCTCGGTGGAAATTCTAGCTTGTTCTTCGGGTCAGATAAGAAACCGTTCTCACCTGACGATTTCGAAGCATCTTCGAGGCAGTTCCGTTCTCCAAATTGCAATTTTTGTTCGCTAGGTAATTCTTCAGGTTTTACTTTCTGCTCGGTACCGAACACCGCGTTGTGGGAGCTCGGCTGATTCGAGCCGAAGGTCTGCCGATCGTCAAAATAATTTTTATGCTTACAAAAATCCGGCTTTCCTTCGTCCTGTAAGCTCTTGGCGTTACCGTCGCCAAAATTACTCGTTTTATTTTCAAAGTTTAAACTTGGATGCTGAATGCTCAAGTGTTTGCTTTTGTGCTCCAAGTGGCCGTCTACGTGAAAATACTTTTCGTGAGGACGCTCCTTAGTAGTAAGTTCCAACGGTCTATCCCGAGAATCACGGGCGTCTCTCCAGGAACGCTTGCGGCGTCTTGGCGGAGGCGGAGGACCGCTACCAACCGAGGAAGCCTCAGCCTTCGCTTGGACAAACGACCGCAGCATTTCACTGAAGAAAAAACTGTGTGGAGTCAAGGGTACGTTGTACAGGTAAGGAGGAGTAGCAGCTAACAAACGTGAAACCAGGTCGCCCCCTGACAGAGTCGGCGGAGTCTTCAGCGTCGAAGGATCACCCGTGGTCGTCGACATTCTACGAAGAATCATCAATATTAGAATAGGAAAAAAGGGACACGGATCAATTCTCAAATTATTTCCTCCTTATTTTAAATTGAATTAATTTTGTTATTCACTATTATTTCTTGTCTATTTAGAGCATGATTATTGATGTGTGATTATTATTCGGCCTTGTAAAAGTTTACGTCGTAATTTTATATCTCCGACAACTGCGGTAGATTTACGTCGTGCTACGGGGATATCTCATCTAAATTCTGGGACCATAGCAGACTTTTAATTAGAAGTAAATTCGGGGATCTTGGAAGCAAATACCAAACTCAGAATAAACACGACGATATCTTAACGGGTACCTATATATACGAGTAATGACAAGAAAATTTCTACCATTTTATGACCCAAGGGAAGAATATACGTTCCTTTTTAATACCATAATGCAAAATTATTGTGAGAGGTAAAGAAAGGAATAATTATTATAAGCAAACAGAGCTAATATAATTCTTGTGACCAATTATTATAATTATTGATGGGTTAAAAACGTCCGGAAATCATATCTTCGAATGATATGATCCCATCTGTATTCTCTGTTCCTGACACAAATAGGGTATAACAAGGGGTAGGTATGTACTGCGGCAGTATACGCACATAATATTGGACTAAGGTACTATTGTCTCCTGGAATTAATTGAATATACTGCAGCGTCTAAGACCGAGGAAAGCAGGAAGGAAGTAAGGGTGCAAGAAGGACGGAGTAAGGGCAAGAGAAAGGTAGAGCTATAGAGAGGGAAAAGCTGAAGAGGGTTACGCCATCGGATCCATTAAGGAATACTAATTTCTGTCAAGTGCATTACACGGTGTACCAACTTCCTTCGGTCATTATTCAGCGATAACCAGAACGGACGATATTCTATCAAATTTATCTATCCAGCGAATTTTTATACCGATGAAACATGATCAATTAAAAAATTTGTTCGATCCTGCGTTCGACTAATCCTCTATCGGAAGGATGTGTCGTTTTGAGATATTCTTCCCCCTTACCACGTTGATTGCAAGTAAATATTTCTTTTCGACTATACGCGAAAAGTATAAAAGGCTCTGTCTGAGTGAATTGAAAAGCAAGGGCTGTGCGTGGCTTGAATCTGTACACTCGAATAGGTATAGGCGTAGATATGGCAATAGCATTGCATCGACAAATACGGTGCTGCGACTGCGGCTGCAGTCCTCAAATTAATTAATTCATATCGACGATGATATTTACTTTTAATTATAAGAAGAGATACGGGTTCTATACAATCTATTCAGAATTGTTTACCAGCTACTGCAGCAGCGTAGGTTTAAAAAAAAATTCACGTATAATTATATTCGGTGAGATAATACCCGCGATGATTTTTACCCAAAAATGCAGAATGATATGAGCCTATAGAAAGCTGAAAATTCTGAGTCTAATACCGGCAGCTGAAAATGAGTATTTTTTTTGTTTTTTCTTCTCTCTTATAACTTCGGCTGTGAGTTTTTCCCCCCCAATATCTCGGGAACAAAAATTCTGCAACGACGGATCCGCGGAGATTTCTCCGTTCGCGGAAGAGCAGGGACCGACGGTCTAGTCAGGCGGTATCTAGTATACGAACATTGAGGAGGAATGGGTATTGTTTCGGTCCATTGTTTCCGAAACAAACGGCAGCCATGTTGTTTCGTCACGAGATATTACGTTCAACCAGACATCCAACTCGGACGCCTGCCCGTACGGACGGACAGACACCCAAAGCGGATGGACTGGCGAACAGGAAATGGACCGCTGTCAGTTTTACCCTTCGTGATAAATACCTGCTACTATACTGATAGTATAACGTATTCCAACTACATAATACTAGGCCATATCAAACTAGATGTGTAACATGGCACATATACATTCATGTTCGCACTATGTTCATAGAATACGACTCTGACCAATATAATATGTTTTGTTTGATATAGTACGATATTATTCAATATTCATCAATTTCATATAAATCTTCCTAAACGATCATGAAGATGCAAGCTATATTTATACCTGCCTTAGAAATATGACAAAATTTAATTTTTATCTGCATTCTTGGAAGCAATATCTTTCATATTTCAACCTCTTGTTATACCTATTTCTATCGAAAGTACCTCATGTCATAGGATTTTAATAATAAAAAAAAAAAAAAAAGGCCAGATCATATCGTGCTATGCTGCAGGCATTACAAATCGGGCGACTATGATCACGATGCTAACGTTGCTTTTAGGCAGCTCAATTCTAGACATCAAAGTGAATAACAATGAGGGATGATATGCGGGGGTTGAAGGCAAGCTGATTGAATATCAAATCAAAGTTCACTAACACTTTTGAACACATGAAGTAATGCTTATCAGCATTTTAATTATATAGAAAACATTCTTACTCTGACCATACGTCTAATTTTTTTTAGTTTTTTTTTTTTTTTTTTTACCTATTTCCTTTTTTTCATGCACGTATAATACAAGCAGATGTTTCATCGAATAATGAAATCAACACTCGTACGTACACTCGTCAGCAGACGAACAGTAAAACTTCCAGAGATAATAATAATAATTATTATTACGTATTACGTATTATTATTATCGCTTCTATTATTGTTATTATTATTATGATTGTTATTATTACTATTATTATTATTATTAATTTGTGAAACTTCAACTATAGCCGTAGAGTTTGAGCTGCGCGGCGCGCTTTACGATTCATAAGACAACTCCGAGATTGAATTAAGTGAACGTCGAGCGTATTAAGCCAGCTGCCCCCTTTATCCACCCATTTCCCATCCCTTTTTCCCTACCCCATCCAGTACCACCTTCTCTCAGCACCCGCGCGTATTCTCGCTTCAAATCTGCATAATCTCGTCACACTGACGATTCTAATTGGCGGATTGTTTCAATTTCTGTCGCGACAAAATTTGCATGAGCGTTGGGAAAATACGACGAGAAAATACGAGTCAACTTTGAATATATAAAATATGTATATATATATATCCCTTTCACTCTACTCGCCAAATGAACCTAATACATAAAATTTTAATAATAGATGATACATTTTTCACATAGACTATAGTATATATACTATATCGCGGCTTTATCAACTCCCGATATGCTAATTAAGATTTCGTGCAGATATACCCTCAAGGCATGGGATATAGAGTTTCAAACTTCAGGAGGTGAAAAATAACTATGAAATTATTATATTACCAGTTAACGAAACAGAGACCCTTCATCAAATTTCCTCAACATTTCTATCCGTAACGTAGGGTCAAAAGTTTATATCAACGTACAGTCCAATTACACAAAGGTAGCTTCCAGTCACGAGTGACAAAATATTCGCTAATCATCAGCGGGTAGATATATAGTTAAATCTGAGTAAATATTAACCGATAGGTATAAACAAAAAATTTGCACCATTTTTTTAATACTTATTTTATAATTGAAAGGAACATAAAAGAGAGTAGAAAGAATCACATGAAACGGCTATTCGAAATAATTACCATATTTGGAAGTAATTTCCAGTAGGCAAAAACCTCGAAACCGCATAGCGATACTTTTCGTATCGGGGGAAAGAAAATAATTTTGAAGAAAAATAGCTACACGGCATTAACGGCTCTCAGTCAGATGTAATTAATGATAATAGAGTCTACTTAGTAGTAACTAACACTTGTCAATCGAAAATTAATTCATCAACTATCAAGCTATACTATAGTTGAGTGGAATTGTTCAGCTTATGTAGAACTGCGCTAAGCGGAAATAGACCAATAACGGATATAAGAGCATGCCGTGAGTAGGTATAAAACAGTCCACGCACATACGAAGGGGCATAAAAATCGGGTAAAAATGGTGCTACAAAGTTTGCAGAAATGATATTTCACACGTGTTTGAAACGTTTATTACAATTTTAAAAGCACGTCTTCCCACTTGTGTCTCATCCGGCCCATCGCCGTCCCAGTTAGACGTATGTGTACATAGGTAGTATAAATGTGAGAAAAACTTTAGCGATAAATTCTGCAAGCTGATACGATCGAAAACGATCTACTGTATCGACACCCTTGCTGAAGGTTCCCCGTGGGTATAAAGACATGGAAAACAAAAAAATAAAAATAAAAAACGTTTGACTTACCTCGAAATTTGAGGATTAATATAGAGAACTGAACAGTGTAACGAGAACACGTGATATAAAACCGGAAACAACAACGAGGAAGGCTACAGAAACGCAACGTAACGTAACGTAATAAACGTTGATACAGCAACGGCTACGGCTACGGCTGTAATGCGTGTGGTCTGATCAGAGACGGTTGTTGTCACTGCAGTCGTCGAGGGCGCGCAAACCTCGGACCACCAAATGAGATAATAATCGAGAAGTCGGTGGTGGTGGTGGTGGTGGCAGTGGTGGTAGTAGCGGCGGTGGTGACGGCCTCGAGAGGGGTGAATTCCACCCCCGACTACTGGGGGTGGTTTTTGAGATGATCCGGCCAATCTGCGCATCATTTGCCCGTCCCCACCACCCCCGACACCGAGCGTCGCGCGGGGCCCTGTTGAATGCCATGCTGTGAGCCGAGCAAAGGCGCGGCGCGCTAAAAGCAAGCCTTCGGGTGGTTGCCCAAGGGTGGGGCGACGCGGGTAAGGGTAGGAGGATGAACAAAAAAAAAAAAGTATAAAACAGATACACACGCAAATGCAAATGTGTATTTTATACCGATATAAACACCCACACGCACACCCCTTTACCTATATATGTATTTATCATGTATACATATATGCGTTACGTATACTATGTATATACCATCCGAAGTGTGATTCGGGACGTAGCGAAGGCCTGTGTGGCCTTCTCAAGAAGAGGACAAATCGGAGTATTCAATTTCAGGTGAAGAAAGAGGGCTTGACGAATGGCTCTCAGATTTTACGTCAACCTAAATATCTTCTCATTCCTCCGGATCATGCCTCGCAATTATTATATAGCAATACTCTATTATATCTGGTATTATAGCCTAAGGGTGTACTAGACGATGTAAACTTGGAAGATTTTACGTAAGATTGCAATAAGTGATAACTGATATATGCTTATGACGCGATTCTATATTAACATCGCTAGATTCTTAGATTACAACACCCCCGAATAACTGAGGGGTTGACGTAGTTATATTCAGCTGATTATCAATTTTCAATCTGTCATGTTAATATTCAATGAACTAGATTCGTGAGAAGCTATAGTATAGTCGCGATATGTTGACGGCTGGTGAAGACGATTTTTTTTCCCCCTATTGAAAATTGAAAAGGTGAGATGTTTATTAATCACCATTTCGAATCTCGGTTCTTTTTGATGGATAAATTTCACGCATCAAAATTCATCTCTGATGGATGCTCGGCTGTTTCGCTTTGGTTGTATCCGGCTGCTGATTCCGGGTATCATGCGTCAAATGAAAGCGACGCGTAGAGGGCTAAGAGAGGGCGAATCTGTGCGACGAGATACGCCGGAGACAAAGGACTTGAAAACAATTTACCCGAAATTCGCGTCACCACTTTGGAGTGGATACACTCTTATTTGTCCCTCTCGCAATCTGTCGGCTCTCAACACAACCCCTTTCCTCGTCACCGCCACCCTGGCAACCCCCGTCTCCAACCCCCTACGTTCTCCTTCTCCTCCTCAAAGCGCCCCTTTGTTCCCTCATCCTCCCCCGTTCCCCCATCACGGTGCGAAACCGCGAAGCCTCACGGGAATTTTAAACACCGGTGATTCGTCACAGCCCCTTCTCAGAGCAGCCCTCCACCGCCGCGAGCAGAGTCCGCCGTTACGACTGGTGTGACTTGAGAACATTCCGGAGAACGAGGAGGACTTCTCCCCGGGACTTGGGTGAATATTCTTAGAAGACGGATTCTCTCGAGGCTCAAGAATTCACTTTTGACGCTTCACATTTTTTCGAGTGGTAGGGCAGAGATATATACCTTTTCTGAACTGGGCTATCCATTCGCGACTTTAATTTCGAATCGAACAGAACGATGAACTCCACCCCTAAAGTCTGTCTTTCTTTTCTTTTCTCTTTACTTTTGGTAGACATATTATGTATCTGAACATATACTATAGATATAGTCAGAAACTTTTACAGATTTGAGGTAAGTTTTCCTACGGCCGCATATGATGGTAAAGGTTAACGTAGGTATACGAGGTATACGAGGGTGTCTCGCTTAACCGTATAGTAGCGAAATAACGTCACGCGTAACGTATGGGGGATGATTATCAAAATGAGTGGGGTTAGCCCGCTCTAAGCGCAGGTTAATTAAGGAACGTTACGGTGAACTGGTTTCGTAAAACGAACCGTGTCACCCGACTATCCGTCGTCCTCCCGACCTTTACCCTACACATACCGCCGGTCCAACGCACAGATTGCAAAATTATTCTCATATACATATGGTATATAGTTTGTATACGATATAGCACAATACATTATGTATATACGTATGTATGTGTATATGTAGAATCGATTGTTGCGAGTTTCAATTGAGAACAAACAATACCGCATGAACTGCATCTGTCTCCAAATTCCCAAGGGCTCATCAGCAATCTCCGCAAGCTCCTCAAAAGTGAAAATCGTCAAATTTCCCGAAGAACCGTTCGCGAGAATGCTCTCCGCAAATAAATTCCAGGAAATTTCGCGTCTCTGTATATATAGGTATAGACCGACGGCTATCCCTCCGACGAAGGGATGCAAATAACTGGTGATAACAACAGATAGCTCCGCTGCCTGGGGGCTTTCGGGAGGGGTAGAGTGGGGTAAAAGCAGGGGAATGGGGGGGTGGACGAGGGGGTGACAACAGCCCGGGCGCAATGGGGTTGGGGACAGGGGCAGAGGCAGAGAGGGTTGTGGGGGGGTAGGGGATCGTTCGTTCGTTCGTTCGTTGGTGCTGAGAAGGGGAATCCAGGGGTTGAGGGAAGAGGGAACCGGCGGGGAATAGGGAACGGAGACGGGGAAGAGGAGGAGGACGTCACTCGCTGTCGCATCGAGCGCGAGCGATGAGTGGCGCGCGCTAGCTCGTCTTTTGTTTGCGATGCGATGCGACTGCCAGCAGCCGGGGAGCCTCGGCTCGTCGTCACTGGGGTTGAAGGGGAGGAATGGGAACGCGGGGGTTGGAAACGAGTGAGAATCATAGAGCTACGCTACACTTAACGCGACCCACGTATATCCGCGGCTCGCGCATTGGGCCTTGTTGCGTTGGGTGAGTTAGGAGAGAGAGTTGTCGGTGATACCACGATACGGATATCATCTACATACACACACGTCTGTACATCTATACTATGTATACATGCATACATATGGGTACATGTAGAACTGACTCTGATAGCGCGCTCTCGGATCTCTCCCACAACTTATAGGCATACACATAAAGTCTACACGCCGATTTACATATTGTATGTATGTACTACACATACGGGATACGTGCAAGCTGGTCTTTGCACCGCACACTATATGCCTATATACGGTCAGATTCAATCGCTGTTCCAAAATTCTTGTTCTAAGCGCAACAGTTTAGATTTTTATCAAATTTTCTGAACCTCATTCCAACAGCTTTGCGCCACATAAAAGCGAACCACGAGAACGTAAAAACTAGTGTATAGAGTTGAGTTGAGTTATTAATTTCACGTACTTTAGGGGGTACGTCGTGCGTATACACCTTGAACTGGGGTAATTTTTTAGGGACTGGCGGGTTTCAAAAGAATTTTTTTTAATAACCCGCAGCCGCATCACTGTGGTCCACTGTAATTTTCTAAAGTGTAATAAGGTATAAGTCAGGATTTGTGATCCATCGCTTCGTACACGCGGTTAGAGTAAGAGCAATTGTTGTACAAAAGCTGAGATTTCTGATCCCTTTGTCAGATTGTAGGAGACTAGTTTCTGACGTGTTCATTTTTCTCGGAGAAAACTATTGTCGAACAAGGGAAGAAAAAAGGGTTTGTCGATTCCAAACTTTCGTAGAAAATGATTGATTTTTGTACCATCATCAGAAACTTGTTTAATCATATAATTATAGAGGTTTGTTTCCTAAACAATTAGAGGACGAAAAATCCGAAATCTAAACTACGGCTTATCTCAGTCTTTGCGACAACTGCTTTTACTTTAACTGCATCTAATTATGAGAGACGTCAGCTCACAAATCCCTGCTGACTTAATTATAGCTACTACTTATCAAATGACTAGTGTATTGCAGTAATACAACTTGGTTATTGAAAAATTCGATGTAATATACAAAAGCATCCCTTCCTCAGATCATTTCGATGATACATACGATTTTGTCATCCCTGCAATCAAACGCATTTACAAACAGTAGTACGGTAAACATGTTCGGAAATGTTTATTCGGAAATTCAACAGACACCTGTATAGGGTCACAAACCTCGTGAAATATTTTCGCCGAATCCACTCCTCCAGCGATATAGTAAGTCCATTAGATCGGGCAAAGTATGTGTGTGAAAAAAAAAAAAAAAGAAAACTCTGTCCAGATGTTAGTACGAATTACAATCTGACCCTAGGGCAGGATACGGTAGTACAATTTAGTGTCTAGAAATTTTGCTACTACAGCGTAGGAACACGTTTCTATCAGCACATGCCTATGCAAACGCATTACGTAGTTACCTACCTCATACACTCGGAGCGGAAGCACGTTGTGGGCATTGCAATTGTTCGATTATCTATTCCCATGATTTTGCGTGGGTTTGTGAAATACTTGCCACTATTCGTGAGATCTTCTCAGCATTAGGTTTTCTTCGTTTTTTTGTTTTGTTTGTTTGTTCTATAATCTAATTTGTGAGAAAAGGTAAATTGACACTGATTCAAAGATTGAAGGCTTAGATATATGGAGTTCGGTTCGGTGAACGTCGAAATAATTCTTCTGATGTTATAATACTAATGCATTTTGATATTTTTCAGCGAGAAACGAAATGTAAGAAGAGGCTGGATACATATGGCAGACTGTCCAATGTTTTCTAACTTCCTATGTATACGGTGCTATGAAAAGAGCTCCGTTGCCGCGGAGATACGTTTTCGCGTAGAAAAATCCACATTTACTGTTCCACGCGGATCTATCTCTCGCTACCCTACACGGTTTCATTCGTTTTTCTCTTTCTGCTTTCCGCATTATATTATACCCCTCAGCCCTTCCAACACCGACACTCGAACCAACGCGTTTCAATTAGTGTAGAATTTTTATTAAAACCAAGAAACTGAAGACATTTATTTCACCGGGTCGAGGACTCTGCTTATCTCACCAAGTAATACTGTCAAAGCTCAGAGCACAAACTGAACATTTCAAAGGACGAAAATCAACAATTTCACTCTATAATGCACACATACTTCGAAACATTAAACTTATCATAATTTGTATAAGCTTGAAAAATTTGCTCCGACACTTCTGTTCCTTACAAAAACTACAAAAATTCGCAATATGTTTAACATTTTGAATAGCATGACGTATAAAAAAAACTTTGCACTAGTTTTATCTGGACTCATTTCGCTACCATATATATATCATGAAAATCCTCATATAGGTGCTGCAAGGGTATACATGATCCGATTACATCGGCGTAACATTGATCTGTCCATAATACGTCGCTGACCCTTCGACCTATAGGCAGTTCAGTTAATACCGTTCAGGGTTTGAGAATTATTATATCAGTATAATTCGCTATCACATAGAGTGCGGCCGATTTCTGAAATAGAAAAATCGGAGAGCCACTTATCTCGATCTATTAAATTATTGTGGTAGATTTCGTTAAAAAGGATATTCGAGTTTGAGAGAAATTCAGTCAGTTCCTTGAAGATTTTGTCTATTTTACAATATAGAGAGATGGAATTGGTACGCCGTTTCGTGTACAGGTGGGTTACTTATAGGACAGCAACGATCAACCCTCGAAAGTCTGAGATAGAGTTGAACGAAGTTGGAGATGACGGGGAAAGGTCGGGGTCAAAGGATAACGCGGGTCTTGACCGGCAGTGCCTTTGACACGAATACGTTTATAGGTATGCGATCAAGCGTGACTTGTGTCTCAACTTTGGAGTGTTTTCACCTGATCCTAAAACTTTAACCGTTCTGATAGCGAATACCGAAATCGTAGAGGTACCACTAGTGGCTTATATAATCTGTGGAGATTGACGTCTACCAGATTTGGAAACTCATTTATTTTAAATATATAGATCCCAATCGATTTTTTGATAATTCTTCAAAATCTGTGAACTCTCAACGCTCTATTTTTCTGCTCATCCGCAATCGTTCAATTTCTGAGAAAACTATAGAGCTGCAGATTTCTAAAGACTAGATAATTTCGCTGAATGAACAACAAACGTATTCTCGTTATATTCTTTCATCTCGTCGAAGTACCAAACAATCGGTGTACTGCAGAGTATCTTATACCTCAATTTGAGGATATGTGGACACCAGGGCACCGAAGAATTGAGATTTTCGCCAAGTAGCCAATATTGTAGTTACATAAATAATTCGAACCCGAAGATATAAAACCGATTTTTCTTCTGGCATTATAATGGCTTTACACAGAATTATTGCTGTATTATTTTGAGCTGCACTGTGTGAATATCGATGTTTGATTCGTGTCGAAAAAGCAAAAAATTGTTATTACAGGGGTGTCGCGACTACTTGTAGCTTTTATTACGTTTGAAGTTAACTCTGACATATGTTGTCGAGAAAAAACGTATAGGTACACATACAACTTGTAATTGCCGCAAACAACCATACAGCGTTCGAGAAATTATCAATAATTGTTCATCGCCGTGATAACGACCGGAAGATACCTTGTTTTCAAGCACAAATTAATGTCTGGCAATTAATGTCTGTATGAGTAATTTCCACAAGTTTCCAAAGTTTTCCTCGCAAACAACTTTAATTAAACATCTATACCGCGAGATGAAACGAATGCGGTTAATCTTTCCTTGATTGTCTTTGGGACGGCGGACTTTCCTACAAATGGAAATTAATATTTGAATAGTTTCCTTTCAAGTATAATAACTCCACTAGAATACCGATGATCTTCCAAAAATCTTATTTCAATGATTATAGAAAACTAATTCTATATAAGATTAATGCAGCGTTATATATATACAGGTTCTTTCGCAATCTCGATACTGAAAGCCTCCTCACGTACGTCGCCAAAAGATGAAATAAAAAATTCACGTTGATTCGTAGACATGTTTTTCATACACTACAAATCTATACGTGAACAAATAATATAAGACTGGCCCTTGTCGTTCAAGTACCCAAATTTCCGTCCTTGTAAATATTTGCTCGTGTCAAAACTAAACTTGAATACGTAGAATATATATTGAATCAGTGCAGTATTTTACTATAAGATGCGACGATGCATGCAGACGTTCTACTATGATCGGAGTGACGTGTAAAACCTGGATCAATTACATAATGGTGTGGTTGAAACGGATGCTGCCGCCGTCTGTCCCACTCCGTCTATATCTACTGACTACTACCCGTACGCCCCTGCAGCCCTTTTGCAAAGTGACTGCGCGGAACAAAGGGTTGAGCTCTTCTCTGCGGGCGCAGTAATTATTATGCTCTTTGACGATCCCTCTGTCTGTCATCTAGCTAACGCGTGGAATCGATACTGCTGAAAATTTAATCGCAAACGCGTATATACGAAGATACTTATATATGCCTACTCATCGCACATATGTGTTAAAAACTTTCTCAATCTCTGACATGCAGACCGTTATATTATGTGATTGGACGTGTGGATTGCGAATACTTATATATAATTATCATTTTGTGGACAATGAGTTCAGAAATTCGAAGAACAGCATGGCTGTTGTCACATTCAACGACTTTAATTAACGATAGAGAGAACTCGATTAATTTGTATATTTATCTCATTCGTAACTTCCGCTAAAGAACAGATTTCATTCTTATACAGTGAAGATTGAAAAAAAAAAAAAATCTATACCTTACATTTTATTATAAATATATAGATATATTTGATACTGCAACACGAACCGCATATTTGGTATAGGATTTCAATTTCCTTATATTAGGTGTAATTTATTGCATATCGCCTTTCTGTTGATAAAACGTTGAAATATAGTTAATTTCTTCTAAGAAATAATAAATAAATATGAAATATTGTAACCATTTCGAAAAAGGTGGATATACGGAGCTGGATGTAAGCTGTTTACCAAACGGGACTATATAGGTATACGTTATAGGTGGGCGTAAAACGGACGACGGCTTATTCGAGCTATTCGGGTTGCTTTCAAACTCAGTCTGCTGTTCAGTGGTAATTCGTTGTACAGCATGGGAATTGTCACTTGGCAAATTCAAACTTTCTACCAAAGCCGATTTGGAACTCTTCGTCGTTTATATATAGCGACGAGCCTGCTTGATAGACATATGCTACCTATATTATATATTGTTAATAAAATAGATATATATGAGTGCAAAAAACATAAAAAAAAAGAATGCTTTTGGTTCGGAAATCCTTTGACCAGATTTATTCCATTGGCTAAAATTTCGGGCTTTCACTGATTTCAATCTCAGGTAGTTTTTACAACGCATGAAATATTTCTTTACGACGAATCGGCGTATATATTAGAGTCTGCACGACGCGACCTTGCATTAATGATTCTGGCCGTACGCTAACGAATTTCTCGTAATAACGAGAAGGCCATTGTTTTAACGCACCCCTTAATTTTCCTGCCTAATGTTCAGATTAATTTTCCGCTCTCGTCTTTTTCATGCCAAATCAACCGCGCATGTGTGTATGTGTCTGTGTGTGTGTGTGTTTGTGTGCATGCACGAGTATCTGACTATCAAAATTTTATACCAGACGAGAGTAGAAAATGCGCCACTTCGTTTCTAGTCGAAAATTAGAAGAAAAAAAAAAAAAAAAAAAGAAGAGAAAATGAAAAAATCTTTCTCGTTATCGTTATACACAAGTTCAGGAATGTTATATATTTATATATATATGTATATGCGTATATCGTTACATTATGTCGATAAAAACGACTCTCCGTAACCGAGAACGTATACGCGATATACCATATCTACGTTCTTATTTTCTATACACACATATCTATATGTATAAATGTGTACAAAGCTCGCGAGGGGTTCTAAATATGAGACACAATATCAGCTACGCTGTCGTGGGACGAGCAAGGCCTCCGAACAATAAGAGAAATCGTATAGTAGATAGGTATAGAGCATTTTCTCGAGGTATATTCGCGTAGAGAATTATTATATATCTCGTTCTTTATATATATATAAAAGACACGAAAAACGGCAATCTAACAATAATATAATATTTGAATGATATTTTCGTAATATTTATATAAATTGAAAATCATCCTCGTTTATTTTCGAAGATTTTTTTTCTCTTACCCAGGTAAATTGATACAATTCACCTGTATGTAAAGTAAATGAAAATATTCGGACTGTTTAAATACTTAAACTTAAATTTAAAGCTACAAAACTGCGTCGCTGTAGGCTGAGATGAATATACGCGAACGCTAAAGAGACGAGGTCCAGCCCAGCCAGCGGCCCGGCAAATCTCGCCGCGGCCTACAGGAATGACAATAGACTGACGGATAATGAATCCCCACCACAACGACTATCCTTTCCACCCCTACGCTCTCCCTGTCGACCCCCTGTGAAGAGCAGTATCTTCCGCGCGAGCCAAGCACCCTCAAGTAGTAACGGATATACTAACCGTCGATTGAACAGAACTTTCATTTGTATTTTATTTTCATTTCAGTTTTAGACTGATCTCTCTTAATTTTTTTGGTGTCAAAATTTCATCACTTCGAGAAAAAAAGAGTGAATTTTCACTTCCTTGGATTGAAAATAGCACCAGTACGAGAAAAAGAGTGAATTTTTTCACTCAAAAAAATTTAGAGAGATATTAGGTACAATTTGATCATTGCATATATTTAGTCACATATGATAAGCGCAATAAAGTTTTTTTAAGAAAGGAGACGAAGTCTAATATTCTATTTATTTAATAAGAACTGTGCAGGAATTGTAAATACACTATTATTTTGTATTATTTGATGAAGACTTTTCAAGGTTTGATAAAATTGTAGTAGAATAATGTGAGACTTGGTATGATTGTTCGGGTTCGATGTAGGGTTGTAGCTATTGCTAAATGCCACCCTATATACCCACTAGCTCGTTTTAGCCCTCGTCCTCTCCGACTCTCCGACAAACAGGACTATGACCGAGGAGGAGGCGCCCACTTAGCGCTAATGCTCCTTTTATTGGTCAAGATTTCAACCGAGAGTTGAATGGATGTTCAATACCCCGATATAACGTAACGGAATAAATTAGTCCGTTTCAATGCACGAATTATATACGTCATCAACTTGAAAGAACTCATATCGAAGATAGGAACCAGAAGAGTGTAATCCACAAAAAACTCAATTATAATGGGCCAGGCCTATCATCTCACTATCAATTCCGGAGTCCAGGACCCCGAATTTAGGGTTTTTGGGATCCGGGCACTGAGAAAAAAAAGTGGTTGAATATACCAAACCCAATTTGGTTGAAATATTTAGTTGCATTGAATGACTTTCAGTCGATGCAACTGAAAATTTATTTGATTCAAGCTGTACTATTTGAAATGATCATATTTTTGATTGTTTCAACCAAAACACGGCGTTTTCAAACAAATCGCGGGCGGTCACGGGCAGGGAAACGCCGTGTTTTGGTTGAAACAATCAAAAATATGATAATTTCAAATAGTACAGCTTGAATCAAATGAATTTTCAGTTGCATCGACTGAAACTCATTCAATGCAACTGAATATTTCAACCAAATTGGGTTTGGTATATTCAACCACTTTTTTTTCTCAGTGGGGCCTCCGAATTTGGGATCTTGGGATCCACAAGTCCGGAAGGTTTCATCAGACCCTTAGGACCCATGGACTAATCATCCATATTAATTCGCTTTGGATCCTAAACTATCAAAGTGATTTCATAGATTCAAAATACCAGAACTATTAATAGTCTGTATTTCCAGAAATGATAGCAACATTGATCTAGTTTTATTCATTCCTAAATACAATGGAAGATCCAAATCTCCGATTTGAAACACCCTCAAACACACATAGATTAGATAAATTGTTATTATTTTTGTTTTTATGTAATTTTTTTAGTATTAGAACGTTTTTCAGATACTCCTGGATCCCAAAATCCCCATATTAATACTTAAGTAGTTCTAAGTCCCAGAGACCTAATGTTAAAACTCCCGGGTAATTGAATACTACTGTACTTATAATATATCAGTCCCGAATTAAAAAAAAAAAAACTCGAAATCAGTGGTCTTGGATCACGAAAACGATGTTTCTGACTTATTAATCGAAATATTCTGCAACGAAGTCGATCAAAGTTTCTAATACTTAGCCCTGGAAACATAGAACTATTGAAAACCTGACTAGGGGCACAAGGACGCTCATTTTTTGAATACACTGTAATCAAAAGCCGGAAGTGTTGATTTTATTTAAATTTATTTAAGAAACTTGCAAGAAGTTCAAAATGCTATCCCTATCACAATACCTAATTGATTTTTAAAATAGGATATGTTTGGTCAGAAAGTTGAATTTCATTCAAGCACAGACATTTTTTATGCCCCTTTTCAAACTTATCGAATGATTTCGCAGAAATTCAATACTATAATTATTTAAAAATTATGCAAAAAATATTTCTGCATGAAATTTTGTTAAAGTCATGCATTCGAATCGTTTGGCATTTATTGGGAACAGAGGTAAAACGTAAATGACTAATTCCTGTAGGCTGAATAGCAACATGAATAATAGTTTCCGGGTATTATGGAAATGAAATTGTATATGTAACACGATTATGGGCCTATTTCCTAATTCGAAAATGTATTATTTGTACATATAAATATGAAGCTATAAGTAAAACTGTACAAAGTCTAGTAAATGGAAGGCAAAAATACGATAAATTAAAAAAGAAGAAATAGAAATAAAAATTGTATGTTCGCCACGAGTAACTGAGAGCACAAAAAATACCGAGTGAAAAAAAAAAAAAAAAAAAAAAAAAGAAAAAGGGATAAAGAAAAACGAGAAAATGTCCATAAAAACCCCTGGCTGTGTAATCCGGATGAAGCTTAGCGTGAATGGTGAGTAGAGAATGGAAATGGCGAAATATGTCGGTGAACGATATCTAGGTACCTATACAACGGAGAGATGTGATGTTCGGAAAATGCAAGGAAATGAAAACACGATCTGTTATAATACCCGCGCCTACAAATATATATACAGAGTAGGTACATGATAGACATAGGGTGTGGGTATGTGTTATATAGACTTATACGTAGTACCTGTAAACGTGTGCAGATAAAATTGGGTAGATATGAAAGGAATGAGGTAATCATTTGGGTTGATATGATGAAGATAGTTAGATACAATAAAAATGACGTTACATACAATATGTTTATTACAAAATATCCGAAATAATACTATTTAGTAGACCATTGTTCAAAGGGAGAAAATCCGTGCCTATATAAAGGGCATAGATAACGATTGAGGAAAAATAAAGGAACATTTCGTTGATCGGATTTTCCCCTTTGAATATCACTATAACAATTGATAATTAATAATCATATATTTAATACGCATAATATCGGTATTATGGCGTAGACTATAGTGGTGGAAACATAAACAAGCATAAAGAAAAATTTGACAAAATAAAAACCAAACAGAAAAAAAAAAAAAAAAAAAAAAAACTAGCATTACTCCATGTCTCGCCATAACATAAAAAACTTTTTTTTTTATATTTTTGACTCTCATTTTTTAAGTAGCTACTTTATAATTTTTTTTTTTTTTTCTTTCGTTCTTTCATTATTTATATTTAGTTGACTTAAATTAATATTCTTGTTATTCTAAAATAATATCAAATAGGTATGCTTTCAGTACAAGATTCTTTTTTTTTTTTTCTTTTTTTATATATATTGTTTTATACTTTATCTCTTAAGTAGTCTCACATCAAATATGTGCCACCGGATTTTCGTTTTTCATCACAATTATATTTTATATTAATTGATAAGGTGGTATATGGAAGATTTAGGCGTTTTCACTCGCAGGCCTCTTTTTATTCTGAAAATAAATCAAAAAGTTAACACATATTAGTCTATCCTTTACTCTGTCCTGACTCAGATATTATATATAATAAAAAGAAATATTCAAGTAAATGAAATTCAGAAGTCTCTAATATCATTTAAGTACTCATTCATTTTCATATCTTTGTTTCTTTACTATTTCTTCAGTTTTATCCAGATTTCAACACTAAGTTTCTTATTATCTGTATTTTAGTGTGAGAATGAAAAACTAGAAAGAAATATCCGAACAGATAATAGTCACAGATTGTTTATGTTATGTGAATAGTCGAATATTCGAATTAGTTTTTGGTTCCGAATTTTTTTTGAATCATAGTGCATTCGTTTCACGTTTGAGACGGTTGTAAGAAACTGGCGACAATCTCTGAAATATTAATGAAATTTTAGAAAATCTTACAGTTTGTTTAGTGGTCTTAGGGTCGGCGCTGGAAGCTCTTGTTTTTGATCTTTCTTGCTCAAGAAGTGCGTGAAGAGATGCCACTTCGGTTGTCAACTCGTCTCGAATTTCTTGAAGTTTAGCTACTTCGACAAGAACCGATGCTTTGTCCTTCACTGTGGCGAAAATTTCAAATATCAATGATTTTATAACAAAGTTCATTAGTTTATCATTGATAAAGACATGAATGAAAATAAAAACAACTTATGGGGAAATCGCGAATGAGAATTTTGGATATGTCATATTTGTACTTTTCGTGTGTGATAACATAAAAGAAAACAAACATGTAATATTGTTTGTGGAAGAAAAACTAAGTTGAAAACGTTGGAAAGGACACGTTTTTATATCCCAGACGAATTGAGGATATTTTGAATACAAACAAAATCGGGAATTTAAGTTTATATTTGGAAAAATATTCAGAAGAATGAAAGCTGATTCGTTTCACAATTCACAAATCAGCATTTTTAGGAATTTAAACTCTATTATTCATTATTCAAACGGATTCTGTTGACAAATTGAAAGAAAGAAGATCGCTTGCTTAATACGTTTGTTTTGGATTATTAAAAAATAAGAATAGGCAGAGGGCAGCTATTCGTTCTCAATATTCTCTGTGTTTATTAAACGATTTTCACGCTTTTTGGATAAACAAAAAACTGAAAGAAAAATATCACAGAACGTAAGACGATGTATACGACTTACTTTCCCCTTGTGATAAAATTTCATATAACTTCTTATTCCTTTTCTTTACTTGTCTTAATTCGTCTTTTAAAGTTTGAACCTCGTCTCTAAGTTGCCCAACTAATTCATCCCTGTTTTCAAGCTCGACCCTTAACTGAGCCGAAGTGATATCCTCGTCTATTTGATTCTGTCTGGCTTTTAATATGTCCTTTTCTTTTTCTCTCGTTATTTCAGTAATAGTTTCTTTTTTAACTCTATCAAAAAACTCAACGTCCGATTCTTTAGGTTTACAATCTCCACTCTCAGGACCAGGTTCTGTATTTTGAACAGTAGCTGCTCCCATATTGTTAAATTCTTCCAAAGACATTGTAGCTTTTTTAGGCTTTTTGCTGTTCAAATTCTTCTTTGCCTGGTCTGGATCTTCTTTTATTTTACCAGTTGTGTCAACTTGCGATTCGTACGCTAACTTGGACAATAAAATTGCCTGATGCAATTCTTGCTCGTACGTTTCTTCGACAGCCTTTAAAAATATTTTAAATATATATATATGTATATAAAAAAAAAAAAAAAAAAAAATAGAATAAAATAGAAATCTAAGCGATTGAATTCCATATAAAATGAATGAATTTTTGATCCTATTGTTTTTTTTTTTATTTATAAATATTTTTATTTTGACAAAAAAAAAATATATATATATATATATAAAAATGGTAGAGAAGTTGTTTTTGATAAATGAATTTCAATAAATGATTACCATTGAATCTTTTTGTTTCCATTGCTCCCACTGGCGATCTTCGTTATTCTTATTTTTTTTACCCTGAAAATAACGGTGTAAAGATTTGATGACAGAAATAAAACGGAAAAAATTATCCCTGCGATGTAATTTGAAATGAAATTCTTCCCGCCATAATATGATTAAACTTTAAATATTTGACATTTAGGGGCCGGCTGAAAAAAAAATAAAAAAAAAAAAAAAAAATTTTTTTTTTTTTTTTTTTTGCGTCATGGGTACCTTGGTCTGTTTTTTTTTCTCATCTTTTTTAGGCTGTTGTTTCGGAGCAGCCGCTTTGTCATGTTTATTTTTTGCATTTGATGTCTTGACGATTGTTTTCTGGCTCTTCTTTGGCTTGTAATCATCATCCTCCATACTTAATACGGCAAAACGCGATGGTACAGCAGTCGCCATTCTGACTTGAGGATTATGTGTGGTTGTGGATGTAATTTATGATGAGATGAACGAGGCCGTAATAATATATTTATTAGACTATGCGATGGGAATGATATTTAATCGACACCTTTTACTTAAGTATTCGAATAAATTTTTCGGAATTATAATCGTATGATAAATAATGAATATTTACTTTATTTCGAGCACGTTTAGTAAATATTATCTCACGCTTCTATAGACCGTCTGGAATGCACCGAGAACGTATATTTAAAAGAAAAAAAGGAAAAGTCTACGCAGGGGCAATGACGGACCGGAAGTGAAGTGTGAACGCCGATAAGGATAGTGGCGACCCCGCATAGAAGGAACATGAACAATAACCTCGCGACGTCACTGTTGCCAACCATAAATTTTCAAATTATTTATCATTAACAGAATATTCAATCTAATCATGTATTACTGTAGAATAAAAAACTATTATTTATTCGTAAATAACATCGCTAACATATTTTATTCCATCGAAATCTTATCGAATTTGATAAAAGTTGAATAAGCTAGTCTACCGCCGTTATCACGCATATTAATCCATGATTAAATGACGTTCGACTTCAAGACGAAACGTTTTAACGATAAGATAATTATCGATAGAAATATCATTGCGATAAATGTTTTTTTTTTTTCTAATTATAGAATAATTTATAGAAAATTTAGAATCGCTTTTTGTCAATGTAAATTTGAATATTCAAAGAGTTTATTTATAACGATAAGTGTGTAGTGCAACGTGGGGTGTGGCAAGCCTGCTCGAAAGTGGTGAAGCATCGAGTCCCGTTGCATTGTGGGAAAATAAAATATGTACGTCGGATAAGCGCCGATTGGGGAACTGCATTACCTGTTTATTCGTGAATTCTATTGCGAAAACGTCACGGTCACACAACACAGTGTAGTGGTGTGGATGGTGCGTACGTCCTGATATCTCGGGACGCATTTCAATTCGGATGTGAGGGACTTTCGGGTATTTTCTCGAACCAAAGCAAGGCGGCAAACGCTCGGGTCGCCTCCATAAAATGCCCGTGCATACAAACGCTGAGGTGCCTTGGACATTTCTCACGAACGTGAGTCCGTATTCCCGCTATAATATTTTACCAACTATACTTTCGCAATATCATGCGGGGTTATCGGCCTCATTTTATTCTATCATTATCCATACTTTATTTATTAATTAATAATATCACGATTGCAGAATCAAATTGAGAAACTTAACCACGTCTAGGAAGTACCGCCGCTGGTGAAGATCATCCCGAACCAGTACCAGAACCAGAACGAGAACCAGAATCAGAATCAGAACCAGAAGGAGAAGGAGGGCACTCCCCCACACGAACAGTGAATAAATAAATAGTCTGCCTGACTTTATTACTAAAAAAAAAAAAACACATCTAATTATATACAATATAAAATCCCGCTTAAAATTCGCGACTAAAATAATAACAATAATTTACATATTTTTATACAATTATATGCAAATCATTAGTTCCGAACAAATTCAAGACACGTTATTGTCGTCAGAAAAGTACACCGCATTCATTCACATTAACATGATCTAAAAAAAGTTTTCAATATTTTTCACAGTTTCTCAACTCTCGATAACGTCGCTTCGTCATCGTCCTTAGTGTTAGCTTCATTTAATCACGCGTTGATTGTTTTTTAGTTTTTTTTTTTGTTTCTCTGACTTCATTTTTTCCTCTCCTAATTCTTTATTTTTCTTTTTCTTGTTTTTAAGTTTTACAAGTTCTTTTCTTTCTTTCTTATTTTTTTCTTTTTCTTACTTTCTTTCTTTTCTCGTCGTACTATTAGTTCTTGAATTTCTTCGATGCTTCTGTGTTTTTAATTTTTCATTAAGTTCGTTCACCTTTTTTTTTTTTTCTCTTTCTCTTTTGCTTTCTTTTCTTTTTTACTTTACCTTTTTTTTAATAATAATAATATCATCGATGTATCGCCATATTGATAAATGTGAAATAATCTTTCAATTTTTAGATGTTAGACATGAATATTATTGAAGTTATTAAAAAGTTTGGCTAATGCAGAAGAACAATATTTCAACGATTAAGTAAATACGTAGATTATTTCATTTATATAAATCTAAGTAAAATCCGTTAGAGATATCTAACGTACGGATTAAGTTTTATGACTAGATAGAGTTTATTAATAAATTAATAAAAGAAATATAAGAAATAAAACAAAACAACAAAATGTGCGAACAAACTGAGATCAGTTATTTGGACGGGGATGTTGTTTGGGTTAAACTTGGCGCGTCTTGGTGGCCTGGTCAAGTTACCAGCGTACACAATTTGCCTGAAGATATTCAGGTTGAACTTAAGAAAAAACCACTCATCGCAGCTGTGAAATTCTTTCAAGAAGACACGTAGTGAGTCATTCTATTCTTTTCTTATTTAGATATTTATCAAAATATCTTTCATTCAGTATTATATTTGAAATAATTTTGCCAATTTAAAACAAATATTTGTATTATAAATCAATAAATCGGGGCCGGTATTCAATAAATAATGATTATTGTTTTTCATTGCAGCGAGTATGTGAAGAATTATCAGCAAATCTACAAGTATAACTGCACACTAAAAGATGATTTCATCAAAAAAGGCTTGGGTATGTTTTTATTTACTTACCGCTAAAGATTCAGACTCTATTTAGCTTCGGAAGAAAATAGTAGTAGTTATTGAATCTAGTAGCTTAACTATCACTGGACTCACAGTCAAAGAATTAACATTTCATTGGCTATTTTTAGTTAATACTCAACTGTTTCATTGTGATTGAAAAAGTGGGACAAAAGTTTGATGAGAACTGTAATTAATTTGTTTTTTTTTTTTTTGATTGGCAGATAAATACAGAACCCAGAGCAAAGATGGATCAAATTATATGGATAAATTTCCTGGAGATGTGGAAATGGCGGAAAAGTTAACAGGAGGAGACGCGGATATAATATCAAGCCAGAAATTTACGCGTCAACAGAAACCAGATATATCGGCACTGTTTGGAGAAAAAAAGATACCCAAGAAGAAACGTGATCGTGAAGATCGTAGTAGAGAGAGACGCCATGATAGCGGCAGCTCTTCGGATACACCATCTAGAAAAATCACTCATCCAAGATTTTTAAAAGAAAGTGATCATGAAGTTAGAATCCGTCATCAACCACCAAGCCTTATGTCTACACCAACGAACAGCACCGGATCACCACAATACACTTGCTACAAGTGTAACTTTACCTCTTCTCGCCTTAACGTCATTATTTTACACAACAAAACTCATAGTTCTGGTAAATCACCGCCGGTTAGAACAAAAGTTAAAACGTATTTACAACCGAAAGCAAAATCTAGCGACATCGAGACTCCGAAGAGAAAATACACAAAGAAAGATAAAGGGGAATCAAACAGATCAAGAAAAGATATAACACCGGAAGGAAGTAAACGAAAGTACATAAAACACACTGAGAAGGCAAATAAAAAGAAGAAACCGGATCCAGAATTACGTGAGAAATTGTTGGCCGACTGGGAAGATGAATCGGACAATGAAATGGACATTGAAGTAAATAAATCCGCGGACGCACCAGCTTTTGATAACATAGTTGAGAAATCTCCGATAAATTCTGGGCCTATGGATCAGGATGAACCTACTGATAAAGAAGAGACTGACGATGTTTTAGATGAGAACGAAAGAATTTTATCGGAAGCTAAGAAAATCTTAAACGAAACTGAATCTTTGTCATCAATTGCTGTGAGCCCAGATTCACCAGCTCGAAAAATGAAAAAATCAAAAGTTTTCACCTCCGAAATATCGAGCCCTATTAAAGGTGACAAAAAGTCAAACGCTGATAAAAATGCAAAGTTATCAGTGCTAGATAAAGAGGATAAGAAATTTGACTCAGAAACTGATGATAAATTGTCAGGTTCTGAAAAAGGCGATAAAAAGATTGGATCTGAAAAAGATGATAAAAAATCAAGATTTTCATGCTTTGATTTTGAGGAGGAAGATATAGCTGAGCCTACGATACCCCCCGTACGTAAAATACCGAGGGTATTTGGTGATAAGAATTTATCATTGAAGAAAGAAATTATAAAAGAATTTGAAATGAGTCAAGCTCTGAAAAACGACCAACAAAATGATGTGAAAAATGACAAAGACTTGGCAGCAACTGCTCACGAGGATTCGTTGGACAATTCGCAAGTTAGCGATGAGATTCAGCGATCTCTTTCAGACACCGAAACTAAAGCAGAAAAAATTGGTGTTAATATGTGCAAAACTGAGTTAGAGATAGTTGAAATATTTGAAGTTGAGAAGGAAGAAGATTCACCGTTTGATGAAACAAGCTTCACAACTAAGTCTACAGAGATAGTAGCAAAGGAACCAGAAATTACGACTGAAACGACTGAAATCAATGACGCAAAAGACGATATATCAACAGAAAAAGAAGAATCAGTCCCTGAGAAGACCGAATCTGAGGTTGATCAAAATAAACTCTTCGAATTAGAAACTGCATCAACTGAAACTGAGATGAGTCAATCTGCTACTGCGACCGATGAAATTGAAACTGAGATCACACCAATGGAGGTATGCGACACGTCACCAGTACTGGTTAAAAAACGTCGTGGTAGACCGAAGAAGAATTTAATTTCTGAGAAGAAAGTTGTGGAAAACATTCAGTCCATAGGAAATGATAGTAAGCCAGTTGAAATTGCTAAAGTTACACTAGAATCTGGAAATAAGTCTGTAGAACTGAATGAGGATCTTTTTGTAACGGTAAAAAAATCTGAACATGACGATACTAAGCCTGTAGATCAGGAGATAGAGGCATCAAAGTTTGTACGAAAACGTAGATCCAGTAGAAAAGGATCTAAGACTGATACGCTATTTCAACAAATTGATAGCAAAACATCGAATGATGACAGTCAGTCTGAAATTGAGGAGAAACCGTTGAATATTGAACAAGAGAAACCGGCCAATGTTCAGAAAAAGGGAAAGAGAGGTCGAAAGCCTTTAGGACGTAACAAAAAATTGTCTGTAGTTACTGAAAAACCTCTAGAATCTGAAGACAAATTAACAGAACCAATTGAGAAACCAGCCGATCCTGTTAGCGACGATGAAATTATACCGCCATCTGATGAGGAGCGTGAAACACACGAGAAGAAGACAGGAAAAGAAAAGAAAGGAAAATCCGCTAGATTTAACAAAAAGCTGTTTGAAAATGTAGGAGAATCCACCGAAGATGATGAAATTATTCCAGAACCTAAGACAGAACTATTGCATGAGTCACAAGAATTAACTGCAACAACAGAAGTGGAACCTCAGCAGGAAACTGAAGTAGATATGGAGGTGCCCACCGTCGAAGAGAAAGTTGAGGAAATTGAATCTTCCAGTATCACTACAGATGTATTAGAATCAAATCAGGCGGCACTATCTGAAACCATAGTTGCGAAGATTGAAAATGATTTGATAGAAGAAGAGGTGGTAGTGGAAGAGACAAAGATAGAAGAAGAGGTCGTAGTGGAAGAAACAAAGATAGAAGAAGAGGTCGTAGTGGAAGAAACAAAGATAGAAGAAGAGGTGGCAGTGGAAGAAACAAAGATAGAAGAAGAGGTGGTTGAGACTGTTGAGCAGGAGATAGCTATATCTGAAAATTCTGAAGTAACCGAAGTATCTTTGGAACCATTATCCCCGAAGAAATCACAGATAAAGAAATTTGAGTCATCGCAGATTGATTTTTTTGACAACGAAGCCTCAGCAGAGGATAATGTTATACAACCTGAACCTGAAATGAGAATAGACAAGATTGAAGAGATGGAAATTGAAATCACCAGAGTTGATCCAAACGAAGAAATTGTCCACACATTTACAGAGAAGATAGAAGTAGAACAAGAATCTGTCGATATAACAGACGAGGGAAAAGTAGCTAAAGATTTGATGTCAGAAATAGAGAAAGAAGTCAATTCGGATTCATTGACTAACAAACAAATGTTAGAGGAGCATCCAGAAGTAACAATAGAAAGAGACACGTCTAAAGTTGGGGATGAAGAAGCTGGCCTCCATATATCTGATCAAAGTGAAAAGGAAACAAAATTGGAAAAAACAATGCAGAAAGTTGATAAAAACGAATTGGAAATAGAATTAGTCACTAAAGAACTTCCAAAATCTTCAGCTGATAGTCCTCAAAGAAGATCGTCAATGCAGACAAGATACAAGGGGAAATTCACTCCGGAAACCGGCGCAAAATCAAAAAAAGATAAAGACGGACAGACGGGCGAAGAGAAACCGATAAATACCTTTCAAGAGGCATTCCTGAAAACTTTACAAATCGACAACTTGAAACCTGACAAAAAAATGATCATCGATGAAATTGAAATAACCGTTGGTAGAGGAAAAAAGAGTAAGAAGCCGACCGATAAAAAAGCTAATGTAGACGTAGATAACGTCAATATTGTACCTGTTGCGCAAACTTTGGTGCTAGATAAAGAAACTGAACCTGTTGAAAGTAAGGAAGTAGAGAAGGTTGAAGAGATTTTAGAAGCTGCAAGTATCTCAAATGTTTCAGCAGTAAGCGACTTTCAAGGTGTAGAAGTAGTTGTGGAAGACAATATCGAGACTGAAATAAAGTTTGAGGAACAAACGATAAAAGAAATAAATCTGCCAATACCAGAGGCAAGCATCGAAGCACCAATTAGTCCAGTTCAGTTGACTAAGGTTGACGAAATATCGAAGGCATTGACATTAGACATACCGAGGTTGGACGAAACATCCAGAGCATCGGTGTCTACTCCCTCTCCGACTTTGGCGGGTGGAACGGGTGGAACGGCACTGAAAAAGCGAGAAAAGCCAAGAATCATAGAGAATGTATCATTGAAGGAACCAATGCACATATTGAAATCAAAATTACTTGAGAAACTTCCATCGCGAGGCACTAAACATAAATTGGAACAAGACACTTCAAAACGGAGCGATACGAAACATAATCCTAGAGCTAAAATGATGAAAATCGAGAACCTACCATCTAACACTAAGTCGAGGCAAATGATGAAATTATCTCCTCATCTTTCATTGACAAAAAAATTAGAGGCATTGAAAGCTGAAGAGGCAGCAACAGCTATTGAATCACAGGCTGAAAAAGCAATGGCCCAAACATCTCAGACTATTTCTTCTGGTCCGGTAACTGAAAAGCTCATTCAACAAAGCTCACAAAGCCTAGCAGATATGGAACTGGATATAAACTCAATGCCTTTTGTCCTTAGCGAAGATGTTTTAACACCAGAAAGCATGGAACAGATGCCTGTTGTCATAACGTCGCTTATACCTTCCAGTTCAATAGCAACGTCTTCAATCTCGTTGGCACCAACTACGCAAATAGTGTCTTCGAGCCAAGGGCAATATAAAACATCCATCGAACCTTCAATAGAAACGACACCGAGTAAGAAGAAGAGCGGCATGCCAGCTATACTGAAGAATAAGGGTAAAGGAAAACCAACTATCACCAGCGTGAAGACTATCGTACCTCCGCTAACAGGCGGTGTGAAAGGATTGAAGTTCCAGAATGCGCAAACTGGAAAGTCATCGCCATTGATACCGCAGAAAGGACAGCCGGGAAAATATGTGATTGTACAAACTTCTGGTGGTCAACAGCTCAGATATAGCGTTCAAGGAAAACCAGGAACCCAACAAAAAATTGCTATTCCAGCAGGAAAGGGCTCAGGTAGTGCACAGATCGTACAACAGGGAGGAAAGGTCGTTATTCTAACATCGCCACAGTCTGGCCAAACGAAAATGATACCTTTAAATACGTCCAAAGCATTGGGAACTAAAATGCAGAGAATAGTGACCAGCAAAGGTCAAATTTTTACTCCAGTTAATCAGCAAGCTGTTATGACCAAGACAATTATAGCTCCAAAAAGCGACGTCGGTTCACCAACTACTTCTAAGCTACCGTTGCAAGGTCAGAAGATGATTGGCACTCAGGCATTATCTTCTAAAGGAGTTTTAACGCCTATTTCTGGATCTATATCAAAATCAATGTTGCTGGGATTATCACAAGGATTACTAACTAAGAGTGGCATCTATACTCCGATCAGTGCAGCTTCGCTAACTGGTAAAGCTATTATTAGTTCAAAGACCTTAGTCACAACCAAGGGTACGACTATCTTGTCTCCGCTGACCTCACAAAGCCTTGTTACATCCAAAGGAACAATACTATCACCGCTATCTCAAGGCATGGGTGGAAAAACTGTATTAACTACACAGGGTATTGTCGGATCTAAAGGCACTGTACTAACACCTATAACAGGTCAACAAGTAAAAGCCATCGCAGCTAAAAGCCCATCGAAAGGACCGAAAATTCAGTACCAAACAGTACAACAAAAGATGCAATTACCCGTTTTACAAAAGGGTCAAAAGCTCCCGATATCTTCCTCCCAGATGCGGGTTCTCGGAACGTTGAAGTCCCCCGGAAGCACAATTTTACTACAGAATACAGTCACTGGACAAAAGACGTTACTAACTGGTAAGAAGATGATTAAACAAGCCCTTGCTCAACAACAAGCACAACCATTACCCGCTCTAACTGTTCAAAGTGGATCACAGCAAGGGTCTCCTTCCGTTATACCTCACGTACATCATTCTAAGGGAAAAGTTCTTTCCTCGACACAGACTGTTCAAAAAGTTGTCATACCTAGAACACCGGGACGCCAGCCAAAGTCTCAACAGAAAATTGTTGTTCAAAAAGTCCAGGATACTTTGCTTCAAGGTACATCATCCTCAAAGTTAGGATCAAGCGTATCCAGTGTTTCCAAAGCTTTGTCACAGTCAAGACACGTGTCTGGTAGCGGTACACATGCCACAAAAGCAAGCGCAAAGAGTTACGCTGGAGTCAGAGGCGGACAACAGAAGAGAAACCTATTGAATGCAGCTCTTAATTCAATAGCCAGCCCTCCTCCGGTTGCGACTATCACTAAACCGCTGTCTCTTCCAACCCTGGAACAAATTGATGCCGAAAAGAAACCCAGAACACAAGAAATAGTAGAAGAAATGATTCCCGCTGAAGAACCGAAGCCAGAACCGTCAACCCTGGAACAGATAAATCCGATTCCCGATAAATTGGACGAACCTAAAGTCGCCGCACAGCCTCAGATAATGGCTTTACCAACCGATAGCGGCGATGGCACTCAAACATATGTCCTAGTTACAATAGACGAACAAGGACAAATACAGCCATTGGATAATAACACATTGATGTCATTGGAAGGAACAACTCAGAATCCTGATGGTACCAGAACATTGTACATAGATCCGAGTTCCTTGGGAGAAGCAGGGACGTTGGATAATATTGTATTACAATTTGATAACGGCTGCATATCGAACCTTCCATCTAGTGTCGGTGAACCAGCCCAGACAATGATATCAGAGAGTTTCCCAAGCTCTGAAATAATTCAAACATCAAATCAGGATATTTTGGCAGCTGCTCTAGCAAATACAGACTTCCAACAAGAGATCGGACTCCCAGATAATCCCACTTCAAGTGTTATGACTGCTGGACTAACTCAAACTAGTCTTATCAATCAGACAATTTTACAATCTACAATTATACCACCGACAGAACCAATCTCTTCACCTGCGGTACTGGAAACCTCGTTGACATTAAATCAGCCTATTATGACACCACTGGAGGTACCAAGCAGCTTGGCGATGACAACGGAAAACCCACCTTCAGTCATACCTACCATTCCTTCGTCTTTAGAGCTGCCATTAACTGTTACAAATCCAAGTATAGCGTACATTTCTGCTGGATCAGCTCAAATACAAATTCCTGGAAATTCTATGCCAGATATTGGAGAAATAATGGAAAGTTCGAATGTTATTAGCCACAGCGAGACTCCAGTTACTACGCAATATTTAGTTCTCCCTAATCTAGATGAAAATCTAACTATCGAGGCACAGAATATTCAAACTGGTTCAAACTCTGTACCGACGGTTTCCTATTCTGTATCAATTCCGGATAATATGGTATTGGAAACTACTCCAGTTCAAACAACTCCATCAATGCCAATTATCGATGATACTTTTGCTGACGATGTCCCGTATAGTACCTCTATTCAAACGCCATTAGTCAGTGATCAGAGTTTCGTCGATGTACCTGTATCAGAAATGTTAGTTTCAAAGGCTCCTATTGCTACTGCAGAGAACACGGTGGAGAATAACGTGACTGTAACATCAGAAATGATTGTTAGTTCGCATGAAACAGCAGCATCTTCTCAAGAACTGGTAACGGTCTCAACTGTTCCGTCGCAAGAAATACAGGAGGTTTCTGTATCTTCACAGGATATTTATACCTCCCACGAAGTACCTGTTACAACAGAAGAACTCATTCTACAACAAACAGCTGTGACAACTCATGAACAAGTTTCAAGTCACGATATGCCGATCGTCACTCAAGAGGATGCTGATCACGAAATCACCATTCAAACTGAAGACTTAAACACGATGCAGATGCACATCGACGATCATACCTCAGAAATTGAAGCCACTAGTATGCCACTGATTGAGGAAACCTGTACAGTTATTTCAGAGTCAAATATTGAAATACAATCTGAACATTCAACGTTTCAAGTAACAGATTCTAGCCAAATCCAAGCTAGTACTTCTTACGACATAGTTTCAGCCAGCAAACTCGACCAATTATTGGAATCTTCAACTGCGGATGATAAACCTTGTTCTGTTGGCGAGGATCAAGCTGCATCGTCGAATGAAAGAGAATCTTCTGTACATGACCAGGCCGATGATTTGCCCCCTAAAACATTGGAGAACACCGAAGCAGAACATATGGATGTTGAACAATCTATTGATACTGAGACTTATAACGCCGATAAAGAACCTGAACCAGAGGCTCCTCAAGCTGGAGCAGCATCTTCAGAAGGGGAACATGGTCATGAGATAATGAGCGCTGATTCAGAGATCAATTTTGAAGAAGCTGTTCCGGAAACAAGCCAGGAAACACCCTCCCAATCTTATGAACAATTCGATATTGCCATGGCGAGCGATTCTTTAGAAATTCCTACCCAGTCTGTTAACAAGTCGGAAAATTCACCAGAACCTACACAGTCAATATCTTATGAATCTATGGAAATCGATGAGAATAATACTTCCGTCGAGCCTCCGACACAGTCCTTTGAAGACTCCAAACAAAGCGAGGCCACCCAGTCTTATGAAGCATCTATTGAAATTCATGGAAATGCACCTACACAGTCTTTCAACGAAATTATGCACAACCAAGAGGACAGAAACTCTAGCGACGAATTGGTAGACGATCAGAGTTTCCCAACTCAAAGTTACGAAGTAGGAAAATTGGAAAGTCTCTCTGAGAGTATGGAGACTGATGCGGAGATGAGTCAAGAAGGAAACATACCCTCCCAGTCCAACGATATTGGAACAGACGGTATTGGGACATCATCAATTTCTACAAACAATTCTGGGGCGAATGAGGACGAAACTGCGAGTTCATCTTACGTTCCAGAAACTCCTGAGAACCAGGAACGTGATCAGGATCAAGAAAGCGCCATAAGTACATCGTCTTATGAGATAGCACCCTGCGAGGAATTGAATATTGCTTCATCAAGCGTTATTCCCGACACCTCTGTCAGGGGTGAACATGATAGTATACATGACAATGGTGTAGTGGAAATACCAACTTCATCCTACAACTTGAATCCTGACAGTAGCTCAACCCATGTTGATGCAGTGCCTACATCCAGCTACGAAGATCAAGTGATTTTGGAACAGAATGTATCCACTTCGTACGAAGTACCAATTTCAATGCCTGGATTGGAAGAAAATTCGTCTCAAAGCTTTGTCACAGAAAGTTCTGACCATAGAAATGAGCCGACAAGCTATTACACGCATCCTCAAGAAGTAACGGCAAGCTATTATGATTCGGTTCATCAGGAGTCTAATTCCAGACTTGAAGAAGACCCCCAAGAAGAAGTTACGGCTAGTTATTACGAGTCAAATCCACAGGACATTGCCTCCGAAGCGAGCCAAAGCTACTTTACGCCAGAAGAGGCTACCCCGAGTTATTCCAGTCAAGGTATAGCTCAAAGCTACTACACTCGGAGGCCGGAATCAGAGGCAACGCAGAGTTTCTATTCCTCTCAAGCATTGGATAGAAGAGAGCAATCGTCGTCGCAAAACGTTGAAGCATCCCAAAGCTTTTACCCCGAGGTGACCGAGAACCTAAGACTTAGACAGCAGGGCGAGGCAACCCCAACTTATTCTGGAAGGTACCCTGTTGACTACACATTAACTGATTCGCCTATAGAGAGGCACGATTTGGTAGAAAGTTCTGTGCCTGCAACCAGGCCAACCGAAAGGTAATATATTGTATAAAAGGTTCGGCCTCTGTGCCTCCGATAATGATTTATCGATATAAACTTTTCAGTTTAGTTCACCTCATGAAAAGTTTCATTCTTGTTTTAAAAACGAACTATCAACCACGATAGAAAGTTGATAAATATTCACGAGTCTATTTATCAAGTGTAAATATAAAGCTAAGTTAATAAGTGGTTCGGAGTAAGACTAAAAATAAATCCTTATTATAATTTATATATAGGTATGTTAAAGCACGGATTCAATTCGTGATAGAATGCGATATAATTATATAAGCAGTGTAGATTATGAAGGAATGTGGTTTTGCTGCAGTACGATTATTACTTTGTTTAAAAATACCCTATTCAGATAAATAATAATAATTGTAACTGAGTACTATGTGGTTTTAAGACTGGGTGCGAGTTCATTGATAATTATTATAAATTAGGCAGAGCAGATTATTTTAATATTTCTTTTTTTTTTTTTTTTCCCTCTTTTCTTTTCTTTTCCACTTTCAAACTCTGATGTATGTTATGTGTCCTGGCTAAATATTTCAGGCAACTTTACACTGTTTCAAAGCCATTACGCGATATGTAGTAGAATATCTAAAGACATATGGCTTTGGTCTACTATAATCATGCTTTAGACACGTACCTACAGTCAATTTAATCAACTTGGGAATCTTATTACTTTTATTATCAAGAATACTTGGAATTATAGCAACCTTGCAGTTATTTGTAATTATTATAAAATGTCCAAGACCAAATGTCTATAGTGTGTTTGCTACTTTGATCGTGAGATCTTGGATTGAGATAAAAATAATAAAAATATGAAAAAAAAATAAAAAATAAAAATAACTTCGTTTCTGTACTTGTGCTATATATGGAAGGAGTAAAGGATATTCTGTTTTTACATAGGATTAAATTTGCTATATTGTTAAGAAAAGAAATTGAACAAAAGTGAAGAGTTGGAGACTATTAAAACAGAATTTTATTTCTATGAGTGATATACATGGTTCTCTTTCTACAGAGATTTACGATTATTAAATAGCTGTTTCTCAAGTGAAGTATAATTGAATAATTTGAACTATTCATTTTCACCCGCAATCTTAGATTAACATAATAGAAAGAAAAAAAAAAAAGTTATAAAGTTTTCAGTCGGGGAAGAACCATGCGTATCAGGCTTAGTGTTTAGTTTATAGGGTATAGTCACTATGTAATCCGTGTGTTACAAGATAATATAACAAACGAAAATATAATTATATTATATTCTTTATAGTCTCATGTTATTCGGAATAAATATATTATGTTTTTATTTCTCGTGGCGTTTTCAATCAATCAATCAATCACGATCATATATAAACGTATAAAGAACATTGATGTGGGTGAGGTATAAAAGATGGGCAAAGGAGATAGGACCTTTAATACGACTGGTACCAAAAGTTAGAGTTTATCAGGCTATGGGATTAGCAATGATTTATGAATGACTGAAATGTTAACGTTCCGTAATCATGCTTTAGATTTTATATATATTTGTTTTTGTTTGTTTGTTTTTTTTTTTTTTTTTTTTTTTCATTCGATAAACTTGTCTTCGCCACAAAGAAGCGAAAGGTACTGCACATATGAATGTGAAAATTTGTTAATAAGGAGAAGAAAAAGTAAAAAAAAAAAAAAAAAAACAATACTGGTTAAATTTTCTATAAAACTTACTTGATCAGTCGCGAGGTGAGCTATTCATCTATGGGAATAACTAAATGCAACTATAAGTAAAGTAAAGATAGTTGTAATATGCTATGAAATATATCAGAAGTAATTTGATATTTTCATCACACTAACAATATTACTTTTTAAGTTCTACAGTGTGCACGGCAACACAATTGTATCTGTAACATAAATATATGAATACCTATTTACATAACTAATATGTACAATGAACATATATTTGTTCTCTTTTTGGATCTTAGAGTAGGCCAATTTTAATAAAACTTTATCCATTGAAAATAAAGTAATAGTGTTTTCATTTGAATTTATAATATTGATCTCCACATCCAAAATTAATTCTATAAATATTCTTACAATCACATAAATGTAAAGTTCCATTTATTCACTTATCAAGTCTTTTGAAATACATTCGAAAATTAATAGAAATCCATGAAATATGGTGTATAGTAACAGTAAGCAGTGAATGCCATTATTCGGTTATGAGATGAGTTGGTTGCTTTCCTCCCTCGAAAAAAGAAGAAAAAAAAAAAAGTGTAAACATGGAATCATTTTTTAATATAAGAAAGCTAAATTGAAATTGGTTTATGAGAAATTTCAAACAGATTCACTAATGTTCATAGTGCAAGAGTTATGTGGTTTCATCGTTTCAGCAAATCTATGAGATATATTTGTAAAGCTAAAGTTCATAACAGTTGTTCATTATAAATACTTGTCTAATTCTTGTATTAGGATTTTGATAAAAATACAATAAATTCCTGTGATCCAAATTGTTAATTTACAAGTTGCCTCTGATGATTTGCGCAATTCGTTGAATGAGTCAAATATATAATATACGTAGAACTTATAAAATAATAGTTTGATTGAACAACAAAAAATAAGAATTTGTACCAATTACTAAGTTGATAAAGTTCGCCTTAAAAAAATGTTTATTTCAATCATTTATAGAATTTCCCAAATACAATAAATTGAATATTTTACGTTCAATATATCATTGCGAAATCATATACTATATAATTACATAATAAATTATTTACATAAACTGTGTTAAACAGTCTTTTAAAATAACTTTTATAATGTTATTCTTTCATTTTCGCCAATACTGGGCAAACTTATGAAGTTGTTCGACAAGGGCAGCCATAACAGCAGTGACTGAAAGATCAAGTAGGTTCTGAACGTAGTGAACAGCCTCTTCGTCGCTTAAATCTAATCGCAATTTATCCTGTACTTTCTTAACAGCTTTATCAGGTTCAAGCGCGATATCAGGCACACTAGCATCGACCATTAAAGAGAATAAATTCAACATTAAATTAGCGTGTCTTCTTAAATGCAAAAAGGCAGTGTAACATTGTTTTCTAAACTCATGATAATGCTCTGATCCAACTCCTCCCATGGCTTCTACCATTTCCTTGCTAAGTTTCATAGGTGGAGGTAGTGGCTTTGGATCTCTTCCCAAAATATATCCAAAATCAATGTGAAACAGTTTACCTGAAATATATTCAACGATACAACTATTAGCTTTTCAACAATTCAAAATCCTCAATAAGAAAATGAGTAGCAAATATCATACAGCAATTTATAGATTAATATATTCAAATATTTACCCGAAGTTGTGAGAAGCAGATTGTCCAAATGTCGATCACCGACACCAAGGAGGTAAGTAATGATGCAATATCCAGCTATTGTAACAACAAAGATTGATTGATTAGGTAATACAGTTATATTATAATCTTGTGTGTAGTCAAAAAAATGTGAAAAGATGCCTCACCGCAACTTCTGACATATGTGTCCATCACCTCAGATGAAATGCCGTACGGGCCAGTCTCAGATGGATGGTGCTTTCTGAAGAAACTTAAAATAGACCCTTCGCTCGCCACCACTTCGGCCACTGTTGTAGATTCTATAAACTGCAGAAAACCGTGCCTTGTGCTTGTAGCTAAAACCCTGTAGAATTAAATCACCTAACTTCAATCTGCAGATCATTACACTAAATAATAAAGGCATGTGTATAATTAGAGTAGAAATAAGTATAGATACTTGAATTAAATAAATTGCAATTTGACAAAAACCTGTAAGGCGTGAGTTTTAGATCCAAGTTTTCGCGTCTCAGCAGTTTATCCATTAGAGCTATTGTCTGTAATATCAACTGATCTTGTCTGAGGTCATCCCCATGTTTGAAAATTGCAATATATTCGGTGTTTTCGGTAGTCAGAAATGTTAATTTACTTGGCATAAGAGCTGACTTGAATAGACTGGCTCTGAAAAGAAGGTGTAAGTCATTTAGAAGAAATAGAATAATCGAATATTCTTCTATCGCTAGATCAGAATTTCGGACTAAATGTATGGGTGATTGATTTCAATCATTCAATTAGTTGTAATAACATCAATAATAACATCAAAGCCATTTACTTATCAGGAATAATTCCCTTTATGGAGATTTCTGGATCCAATGGGAAAGGTATTGGCTCGAAATTAGAAAAGTTGATTCTAAAAGTGGGATCCGGGTCAGCCAGTAGTGCCCTGAGTCTATCAGTCTTCCTTTTTCGATTACCACTTTCTCTGGCTACAGCCTTAACGAGAGATACCAACTGATCGATGAATATTTTTTGCCTAGAAAGAAACGCTCGTCTCTTCTGCCAAACGGCACTTCCATACGATAGCGTTGTTGAGAATGTTTTCATCACCGTAAGATACATCTCTCTGATACGTGTGTCTTGTTTAGCAGCAATTGCTGGATCGACCTGATCTTCGCACTCAATCAGAAGATACCAATAGAAATAATTAGCTAGGGTAGAATTTTGGCAAGCTCGGTTTATCAGGAACGAAGAAAGATCCATCGGTGGTTCTTGTCTGCTCAATGACTCACCCATTTCCGATTCACTGGACTGTGAAAAACGTATATTTAATATAATAATCGTAACTTTGATCAGATACTTTACAAATAGCGTTAATAAAGAATAAAGATTCCCTGGTTTTGCGCAGCCTTACTTACAGTAGTTATAGGCGTAGATGTGGCATAATCGTTTTTATCCTTTTCGCCTTTTTCGCGCATCTCTTGGTTTTGTCTATTAAGAATAATCTGATGTGCTACTTTTATCCCTTCAAAACTCTCGTACTTTAATGCTTGTACCAACTGCAGCAAGTAGAGCATCAGATCATCGTCTGGAGCTTGATTAAGACGGCCAATTGCGTATCTCCTTACAGCTGGATGAGTGAAAGTTGGGCCAAGAAGTTCTAGAGCATCTTCAGGATCGGGTGGTGCCCACAATGCCAACATTTCTAACGCCTGCCGTTCTTCACCAGCTACTTTCCAGTTCACACATTTCACGAACTTAGTAAGTGCCTTTTTTTGATTTGATAAGTAAAATCTAAATTTCCAAATAAGATCTTGCTCTTCTGTTGATAAGGCTGTTGTTGGAGGGTAAGCTAGTATTGTGTTCAGTGCATCACGAACGCTAGAAGTTGGCTTTAACTCTCTGGTGTTACCGCCACTCCGTAAACTACGTGCTAACTTGTGATGTTTTGCTTCGACAAGATTTTCCTGAAATTAGAGAATCATTTTTAAATTTCTACGTCTTAGTTCTATAATATATACACTAGATATGATAGAAATCCTTAGCAAGTCTCAAACATTGCATTATTGGTGTAGATTTTTTTATTCTAACTACTGCAGCACTGGATATTTATTCGAAATAATGAGATTGGGAGATAAACTAAAAGAGATTACCTCAACAGATTGTCCTTTAAACCACCCATAAGAAAATTTGCGAACACTATCATCGGATACATCTTTAAAAAATGTTTTCAAAAATTTCACTATACGTTTTGCAAGTTGGGATAGCACTGTTCGTACACTTTTCAGCCCTCCCAACATCTTACTTACTTTCTTACTACAGGTAGGGCTTCAGATTAAAGTTCAGGCCAATGTCTATTGCTCAACAACCGTTTCTAATCCTTTCTCCTTACACATTTAACTTGTAATTAACTTAGGTATTGTACTAATATGTTTACAAAAATTGTTGACACAATGGAAAACACAAATACCCTATTCCATAAGCTAATTTATACTCTTCCTTTTCTATACTATCAAAAGCTGTATACAAATGATTTTTCTTAAATTTCTATTAAATATACCTGCAAAATTTCAAAATCTGGCAAAGTAACAACATCTGGCTGTGACCTATGCTGTACAACCTCGTCACCATCTTTTTCATAGTAGACGATCGAGTACTGAAAAATAAAAAATTGTTTAAGAAATGAACTTTTTGAATCAATTCAATCTTCCTGCAATAATATTATTGGTAATTTATCTCTGCATCTGAATCATGTTTAACTCTAATGAGCTCTGAATACCAACCAGAATACCATCCATTGTAACTTCTGGGAATTCGAGCATCAAGTATAGGTACTCGGAGGCTCGTTTCTCACGTTCATTGATCAATTCAATTTCTCTGAAAGTCAATCTGTCGAGCCAATCAACTTTGCTCATTTGGCCATTCCTGTGCTTCTTAGCCAATTTAGCCAATCGTTGCATTTGTTCTTTACCATGATCTCTAGCTTTACCAGGTGTTGTGGTGGGAAAATTACCATCTGCTTCAACACCTGGCCAAACTCTTAGATCCAACATTCCCTGTCTGAATACCCCATGCTTTCCAAACAGAGATATGGTCGTACCGCCTACAGGCAATTGTCTTCCTGGTCCGGCACAATCGAACAGCGTTATACACAACTGCGCGTCTCTTGGTAGATCAGAATAAGCTACTGGTAGAGTAACCCATTGGTTCCAACTAAACGTGGATAAATTTAGTATCATTAAACAGCTCTGTGCGAATGATTGTAAAATAATGATGATGAAATGTTTGTTTTTTGTACAGACTAGAGAATAATTTATGTCTCTAATTTGCGGTACAAAAAAATTTAGGTAAATAGGAAAAAATATTATAAATTTTTCTCACTTCCAACGAGAAGTGAAATGTTTATATGCGGTGTGAACAGGTAGTGCGAGAGGTCTTCCTCCGGCCCAAACTTGTAAAGAAGCTGCTAGGTCTCCGCGACCTACTCCGGTACCATAAAGCCCAGAATATTTTAGCATCGGATCAAGTAGCAGCTTATCATACTCGGGACGTTGTCGTTTACCCTCTAATGTACCACTGAGAATATTCAATGGTACGAAGTGAGATTTAGATATTTCAAGTTAGAAAATGAATTGTGAAAAATGTTCAATTTGTTTTATTCTTTTCATCTTTATGTTTCATTTTTACGAATAATATTTCTCTACTCGGACTAAGAAAAGAGGGAATAAAAGAGGCTAATTGATTAACTAATATTATTTCTACGTGTCTTTTAATAAGGATAAAAAGTTTGGAAATAATCTAACTAACGGTATGAGGTTATAATATTCATAACCTATACGATACATAATATGTATACATACATTTTTATCTGGATTCTTGACTCCAACGAGGAACTGTAGACGTAACAAAATTTGTCGTTTATATCTTCCATTGCGTTGACTAGTTTTATTAAAAAATAAAGCAAATTATCAACTTTTTATTTATTAAATTGACGTTTCTTGTATACGTCAGACATTTCTGACATCCCACATATTTCAGAGTTTTACTACCATCAGCTGATTATAACTTTCAACCAATCAGAAGCTACGACAGTGCGGAAAGTGAGAAATTATGAAGGGTCTACGTCTACCTTCCATATATATGCGGAATAAACGGGAAAGTAGTTGGTCAATCTCACCGCGAGATGGCGATACCATTTCGCACCTCGTTGGCGCAAAGACGAACACTGACCTAGGCCAGGGCAGAGCACCTGTCGCGGGGTAGGTGGCCTCTGTGGTGTCAAAGGGTTCGCATGGGGGTTGCGTTAACGATGATGTATGATTTTGACAGGCATATCTCAAGAGAAATATTTTGAACACAGAGAAGTTGTTTACCTACTTACCGACGAGAAATAGTACATTATACAACGTGGTAATAAAGTGGAAGATTATTCTCTAGATGCATAAAAGAAGCAGAAGTAGAAGTATGTATACGAGATTCTGGAAAGAAAACTTCCTGCTTCTTGCTTCTTGCTTCTTGCTTTCTAATACCGACTGCTGGTTGTGGGTAACAATAAGTGATGAGAATATAAGTAGGTACTCCGTCGACGAAGTACCGGTTTCGTCGAAATACTCTTTACCGCCAGTAAATGTGTGTCTATCTTCATATGGTAATTGAAAATTTGCTTCAATCATCGGATCGACGTATGAAGAAGAAGAAGAAGAAGAAGAATATGAAGAAAGGAGAGAAGCTGTGCTTACCAAATTTTGTAGAGTAGATGGCGAAGCTGATTCAAACCGGCATATTCGAAGATATTTCCGGCGTGTTTATGTAATACAAGCTCTTGAGAGTCTCGAGTATTTCTGTTTTGTCTTTGCCATTACCGGCCTATTATGCTAAACAGCATACCATAGCGAAATCGATACTATATAAATTCTAATAAAATATCTGATGCAAGCCCTGTTGTATAATATGTTTTTCATTGTTTTCCCATTTTTATTTTTTCCCTCGTCATTTTTTCAATAGGTAACTCAAGTTTCTATAAGATTATCCTATTACACAGGCAAATGACATATTCTTTCAATATTGTTACGTAAGCCCGAAGGTCGACTTCAATTTAAAAATAGATTAGTAACACGTCGACAGTTCAGCTGTGTTTTTTCTTATTACTGAGCCGAGATCTATGGCTATATAATATATATTGGACACACATACTAACGGATAAATATTGATCAATAAATTAAAACAACTTTCAACAGACTGACGTTATAATGCACAGTAATATGTATAACAGAACAAAGTTATAATTCGTTGGTTGAATAGTTAGGTCTTATCTGCCGGGGGTCTGAGGTTCTTGTGTTATTTATATATACATACGCGGATACGAGAATAATTATTTTATCAAAGAGACTAAAAACATCAATCTGAATCATTTACATTGTTTTTTATTCTTCATTTTCTTAATTTAATTCTTTTTTTTTTCTTACCATTTTCAGTTCCAAAAGAAAATCTTACTCTATCATACAATTTACAAAGCTTTGCCAAATTATACTCTAATTCACGTATACTTTGAAAACAGATCAAAGCAGCGATTATTGTTTCTTAACCAGGGATTTAGTAACATGGCATAGAAACGTGCATTTATTACTCTGGTTTTTGATCATTTTTTTAATTTATTAGCCATGCAACCTAAGCCAGTACCTATACAGCAGATTATCAGTTATACTGCGCTGTTGCCATCATCAATGTAATTGCGTTAATGATCTTTCGATAAGATTTAGGATGATTATATGGTCTTTATGTAACGTTATACAAATCTTCGCCCGCTAACAATTCAGGTTTCTTTCATTACGTGCCTAGTCGAGGTTTAGATGCACGTATAAGTTTTCACTTGGCTCACTAACCTACCACATATTAAATCGTGTTCATATCCGCTTTACTTTACGTATTTTTTTTCCGTATATATTTATTTTTCGGAATTACTTACTCAGTACAATAAGTCCCGGGGATATCCGTATAATTTTGCAATTCCCTTTCATGACTCAGTGTCACGGTAGATTACCAGTTTTCGCATAATTGCACATCGAATATGTGAATCTCTGCATTGCGACAAAGCGCAAAGTATGTTTATAGGTATATGATTCAATATCGCCGAATACAAGGCATCAGTCGTGTATTGTTCAAATCGTTCTTTCGGGACATGAGCTAGAGCTGAACTAAAAAATCAATATAGAACCATATACATAATTGATAATCCATTGAGCTAATTAGCGACTGCCATAGTTCGGCAAGAAAAAAGGCATTATGGATATGGATTTCGTTAAGGCGTAGATAAACGCTTCCGTAAGGTACGTGTCGTTATAACGAGGAAAAAATTGTGCGTCTTCTTGAAGAGGAAATAAATTTTCGACGTAAGCCAACAGGAATTGGTTATTGGGAAATGACGAAGGAATGTGCGACACTGGACACAGATGAAAGCAAAATTCCCGTGATATTAATAGACCATGGTCGATTTCTTCAATAATGAATAGAGGGCCTTAACCCGAAGCTCAAATAAATAATGGGTTTGCGGATGAAAGATAAGAAACACATCGATATTTCTTCACCGTCCGTACTTAGTACCGTACAACATCGTACATACATACATACGACGAATCGCTTGCCAGTGCGGTACTATATAGATATATAGAGGCTTGGAATAGGGCAGTGGAAAATTCCACTCTGCCGGCTGAGACGGTCAATACTCTCTCCGTGTCGTAACCGAACGTGAGTCTCGTGGATGAAATGTACAGGTCGGTCCATCTGTGCTCGTCAGTTTTCCATTTCATCATCGTTTCATGATAGAAATCAACTTTTTCTGACAAAATCTGCACTTGAAAAATTAAATAATTTCAAACCAAAGATAATCCAAAAAAATTGTATATGGTTCCAAATTTTATATATGGTACAGAATTTTCGAAAATAATATTTTCTTCTTGAATTAAATGATGGCACATCAAGATACTTGCATTAATTATAACACAACTAAGTTTTTCACACGTTTATACCGTGCACAGCTTTATGTGTAGTCAAGTGTGTAGTATTTGTATGTGAGAGTAACTGCAGGGACCAGTCTGAATCGCGAGTGCTTTCGCCACGAACCAGGCTGCAAAAAAGAGGGAACGTTTCCTATCCCGTTAATGTGAATCCAGGGTCAAATCTGAGGGGGCCAATAATCCCAGCATATATCGCGCGCGTGTGTCTTTATTTTCAAGGCTAGCGAAGGGCATTGAAATGCAGGAATTCGTGTCCTGAAGGAGAGACCAGGCCCAGACACATCTATTCGCACACTGAGAAAAAAAAGTTATTGAATTCATCAAATATTCGTTGATTCAAATAAATGATTTTTTTCTATATTCGCAAGAGCATGTTTAATCAAAACAATACCAGATGTAGAGTTAGATAGAGTAAATATTCATTTCGTTTTAAGAAAAAATAGTTTCAATCAATTATACAGATATTTAGCGACATCACTCACCGAGTTGGTCTATCAGTACAATATCTTGAGTCAAGTGTTTTATATCTTATATCGAGAAAATGATATATTCAATCAAACGATACATAATATATTAGATGGGATATTTTATCATTCTGAAGAAATATACCATAATGTGAATTCAAATATAATCATAGGAAGTGACTGCTTATTAGAACCTAAAACGAGAATCAGTGAAGAAATACGATGATTGTTTGGAAGAATGTCTTATTTTCACGAAACAACAAAATATTTGATTAATATTAAGTAACTCACGTTCTGTACAATCGCAAGTTTAGTATAAATAATAAAGCATTTATACTCTGCAAAAAAACTCATAACTAACCAAACGAGATAATTTGTGTAGCCAATTAGATATTTTTTGGTAACAAAAAAATTTATTCACAGCAACGGTGATATTCATTTGAATGAAAATATGAGACATTCAAGCTGGACAAGTATATTAGAGGCTTGGCCATTAGAGCGAACCCCAAATTCAATTCAATATTCCGCAATGGCTTGGTCAACCTTCGTAAAAAGGCATAAGTCCAACTTGACTTGACTCTGAAGCCCATCGCTCCTGAGTTGTGGTTAATAAATAGTACGGAGAGGCGCGAAGTTATGATTGGCTTCGCGCTGCTTCCTTAGCGAGAATGCTGGCCCGGATTCGCCACGTTGTGGCCGGCTACAGAACTGACGTTTGAGCGCCTATACAATACCATACCAGGTTTTTATTATTTTCCCGCATTGATTCAAGCGAACTGATTAATTATTTGCATACTTGATGATTTTCTCAAGTGAAAAGGTGAAATCGTTCTTTGTAACTCAGTTTGTTATTGTCGGACATTTTAAGCTGTTGAAGAAACTACACGATCGCGTTGCTACATTCAAGTATTTTGGTTGGAACAACCAATCCTGTAATTTACCATGAAGATGAGGTATTCTTGATAAACACGTTTATATCGTTATCGTAAAACAGAAATATTCTGGACAACAATCTTTTCGATCCTAGAATTGGCAATCTTAAACGAATGATTCACTTCAATGAAATAACATATGCTTAGCACGACATAATATTTATTCAATACAAGCACTCATATGATTGTATTCACATACTTTTGAAAATGGATTTTGAGTATGAATGTACATTTTTCAAAAACGTGTATTTGATTAAAAATAGAATAATATTGATTTGATTTTATTCGAATAATCATTTGAATCAAGGGCATGTTGACGTCCTGCATGATTACTAATTTCTTATTTAGTTGAAACGCAACATCGTATGGTGCAACAAAGAATATTTTTCTCGCAATAAATATGAAGATTCAGATCAACGAAACGATGCTCTCTAATAGAAATAAAAATTCGATTCGCTAGGCAATTGTACTTTTGAGGGTAGTGAATATCTTTTTCACTCAAGTACGTATTCATTGCATTGAATGAATATTTTCTTACCCCAAACACAAGATTCAACCGTAACATAAATGTTTTGGCTAACTCTAGATTAGTACCTTCAATTATTTGTGGCAGTTGGATGAACGTTATCGACTCTCAAAGTCATTATTTTTTATGAATTAAATTAGGTTGGTTGCTCTAAACACACTTCTTATGTTTAACAACTTAATTTTTAATGGTTTTAAATAAATGAACACTTGTCTCAAGCAGATAACACTCGAAGAAATATAACATTAAATCAATGCATATGCTTCGTTGTTCCTATTACCGCGTGATTGCGTGAAATAAACCAATGGTTGAATCAAGTGAATTGAACTTCAAAGAAATCATTTGTTGGATTTAATAACTTTTTTTTCTCAGTGCAGTACCCAATTTTATATCGGCTATAGCTATATATAGTTTTCCAAGGACGTAGCTACATCGAGGAATACTTAGGTGCTGTAAAGCCGCGGCAAATGAAAGCTCGATTTAAACTGAAGTAGATTGAAACGCTCGTTCTCAATGCGCTGTAGAGCCCTTAGAAGCTATGTAATGTTCCATATCGCGTGAAGCCAACTTTATGCTATTATTGCCCGTGTAGGTATCGGTATATAGTGTTATGCGAGGGTATGCGTGTACGTAATAAAGTACCGACCAGGATCGACAAGGCACTCGGCCAAGGCAGTCGCATGGCGTACATATATCGCTCGAATGCAGAAGGATCTTTAAATAACTGTCTGTAAAAATGATACCATGGAGTCTAGAGCGAGGACTTAAAGATTTATACATGTTTCATAAGTATACCCATAGCTGGCGAGAGTCAAGATTTGAAAATTTAGCAAGAAATTTTCAAAGCTACACTTTGAATTTGCTGACAAAATTGTTACAGATATCTTGGGAAATAATATTTCGTAGCAAAAGAGTGCAAAATATTCGTGAATACTCGACTGTGCTTTGGGGGTTGAAGAGGATCGCTTGATAACTGAAATACTATAAAAAGGATAATTATCGAAACCTTATAGTTATTCATTTTTATTAATTCACTGAACTTTCATTTTTCAATTGGTATTTACAGAGCTGTTCGGCTTTTCCAGAGTAATGATAACAGTCGTTGGTAGAATCAACAGGGCGACAGAAAATAATGAGCGAAATGGTCAAATAACTCAATCGTCGCAGATATAATTGGAGAGGTGTATGAAACATAAGGGTCTAATTCGATTCAGTCCCTTTTCCAAAGCTGCAACCTTGACGAAATATTTCAGTCAGATTCTACAAAGCTTGTTAATTCTGTGAAAACGATATTTTTTACATATATACGGACAGGCCCTTGTTACATCCTGCAATCCTTCAATTATTCGACAATCATTTATCGTCGAAGGTATGACAGTTGGCATGCTGGTAAGAATTTGCGAAACGATGATTATCCAGGTAAGAATCCATAATGACGACGATAATTGAATAAAATTACACTCAGAGTCTCATTTTTTTTTTTTTAATGACACAACGACGTCAGTATATTTAATATTATCGTTCAAGCTCGCATTATTATGAGCTGAATAATTGAATGCCTATAAATATACTCTACACAGAAATCAATCGATAAATAGAATGTGCAGGATTCGTTTAAATTTTCAAATAGATGTTTCGAAGGCCATCGCGATCAAGTGATGTTGTAAACCTTGAAAAAACATGTATTATACCAGCATTAGGCTACTGAATATGTATCTAGCTGCTAGTCAAGAAGCTAGATGAAATGGAGCATCGGCACTCCTAATTTCATATACGTACTACTTTTGTAACTGGTAAATTGAAACTTCCGGTACTGCGACATGGTTGGCATCGATCAATTGCAAGGAATCAGTTAAATTACTCATAGGTGACGAGTCAGATCTAATCGACGATTTTTAACTCAACCATCAATCTTGGTTCGAAAGTTAAATTTAACGAATAATTAATTACCTTTTTGCAAACAGAGCGATGTATGTCAATGACTTTGAGTCATGAAGATGCATACGAAAATTGACTCGTTTAGAAAAGCACAAATATTTTTACCGAGAAAATTAAACAGAGCTTAGGGACTGTTCATGGTTCGATTGGGTACACCTATTTGTGCTAGGCGTATGAAATTGGCCTTGGCATCTGAAACACTTGCGTTTTTCATCTACCCGAAAAGCTCATCAGCTTCCACATGACGTTGTTTGTAATATTAACTCTGTACACAATGTGTGTATGGAGAAAAGTTATTTATTATTTGTTGTTTACTATCATCAATAACTTTTCTCTATATTTTTGTTATGTATACATTTTGAGAGAGATAATTTTCAACACATTTTACAATGATTCGTTTCACTGAAAATGTGAAAAACCATAGGATTCGGTACGATCAGGAAAATAAGCTAAAAATACGGCTTGAGCTCCCTTTTAAAATTAATCTATAGAGCTCATATTTGGAGAAAATTTTTATTTTACCATGAATCAACATTGTTCACGAAATGGGAAAAAGAAATAAAAATATCGACTTTTTTTAACCACCCTGATATATACATACGATTCCTCAGAAAGCGTGAATATCAATGAACAGCAAATCTAACCAGATAAGAACAAAAGGGACTTTGACACCGCTGCACGAATAGCACGTGCGTCTGCTAAATTTGATAACCCGAATTAATGTGACCTAAACAGCCGAAATTTCGTATAATTATTCAAACGAAAGTGTAACAACATCTCAAGACAGTTCAAGATCAACAGTTCAACAGTGACGATGTATTGATAATTATCAGCAGAATATAACTATATGAAATGTTTGTTAGCGTGGGCTTAAGACCGTGGCTAATTAGATAACATACAACAAAATCAGAGAGAATAAGGAACCTCAAGATTTTCGTGGGGATTTTCGTGGCGTAATTGAATCTGGGGAGAAGCACGTTTGATGCTATTTGCTGATGACTTGTTTCGTCAGAACGTAAAATACAAGATGTAACAGAACGAGAGCGAGCTATAAATAATTACTATTGGGAAATGATTAGGTAAGTAGAACTAAATTCTAACGTCTCACGAAAGCGTGACTATTTTGTTGACTCCAGATTTAAATTTGAAGAATTTATTCGTTCTTACTATCAGCTTTGTTCCTCGTTTCAACGAACCGACCAAAACCTTTGTATCTTTATACAAAAATTATACAAGAATACATACAGTACACAATTACAGTGAAAACATGACACCTGGAATATGCCAAACTTTCTAACAATATTGGATGTAGCAAAACTTCTCGTCCAAGTGTAAATCGACCAATGAAACCATGCTGCATTACCAGTTGCTGTTGTTGCTTTCTACAAATTGAAATCGACCCTTACACTGCAGGTGGTTCAAAATTTTAATAGTTTATTATAACTTGTCAGCTAAAAGCTCACCGTAACTTCAACCCTTATTGATTTCCACCACGGTGGTGACGGTTAATATTTCATTGGCATGGCACGGTCGCGCTAGGACAAAACTGCTGGTAATTCCATCTCGAATTTTTTTTTTTTTTTTTGTAACTGCATCCCCGATTTTTTGTGCAGACCTTCGATTTAATCCTCAATTCTATATCTCAAGAAGGTCAATGAGCGAAGATGCGTCGAAGACTGTTATAGTGTTATACATATTCTTTAGTTTTCATTCCATTTTTTCTGCATTTTTTTTTTCCTTCTTCCCTATGTACCGAAGTCTTTTTATTCATTAATTCTACCACAACTTAAACGAATCATCAATTAATCGCTAGTCACTTAAAAGCTTTGAAAACCGCTCTTTGGTGTCTAGGATGAACTACGTGCAGCTTGACACGTGTGCCTAGTTGTGTTTACTGTCATGACCTAAAAAAGGGCCGCCATTCAGACGACCTTTTGTCCGACTTTCGAGGCCCTTTCGTGAGCTACGCGTCTATCTCGTTACGAGAATCAGGCAGCGAGCTGTTGGCATAGATGCGAAGTTAGAAACGCCCATTTGAAATCCGGGGATTAGTATTTTCGGAACGACAACGGATGGGTTCGATATACAGGCAAGAAAATGCCTTTTGAATCGGGTATTCCGGTAGTATCGAGAAAAAAAAATTGCTCTCCATATTCTTACAATTCTACAATAAAATATAATCGCTTCAAGACCATCAGGTTTATGTGTAATTGGGTGAGCCAAAAAAAAAAAACGACTAATTTTTTTTTTTCTTAGTTACCATGAAAATATTGTTCAGGATGACGAAAAAAAAAATTCTGTGAAAGTTTGAGCTCTTAATATTAATATTAAGAAGTGGCTCTGGCTCTTCTTGATTTTTGATTTCCCCTTTAAATAACACGGGAAATTTTTTTTTTTTTTTGAATTTTATTTCGTTCTAACGCATCAGCGTGTTGTAAAAATCCGTAAAAATCAATACGTATTCTTATAGGAAAATGTTGTGAAAAACACATGACTTTCCAAGTTTCTACAATTTTTTTTTTTTTATTTTTTTTTATTGCATCAATGCAAATTCTAGGTGCGAACGTATTGCACGAACATTGACGAGCCATTTTACAACTTCGGAGCATCTTTCCTCTAACTGGACTATAAGGTGAAATCTCAAAAAGTTCAAAACTCATCTATTGCGACATTTAATGACTGTTGATTAAATTCGGTATGCGACCTTCCGTTTTCACTTCGTACAGATTATAGAATATTAATTCATGGCCAAAATAATTTGTACAGTAGGATTTGAACATTTTTTTTTCTCCTTTTTTTTGTTTCAAACCGTGACGAAACCTTGTCGACTATATAGTACTTATACCACCAATTCTTATCGATAGATAAACCAAGCGAGTTACATAGGTACCTGATAGACACATGTGAAGTTTTAATGTTCCCCCATATAGGTACGCACGATTTCATCGTCTGTCGTGAGATTACGACATATTTAATAGCCTGCTATCTTTCTAGACACGGCTGAATATACTTAATACAGATAACCAGAACTCAAAGCACCGTCACCACGGTGTTCATCGCGATATTCATCAATCTTCAATTATCGTTGATAAGGTTTGACGTGTTGTATATCAACAAATCATAGATTTTTTAACTTTTTTTTATAAGTGTATAGTACGAATAAAATCTCTATCTGATAATTGTCGTCATAGCATACGTGATTGTCAAGTTATTCAATTGGCCGGAATCCCATTGTACCTATAAGTAAGTTGACGCGTAGTTCTTCTCACCCTTGCGTACGTGCATCCTGGAGCGTATATCCCGCATTATATGCGACGTTCGCCATTTCCTCTATATAACAACGACGCAATTCTTTACGGACTTGTTTTAAGCGCAGCTGCGACGTCACGACGTTATTTAAGTCAAATTATATCTAGGGTATGAATTTAGGTATTTATCAAACTCCAGATCGTCACTCTCCCTATCATAACGTATTTATTCATCATTCCTATATCGTTACTGCGGTCTGTGCAAACAGGTATTACACCTGTTCAATATAAACTGCACAGGTACCCATGACCCAATTTGTTACCTGACACTTGCGGTATATGCCATAATATTTAATACCTAGATAGATAGAAATGTTGTAATCGGTTTTCAGATTGTAAAAAGCTTGATAGAGTAGCTGAGATACACTTTGAATTTGATAATTAACAGCGTGCCGTTGATTAGTTGGTTATATACACTGACAGGAATTTATTTCTGATTGATAAACGGTATACGTGATGAAACTATAGTTCATTTCAATTTACTAAGAGTTGATGTAGGTTTTCGTTCAGAATTCATCCAAAGTAACACCGAATTGCTGCTTTCCCATCGAATTGGAAAATCATGCAACGAGAAGAATATTTTTGAGAACGAATTTTCCTTTCATGAATCGTTTTCATTTTTAATACCGATGTCCGGAAGGTCGAAGAATTTCAAATACATAAACGATTCACGGAAGGAATATTCGTTCTTACATCATTTTACAGTTCGATAGGAAAGCACAATTACAGTATCACACTTTATCCGCGGTAGTATACTATATCTATGTATATGCAGTCTGTATTCCATCCATTCTATATACGCAACTACAATGCAACGCAGGAAAATTTATCTGGGACGTAACAAGCCGATTTCCAGAGGGAATATAGACGCAATTAGAAAGATTGAGTTGGATATTTTCCCCTTGAAATTACGTACTTGCTACGACGCCGCGACTCGTGATCTCGGGATATCCTTAACCCTGAATTTCTCTCAGACAGATGCGTAATATATATATGGCGCCGTATGAGTCACCAGACAATAAGATCGTTAAACTGTTTGAAAAAATACGTTTGCTATATTTTCCTCTGCAGCACATATAGTCGTGCGGATAATGATTCTATATTTCAACTCGATCAGTTTAATAATAAATGACAACGAATCGATCACCTTTACCCAATTAGTCTCATAAGCCCAGCTACAATCGAGTTTCATCAGTAGATTATCCGCATCCAATTTCGTTGGTAATTTTCTGTCTACATTTTTATTTTCTCTTTTATTTGCGACGGTATAATAACGATCGGAAATTCAATCGGACCGGTGTGGATCGCACGCATCGGCTATATAAAATATACAGCTATATATAAAACTCCCGATAATTAAAGCTTGTATTTTACGCTCGTTGTTGATCATGAAAATTTCCTTTCATTATACGGCTTTTCACATTGCCCACGGAAGTCATGCCTGTTTTCGTAGCCATGTGTAGGCTGACACGTAGGCCAAGTTTAGTAGAGGGGGAATAAGATCAATAACTCCGCAAACTTCGGCACGAGACTTACGCCTGTATACATATATATATGTAATATAGGTATATATATGTACGTGATACACGCGGTTATATCTCCGCGATATGGATCTTCAAGGCTCTCTCCGAAATACCACATCGCGTTTTCATATTAAATTATAAGACAAAAGATATACCTACTGAATTTGAAATAAGAAACGCGTGTACACATATCTCATTCTCGGGTGCTTAACTTTATACGAAAGCTTAATAATTAGCCTCATATCATTAATAATATTATTCGCTAAAGAAACTGTGAACTTGTGACTAATCTTCGTCACGATAAGTTTACCTACTTCGCATACCGGGAGGTTGCGAAAGTTTCTATAAAATCATCAGCTTGAAAACAAACGGAGGAAGAAACCGCGCATATATATATGGGGCTTTCCACGCCAACTCGACCAGTGTTAAACCCCGACCATCTCGAAATCATCTCAGGTTTTTTTTTCAACATTCTACTCAGTGAAAAATGCATCCAGATTTTTTTTCAGATTTTTTCATTCAGCCGTTGATTTTTTATAAATTTTTGAATTCCATTGAGAAAGCCCTTTTTCAAAAATCTGAAAAAATTCTCAAAAATCCAGTGGATGATCTAGAACAGCCCCCCATACTCAAAAATGTGGAAAGAATTTTTCTTCCATTTATTTTCTCACCTTATTAGGATTTTAGAAATTTTCAAAACTGAAAAAAAAAAAAATGCAAATACCGGCACTTACGATTTGATCCGTACGATCCCACTCATACGATTTCTCTGATACGATTCAACTCAAATTTATCTCTGACACGGTCAATTTCAGTTTTGAAAATTTCTAAATTCCTAATAAGGTGAGAAAATAAATAGAAGAAAAATTCTTTCCACATTTTTGAGTATTGGGGGCTATTCTAGATCATCCACTGGATTTTTGAGAATTTTTTCAGATTTTTGAAAAAGGGCTTTCTCAATGAAATTCAAAAATTTATGAAAAAACAACGGCTAAATGAAAAAATCTGAAAAAAAATCTGGATGCATTTTTCACTGAGTAGAATGTTGAAAAAAAGACTGAGATGATTTTGAGATGGTCGGGGTTTGACACTGGTCGAGTTGGCGTGGAAAGCCCCATATACACCTTACTCAACACTCATTTGCGTAATTAAATCACAAGGATTATGAGCTCTGAGGTGGAAATAGAGCGATAATAGGTCTGACTTTACGTATATTATACTAGCCAAATACGAACGCATTATGAACAGTTTTTAAGCTGACTAAGGACTCGAGTTTATCCAATTTTAAAATCGCCTTGTAAACTTGGTTTTAGACTTTGGTAGGTGCTCATCAAACTTTTTCATTAGCAAAATGCAGCTCTATGTGCTAAAACACGTGAGTTTTGGTGAATAGATGATGCGATGGCATGCTCAGATCAAATTCGAGGGATTTTGAATAATTTTGAAAAATGATGCACTGACTGATCTGCATCGTCGACACTCGAAAACTCTGGGAATTATATAGTTCATTCGTTCCAATTTCCAACGATTCAGGAATTTAATTAATGCATAGGTATAGTAAGCTGCAAGATATATTATATACTACGAAGTTGAAGAAGATGCGCAATACTACCTACTACGATACTACGCTGCATTCACCCAATTTCACCTTCCCGCCTGCAGTTCCTATATCGATCCACGAAAGTTGGAACTAGCTACTCAAATGACGCAATTGCAGAAGCATCGCGTCGCTTCGGCGCCTGCAGCCTACGACGACGACACGTCAGTATTTTTCTCTACGTTTCAGAAAATAGTTTCTTCGTACATACACAATGGCATACGTACTAATTTCTACCCATTCATTGATTTAATTTAATTTTTCAAAAAAAAAAAAAAAAAATAACAAAAAATCAAACGGTAAACACTTGTAATTGTTCACTAATTATTGTGGTCGTACGTGTAAATTTGTCTGACTGTTTCTACGCTAGTCTAGTATATAACTCGTGTGATCTGGTTATCGCACTGGCTGAGGCGGTTTGATCAATTGACCGATTCATAACCGGGGAGCATCACTATAACTCTGGGGTACAAAATAGGCTTGTGGGAATAACTACATGAGTTTCAATTGTTTCATGAAGACCCTTTAATATCCTATAGAAGACGATTACAAAACACGGGAAATTACGTTTAGGAGAGATCCCTGCCGATTTCTACAATCGTCTACGTACGTTTTTGATTTTAATTATGATTTAATCAAATATCAATATGATTCAATCAGATATGATTACCTCACCAATGATATTCTGCAATCAGTCGATGTTCTATATGATCATTGCTATTCTTCATTGTATCCATGAATTACGTAACGTGACATCAGTCAAATGAAAATAAGACTGAGCCAGAAATATATAATGATTAAACTAGTATAGAGTTAATTATTTGGCAAATAGTCAACGATGGAAAGCGTCACACTTACGTAACGTTAGAATTAAACTTACATTTTTATTAGCTACGTCAAAGTTTACAATCATTAATATAATGCAATCTACTAATACCTATAGACTATGTGGCTGAATAGATTCGCATGTCAATGAAAATATGTATAAATATTTCGGTCATAGAATTCGATTAAATATAAACTAATTTTTTTCGAAATGAAACTTCTGACGATTTCGTTGCTCATTTCAGATGCTTGTTTCGGTCGAGTCGTTTAACTTATCATTATTATCAATTGTATCAGCAATCACAAGTCGTTCGTCGCAGTTCAGTCGAGCAGTGATAATTGTAGCTTATACAATGTCAGGTCATTTTACACGAAAGAAGGTCACGGCGTAGTAGGTAGAACTTCGTGGTTCATATCGATTCCTGAGGCTTGAACCGTTCACTCTCTCTGTCTTCCTCATTCACAGAGTCCTCTCATTTTTTTTTTTTTCGCTTTACAATTTTACATTCAAGTATTATGTGCCCATCTTTCCCCCTGAGCCTCACCTGTATATAGCTTACACATTTTTTCTCGTGCGTTTCTTTGCTCTCTACAATTCCGATGAAATTCACTTCTCATTTACATACACGGACGTCACTGAGTTATATATTAAGTCTTATTTGTCTCATGTGCGAATTAGTTTGAAATTTTAAGATCAAAATAATATCCCAAGACAAATGTGATGCTGATTTTTTCCGTTTATTTTTCACTCCTTTCTTCTCGTATTACTGCAGCCGCCTGCGAGCGCTACTACGTATATGCAGGCAGGAACAATTCATTTTTACCGAGCTATTCACACGAACATGCACGTGAGTCGCGTTAGCACTTTGTTGGCTAAAAAAAATTTGAGTGTACTAAAAAAACCTCTGAAGCTCGCTTTCAATGCTAGAAACACATTTACAGTTCTTAGACCCCCCCCGCGCCATGTATGTATGTACAATGTATGCATGCTACAGTTAATTTAGGTAATCATAAAAGGGATGTTAAAAAATTCAAAGTGTGCTAACTACTTCTGCATACGAAAGTAGAAATTCTGATTTCGCGATTTCACGAGAGGAATAAGTCGTTTCAATTCAAAGACGAATAATTTTCTCGTGATTCTCTCCTTCAATATCTGTGCACGGTACATGAAACTCAGCGAACCAAATCTATCCCATCGTCGGGTCAACGATAAAGCGATTAAATAGAATCGCGAATTACCTCTGAATCATCAATGTTTAACAATTTCTCAGAAGTCTCAGGGTCATTGATTATAATTTACAAAATACATACCGTCAAGTTCGAGGAGCTTTATTATTCAGTTTAATCCTAAATAATATAGTCGTCGCACGCCAGACGAGCTTGCTTAATAAACCAAAGCGAATAACCAGTATAATTACGTGTAATATAACGAAAATATATAACAGCGACTAAGCAGCGGCGATGAATTATTATTCATAGAATATTGGACAGGATCGATTCCATTCTAATTTTATATCGTTAAAGAGGAATAGACACTGATACACCTGAAACAGTATACCATAGACTGGTTTTCCTTGGCAAGTATAAGGTAGCTACAAATCACGGCGCAGATGTTACCAGATGATGTTGAACTTTTTGCCAAACCCATGAGGATTCTACGTTGATTCTAAAAGTCCTCTTCATCTCTTAGACGGTCTTTAATTATTCGGCACTTTTTAACAGACAATATTTGACGCAAATCCCAAGATTAGTCGGTCGAGATGCTTGGTCGAGGGGCATTCTGTTTGAGTTTTTTTAAATCCCTGGTAAATTCTATCCTTTAATCAGCAGACAGCAAACTCAACATTCGCCTGTTCAAGAATTCAGAAATGCCGTTTATTCATGAGGATACCAACCGGTTTGAAATGCATAGGCAACGAACTTTACAGAATACCAAGAGCGGTGCAGAGGATACGCCGATTCAGCCGGAGCGCGGTACGTACAGCTTCGAAGTCACATGCCGCGAAGAGGATGACGTAGGAACGTTTGCAAATTAACTAAGTTATCACGACAGACATTGACTTCCATTTTCTAAAAATAATACCGTGGAATAAAGCCATTTCTATAACGAGCTTTGAAATTCAATTATTCATGTTTCTAGCTGTGACGTAGCTATTACAGCTGTACTGCTTTGCATTGTAAATCCAGTATTGGTCAGCAGAATCGGTTGTACTGATGCATCATCAATGAAGGTTGCGTCTTTCCCACTCTGATCAGTATAAATAGTCAATTCCAGTAAACGGAACGCATTCCAAACTGCAGTACGTTTCATTCTCTAAAAGCTGGGTAGGAATCGATTTCATACTTGCGTAGGTCTTTTCGGCGCTTAATTATGAACATGTCTTGTTTTTTGTGATACAATTTTTTTTTTTTTTTCCTTTCTTTCTTATTTTCAACGATAACTTGAAACAGGAAAAATACTGGCTAATTAGCATCTGGCACAAATAAAACTCCGCGAAAACCTTGATGCTTTTCTTAATTAAGAGCGATACGTCTCACAATGAAAGATAATCATAATTGATACGTATTCTGTGTAAGATCGTTAATATAATCGTCTGGCTATATGAATGGTTTGAGCAAATATATAGAACGACGTACTCTGATACTTTGCATAAAGATTAACAGGTGTACCTATATCGACAAATTATGCCGAATAGAATATTGGTATTTCACATTTTTATATATATTATGTGTGCTAACGCGAATCGCATAAAGTTTATAACGCAATACGTTTTACGAAAGGTTATAAATTCTTCTCAGCAGCTGCGTTCTGGCCCAACATATGCAACAGAAGTTGTTAAAATAGACGTAGATTCGCGTACATATTTGCGTACGCGATTCGTATGCCAAAAATAGAATGGCACGCCTTTCTTGCAAGAATGTGTATACTGTAATTACAGCCTTCTCTTGTCTAGACTACTTTCGTCACAAATGCAGAAACGCGTATGAGTACCTTATGTACCTTCAGTATGAACGAGATTGTTATGGACATGGCGTAGCTTTGAAACTAGAAAGCGTATAGTTAATATAAAAATAGTCTTCAACTATTTGTTTAGGAAAGGATACATACATTTCATTCATAATCAATCGAAAAATAGAAACATCAGCGTTCACTGGATTTATATGCTTTTGAGGCCCATAGGGAGTCACCTCAGAACATTTTATCACATAGACATCAAGATGTGTGTGTGCATGATTCATTTTTTATTCGATGATATCTTGAGAAGGAATTAACGGATTTTATCCTTCCATGTATCAATAGATGCAGTTCTTCCTAACTTAAGCCCGATTAGATTTTGGATTGGATTAGTCCAGTAATTTTTGAGCTAATTCAAATAATAACATTTTTAGAAATGGAAAAATGTTAAACACCTCGAGAACTAATCAACGGATTGTAATTGTTTGCATCTCGATCGATAGACTTTGCCCCAACTCGAATCTGAATGACTTTCGGAATAAATCGATTCAGTGGTTTTCGTGCGTTGAAAGAAATATGAACTTTTCAACCTCCAACTTATAGAATACCTCGATACAACTCGTTGATTGCGGTTCCCGTTTTTGCGGCGATTTGAATAAATTTCTCATTGGACTAGAGAGAATAGTAGATGTAAGGTCACTTTCCAATGCAATTTTTTTCATAAATTTGCAAAATCAAGGAAAGGAGTGCAAATAACGTATAGACTGGTTTACAGTCGACCGAACGCAAGTGATCCTTGCTTGTCGGCCTGGACCCTATCCTTATCCTTAGGATTTTTTTCAGCGTTTAACAAGAGAAAAATAGACGTTCAGCTGGCGTCTTAAAACATCTCTCAAACCTTAATGATTCTTCAATGCAGGCAGTTTTGACGAATCTATTTATTTATTATCACATCTTTCAAACTACAACAAAGTTTCGGACGCAGACCCTCATGATATTCAAATTTCAATCATAACTGATCGCATGAAATTGTCTTATGGCTGTAAACCAAATTTTCTTAAAACCAAAATCGTTGAACAAACGCTGTTTCTAGTAAGTTACCGAGACACTGCCAGCTCCCACATGCCATTACACAATTCTCACAAACATTTGTGATATACGTATGCCTGCTGGCTTCATATAAGAGCTCAACTTTATCCTCATAATCTCTTTAGATTTGTTGCATGGAATACGTAATTCTGCAATAAGTTTGAGTCTGAAGTTGTTTGGTCTATCATAGTGAGCGGGACCGGGACGACCCTGGACGATAAATTTCAACGACATTTTCGTAATCGTTTCTAGCTATTCTTTTACCGGGAATAAAGTATATGGAGGCTATTTGTGAACGTAGCGTAGAAAAATGTGCTCGGCACACCGTCTTATCATACCGAGTAAAGCTATTTGCGTAAAGTCTTGAAGCTCGATGTGCTTATTAAAATTATTATTATAACATAAATACAGAACTGTGGGAGAAAAAAAATAAATGCATGCCGCTCTCTGCGATGACTTATTCTACGCATCGTTCTTATCTGTAATTATATAATTAGAAATAAATGATTTGATACCGCCTATACATGCATCTATGCTCATTCTTATAATAGATACAAATTGTATGTAACATCAGTCTTGATATCGAGCTGGGCTGACTTAGAATCAAAAAGACAAGTAGGAAAGAAGACCGTGTGTCTTATCGTTAGTTTGCTTCCGGTTATATTCCGACCCTTCCAGATTTTAGCCAAGCGAAAAGGCCTCTCGTATCTCACCCCTATATTATACGCGTCAATAAATAACGAAGTGTAGGGAAGGAGGTTGAGCTTGACTTCAAGTTCATAGGACTTGGTATACCAACTATACTACGTAACCACGCCGATGGCCTCGGGAACCAGCCTTGTGTATATAAATTTATAAAACTGGAGAGATGCAAAGAGAGTCACCGTATAAGGGTAGAACGAGGTAAACCGTACACCAAATACCAACTAGCTCAGCGAATTTTTCACAGCGAAACACGCTATCGCCATCACCGCAGACTCAGAGCCACGTGTTTTACGACCTCCTCAACTCTATCCGTCATTCTCGACGTTTTCCTAAAGGGTCGCACAGCTCCTTTATGATAACGAATACCTAAAGTGAGCGGCAAAATTTTAGATGCTAAATAGTCACTCGACTTGAAGAATTTTTGCATTTCAACAGCATACCCACCTGATAACATTTTACTTGGTCCTCAATATTAACCAATGTCGAAACTCCAAGTTGACTTTTATCTGCAGAAGAAGAAGAGAGCTTGCAGCATAGTTTCTATTTTTTTCATTGCTTCTTCCCAGGGACTAGGAGTAAAGAAGCCAGATTGTAGAACATGACTGAGGGATATCAACAAGCGAATGAAATAAACCCAACATCAGGCACCAGACGTATCTTGGCTCGGACTGTGCGAAAACTATTTTTGCTACATGCTAAATTGGCCAGGGAAACGGCAACAGTCTTTAGCACGCTGTGATTCAATTCGATAATCGATTATCATGCGCACACGAAGTATTAAGCCAGGAATTTTTACTCTCGACATATTTACAGCTGGAAAAAAATTTCAACTATTCATTTATCCTATAAAGTTTATTCAATATACAAGTTTGTTTAGCTTTTTACTTGATATATGACATGCGTTTGTAGTCCAAGCTGCGGTATGTATTGACGAAAATGAACTGAGAATGCGTTACCATACTCTGTACTCGTTGCCAGTCAGAGTTCTGCGCAGTTGTGGATGTCGTCGATAGTGTCACAAACCGTGTAAGTCGAATCCCAATGTATGTATGTGTATACGTGCATAGATCAGATACTGCATTACCACAGTAACCGATTCGATTGTTTATTTTTATAACTTATTTTCGTACCAAGTTATTTTTCCCTGGCATCCGGCCACGTCCGTCAAAATGCCATTCCTTGCGGATTAGTAAGATCCGCACTCCACCGGTTTTGCTCAACTCTATCCTACTCCTGCTCTGAAGAGTTAGCGAAGTAATTGGATCCTGTACTTTTGGAAGCCGGAACAATAATATTTATACAGTTAAGCGACCGCTTAAGTAAATCAGTTTCATCCCGTGACGCAAGAACGAAAAAAAAAAAGAAAACAATTGTCTCACCATTTATTCCCTGCACAACGTATAGATACCTACTACATCCATTCAACTTTTTATTCTCACTCCGGGATTCCGGCAGCGAATTTTCCACATTACTGAAAATAGACATTCTATACTAAAATTAGAACCGCGCCATACTACATTGAAGCTGGACCTGGATGGATCATCCGCGACCATAAAGTTACGAGCGATCGGTGAAAGTCCTTGGCCACGGTAACGGATGGTAGATGTCCGGCGGATAGTCGAATGACATTTCAAGATCAAGGCACGTGACAAAACCAATATAATAAATTGAAATTCACAGTTTATATTATTCTGTAGAAACAACGCTGACCGTATGTCAACGATAAAAGTTTAAAGTAGGTATTCTGATCTCATCGAAGGCCGGAGTTAATTGACAGTTAAACATTTGCGGTTGTGCTCCCATTCCTACAGTTCAATAAATCTGAGGATTCTGAAAATACCTATGCGAGGTGCAGAGAATTTTCTTCTTCGTTCGTGTTATTTTTCTGCTTGCCGCTTGGCACCGGCAGACGACGCAACGAGATTTAGATTTTTGGCGTAGGAGTCGAGACGTGTCGTCATAGTAGGCGCCAGCTACTAGGAGTATGGCCTGCCATCAATGGTATCTATGATTTGGCAGTTTAAAATAACAAAAGCTCATCAGCGGAAGCGGAGATGTAGGCAGAGGCAAGTTAAATGCATCAAACACGCCATCGCCGTGTGCTTAGTATGGTATTCAACAACACTTGTCAGGGCACAAACTAATCTATGAGAACAAATGTTTGATGGTGTGAAGTACTCCTTAATGACCATCGTTCGACGACAGCAACGTCGTGTCGTCTCGTGCCAAATTTTGATGAAAATTGCCCAATGTCACTCGTAAATCCCAAAGCAATCTCGAGGCTGTTCAATTGCAGCCCAAAATCAGGTGTTGCTCCTTCTTTTTATGAAACCCGTTCATTTAACCGTGGGGACCGGTGCTAATGTGAGATCACATGCATCTACGAATCTTTCGGATAAATGATAAGATCGGTAGATAAATTTAATTATACGATAAGAAAAAGCCATTCATTTCACCGCCAGGGAGTTGATATTAAATCAGATTTGAACTGACATGGATAATACTTTTTTCACCGCAGTCAGACTCTGTGGTTTACAGCTTCTACGTATCGGGTAAAAATAGAAACTCCACTGGGATCTGAGCCGTATTATCTACAGTTTTCAATAATTTTATTAATTCTATATAACGAACATTAAATGTCGACTTTATTTATAGCGCTGAAATGGTGCTAATCGCCAAACATATCAATTACGTATCGACGCACTAAAAATGTGTTCGCATAAGTTCTCTAATAACTTAGTTCATCTCGTTAGCTCTTATTTTCAGCGCTAAAAAGTTTATTTTATCTCCTCACACCACCCATGTCCCATGATATTCCTTTGCTTTAAAATTTAATCAATGAACGCCCGATTTCAGGCTTTAAACAATTTGCTCACTCCTGCGTCATTCGTTCAAACCTAGATCTAGTTTACATTATAAAAAGAACATATTATATGTACTATCAAAAATGTTTCCAGGGGCCTTTGGCCAAATGTCATCCGAAGATGCAAAGAGAAAGCCCTGCGTTATAGCCGAGGTAACATAAAACCATCATGTCAAAAATGGAGCTTTTCCCACGAGTGTAATGAGCCAAGATTTTCTTTCTGCTACGAACCACGTTATGCATTATTATATAGTACAACGCCTAAGTCAGCCCCTAATTATAGGGTGATAATTAACTTTAAAAATAGACTCACTCTACAAGTTCAAGGCGTCAAAACGTCTGGTCTTTTCAAAATGTAAATAAGTTGCTTCAGATACGGCAATCAGAGCCACAAAAGCAGTTGAAATCGTGCTTGAAAAATTGGCAAATTTACACATGTTTTGGAGTTCGTTCCTAATTTCTTTGTCACTCAGCACATGCGTCTTGAGTAGCTTACAATTATGACAGGGTTGATGTTTTCGCAATCTCTTACGTGAAATTAGCGTGTACTATGAATACATGGTTCGAGTACGTCTCGATATGTATAATAACTAAGGATAATATTTGAATTATGTTTTTAGTGAACGTTGCTTAAACAAAATATAGACGATAAATTCAAGTAGCGTGATACGTCGCGGTTGGATAAGGATTTTCCTATGTAATTTTCAAATATTTGATGGAAAATTTTCACCCCAGGCGATAAAATCAATCACTGATATACAGCGCACGACTTTTTTTCACTGTAATTCACCAAAAACTGACAAGGCTTGTTCTTGATACACGTATCTGACAATGAGTGATTTTTTGTAATTTGTACACGCCGTAATCGAAGCATTCGCAAATAATACTGATACAGGATTATCCTCGCTATTTTCGCCACAAATTGCAATTTTCATCACTTGATATTCGGAAAAGAAAACTGAAAAAGCCTTGCCATGAAGTCAAGTTCAAGCAGAAATAAATACAAACTTTTTGGCAGTGACAATTCAAGGAGTACCTATTTTCACCAGATCGGAGACTCGAGACAGCGCTATGAATATCTCATCAACAACCTACGTTTGTTGGAGAAAAAAAAAAAAAAAATGATAAATACGAGAGTCCTGCTCTACGTAATGCCATATTCTGAATATGTATTGTCAAACTATCACGACTGGACACTGAAATAATTGTCTTCTCACGACGACAATTCTTTCGAGCACACATGTCAATCTCATAATCTTCGTCTTCACCAGCATATATCTCAAGTAATTTGACCGGTAGATTGCATTTGGCGATATTACTATGCAGACTATAATTCTCTAGCAGCTATAATTTTTATGCTGAAAGAAATGCATATCATTTTAATTAGGCATTTTTTGGTGAAGATATTCGGTGTCTGTGAAATCCAGATATTCAAATGAAAATATTGCAGAATATTACCGACCAAGATCGATTGTTACGCGGATGGTATAGCATTGGGTATGCTGATTATTACGGCTTAATCAGTCAAAAATTACGTCAATATATCACAATTCGCGCATCACGGATCTGATACGTGTTTGACTATTCGCTAGAAATATAACTCTGACTTGATTCAATCTGAAATTATACTAACTGGTAAGAACTCGATTTCAGCTCCCTATTTGGTTGCATTAGTACCAAGTGGTCGTAGGTGTAGCTCGATTAATTTGGCTTGTCTATATAAGAATATACATATATGCCATACAAGACCGCCTAAAATCTTGTCCATATTCACAGTTTCATATTAAAAAATGAGCAATTGTATGACACTAGTGATTCAACAACAAGTATTCAGTTACTTGTAATGAATGATGCATTTCGCAAGTCTTTTATATCTAGACAAACAGCTGTGCTTTGGATAATAACTAATGAGCTTCTCTCAGTAATTGATGAACTTATGGTTCTTACATTTATTTTATAATTCACCATCATATCTGTTGTTCGAATTGAATGACTGCTTACCTCTGAACCTTCGATATAAATAAGTACTTTTTTCCCGCTCAATCACCATACAATAATATATCAGCGGGATTCCAGTTAAATAATTGATAATATACATGTATCCGTGCGTCACTCAATAAGTAGGTATTACGTTGTCAATGGGTCATCACTCGTGTCTCTGACAATAAGAGTGTTTTTCCAACTTATGCCTATGTCATACAATATTTAAATATACATATTCAGAGTCTGTACTCTAACAGTTATTCCACGTCATCGCGACACGTCACCTATGAACTAGGATGAAAATGAGAAAACATTCATCTAAATTACAATGGGCATTTACAATGGACACGAAGTACTGAACAAATCTCTGTATGTTCGCCCATTCAGGGTATGTTGCAGGTATTTACGTCACTCAGTCTTCGGAAGTTTTCCTGTAATATATATATATATATATATGTGGCGAAACGATAGGATAAACAGTCGAATATTCAATTAAGGCCACACCGGTTTGAAACAACCGTATAATATCCGGGATACCCGACGCGGACGTCACATTGGTTTGTTGAATTCAAAGAAAACTCTGTTGCTTTATGACCACAGTTCCAATTCGAAAGGCCTTTCCACTGCTCTAATCTTGATGTTCGATCGCATTTTTTCCTTCACTTTAATAGTCTACAAGGATACGTCATACATATAGTACATAGGTACATTTCCGAAGTTTTATACTGATAAAATGAACAGATATTTGTGTCAGAAGTATAACGATATAGTAATAGACGCGATTCAAGCTGCAGGTTCAGCTGGTCAAAATCCTCTCTTCCATTGTACACAGAATTAATGCATGCAGAGCTGCAGGTATGCGTACATATAGTACCTACGATGATTGATAAAAATGCGCAGCGTGTTGTGCGATGCAAGTGCGTAGGACGTGTCTTCATTTGGTATAAACCAGTGGACTGAAAATAGACCATAACGAAATCGCAATAATTCCGATACTTATTCAAATTATAGCTATACCATAATAGAACTCGAGAATTGCCTTAATTTGCACATTCAATATTGAATGATTCCTATTAAAGCAATTGGGCTGTACTCGGCCTGGTCAAATACTTTCAGCGGTTTTATATACGGATTGAATAGACGTATTTTGTGTGTTCGAAAGGCATATGAGAGAGGAATCTTTCTTCTGCCGTTTCTTTCGCAGCTATAGAAATCATCAGCCAGGACTCCGGGGAATTTCAGGCTCAGGCAGACTAATCAAGACGTAGAAATCGAATTGGCATCACGAATGATTACAAGCTCCACTGCATGTTGTAATTCAGTCTTGAAAGGCTTTCGATTGAATGTCTGATGTAGATTTGTGCATATTGAAAATCTTCCATTGCTCTAATGTGTGGTGACATTTTAATATACCATTTATGGATCATATACCTATAATAGATCTATAACAAGCGCATTGCTGATTGTGAATTGATATTTGGTTCTTCCACGTTTGAACGTTGTTGCGTAATATGCCGTTGCGTCATATCAAATTTTATGCAGGATGTGCCATTAAGCAAGCTAATCAATTTCATTGTCAAACATTAAAGTGTGTACACAATCATAACGGTTCAGACAGTAGATTGATGGCATACTCTTAAACAGTACCAATTAAACATAAAAGCTGTTGGAGCATATTCTTCACTTGCACTGTGACACATGTAAAAATGGGTTACGAACTCTTCTGACATTAGAATATTCACTGCAATCCGAGAATTACGATAACGTGGGATGAACTTTTCATGCAATTTAATACACCTCCATTACAGCTGTGGTTCGAATCAATGTGATTACCGAACACAACAGGATATGATAAAATTTTTGAGTTCTAATCGGAGTCGGAAAAGGAAGCCCTTGGAGGGCCAAATTTTCCACTGGGAAACGTAATTATATCCTTTTGCGTTCTTTTTTCTTTAGTCAGAAACGCCCCCGTTCTGTACCGACTGTAGTTATATTTAGCACAGTATACATTTCGCGTTAATAACTCAGCGGTGACACACACCGCACTCTCGGCAGTGGAAATTTCCATCCGCGAAATGCATAGGCGTATCTTATCGTGGATTCATTTGCTGGACACAATTGGTTAACGATTTGTTATTTAAGATAATAATCCTAGAGAGCATTAGGCGAATGAAGACGTGGATATATTAGCGCCGAATTCGTTATCAATCAATACAGGCTAACCGGATTTTCTCATCATATAAACGATTTGTCATATACATGACAGCGAAATAATATCAACTAGATTTCAAATTACTGAATGATGGCGCCCATTTCGATTGATTGTCCTAATTGCATTTTTCAACGAGGTAAATCATTGAGTGAAACTCAAACCACACAAGAATATTCGAAAATTAATATCGTATGAATTACCTATGAATCGTTAACAAATTCCACGTTATTTCATGTCGTAATTATTTTTCACAACGAATAAGCTTATAGATATTTATAGATAAATATGTGGCAATAGTTCCGATGACGATTGCACGATGCATTGTCATTGATTGTCTATATAATTCTGAGAAGTCACATACGATATGACGGTATGTATAAAACGCACGGCGATTGATCACCAATTATTCGGAAGATTCCATATCTCAGATTACTTCCATTGAACGATTATCTGATATTTTTTAGTTAAGTTGTTTTATTCTAATCTGATTAATCTACTGACATCCAATAGCATTGGATTGATAAGAAATTAGCGATCTATAATTCAGGGATTGAGAAACCGCGTCAGCGTGTTCTTAGAAAAATAATTGTTTTATTGCAATGAATGTTTAATTTCTACTTTTGATCTATTCGTCGAGGGGCTGAAGTTTCGTATTTTCATTTTTGTTCTTTCTTTCTTTGCACACCTGTTCATACTTTGAATTTGACATCCAGTGTGACAATTATTTGCTTATGCTCGTTGCCAGCAAAGAAAATTTGAAAAGATAAAAAAATAAAAATAAATGTGACTACTCCTCTGGGTGTGAGGATGATATGAATGAATAATTAGAGCCGACCGGTTGATGTACTAATTAGCAAGGAATGCACATACCTAGATATCGTACAGAAATGTAACTCTCGCGGTTGTTCCGTACGTGTAACAAGTATATAAAAAACATTCCAACTATCAGACGTCCCACTTTTTTTTCTATATGTAATGAGTTTTTAATGATAGTAATATGAATGTGCCGGATGAAAAAGAACTCATCTACTACGTCATATATTTTTTTTTTTTTTTCATTTCCCTAATTACCGGAACTAAATTTTAGTCATATAAGTGGAAAATGGTATCGTTAATCGTATACCTATATTATTTGTGTCTATTCAATGTGATTCTGCGATAATAACAAAAACTTATCTAATTGTTGTGCCTGCAAAATGGATAAAAACAAAAGAATTGAAAATGACTGAATTCCGGTAATTATTCAACGATATATTCCTATTTATACATTTTATTAATATACTCAGACTTACTATTATCGTTATGGAATATTCGGTACTTCATCCGCAGACAGATATCAACTTATCGATGCGCTTGTCGGCGTATGTAAACATAAATTTCAGATAATTACGTTGAATCATCATGAAAATGTTGGCGAACATTTGCGCATGTATATGAAAATAAAGATCGGAGATTGGCACCACGCCTAAAGCAACTCGTATATATCGCATCTTCCTTTGGATACTTATTATCTAAGACTAATTATTATACGTCCACTAGTGCCTATCTTGTAATGAATCTGAGTAAGATAGTGCTACCCCGAGTCGAAATTTAACGCCTCATTAGAACCTCAAAATTTTACCGTTGGGAGGTTTTTGAGGGTCTAGAGAGGTTTATTTTGTATGGGAATTGAAACCCTCTTTAGCGCCTAAAACTCGTAGTTACCAGACAAATGCAGCATTTTAGGGTCAAATGAGGATCTCACGAGAACCTCGCAAAACCCTCACTGCGCCCTGCCGCGTAGCGATGCACGGCTGCGTGATGATCGGACTTTATGAGTATCAAAATAGGCGCTAAATTATTATTACGGATTGAAAAGACGTTCATTTGTGCGCTATGAGTACTCAAGCGGGCGCTGAATTTCGACTACAGAGTTGTAGGTTGATAATAGGAGTTTGAGGTCTAAACAGGATCTGTAGAGACGTTATGAGTTGGATGCTATGAGTATCAAAGCAGGCGCTAAATTTCGACTATGGAGGACTTGTAGGTTCAAAATAGGAGTTTGAGGTCTAAATAAGATCTAGAGACGTTGAGTTGGATGCTATGAGTATCAAAGTAGGCGCTAAATTTCGACTCTTGAGGACTTGTGGGTTTAAAATAAAAGTTTGAGGTCTAAATAGGATCTAGAGAGGTTGAGTTGGATGCTATGAGTATTAAAGTAGGCGCTAAATTTCGACTCGGGACGATACTCCTATATCCTTCAGTAGCGAAGAAAATTAGACGATAATTAAATCTTGACGTTTGATTAAACTAAAGTAAGAGGGATAATTGTGCAAAGAAGGAAAATTTACGAAGCTGAAGAGAAGAGAACTGGAAATCAATAATTGTATAAAGTTTATTGTAATTAGTTTAAATTTTCTTTATTGAACATGACATAAAAATTGCGATACATAATAATGTGATTAACCGAAGTCTATTGTAAGCATTCAAAACTTTCGATATATTATTTTATATTTATTAATCAGTACGTCTAATATTTTTATTTTATGTGAATTTCTTATCAAACGCTAACACGCTATTTCTATATAATATATACCGACAAGTATATATATCTATATACGCATGGAATGTATGCTCATAATCTCACTTTTTCATCGCCTCTGATCAAATTTTTCTTTATACGAGACTTTTCTCGACAATTTTATTTCCTATACTATCTTTTATTGATTCTGTTTAATTTTTTTGTTTTTTTTTTTTTTTTTTTTGTTTTTTGAATCTTTTTAATAGGGATTCAAGTGATCGATGAATGAAATATGCTTCGATAGTTTTGATTTACGATTTTCGAGGTGGCAATTAGCTGTGGAGTCGACGAAAGTGAGATTAATGAGCTTATCAACGACTAAAGCTATTATTTACGTCGAAAAATAAATAATTATCAAGTAGAGGCCGTGAAAATTTGAAATTTGCATCCCACTTTTCTGAGAGTATTTTCAAATCTTGACTAACACTGTTCGTGGGCTTTTGGCAGTGATAATAGTCAGTCACGGTCGAGGGGGAAACGAAATTCGTCTATATAATTTCAGAAAGAAATTAAAGAGTAAAAATAATATATTTATGTATAATATCTACATTGAAAATCGAAGTACGGAAATACGCAGAACTATTTGGCCGTTTGTAATTGGCAGTTTCTCAAGTAGTTGATTGAATTTCTTTTTTTTTCTTTTTCTTTTTTTAATGATCATCAGAATTTTATAATTAGTGTAACGGCGTAAGTCATGCGTCAGACGTTGCTGAAAAATGTTTTCCCCTCAACCATCTGTTAAAATCAGCTCAAAATGTCCCATAATGTAACACTATATAACGAGTTAAATAATAATAATAATAATAATAATAATAATAATAATATAAAGACAGAAAGTAAAAATAAAAATGAATCAAACAATTTTTTTTTTTTTTCTTTTTTTTTTTTTTAGAACAATAAATAGATCATATCTCGACAAACTCTTAACTCTAGTAACACCGCATAATCAGTTCAATTCAACGGGAAAAAATTCGTGAAGAATTTATAGAAAAGCTTTCTGCAGCGATATATTGGCGAAAACTTTATCTCGAAATTCGTCAACGGATTTAACCCAGCACCACGTTATAACACCCCACCGGTAATTTTTAAAGCAGTCTTACAGTAAGCGGTAACTGTTGGAAATTGATTGATATAGTTTTTAATTATTTTTGAAAATTTCCTGTATAATATGCAGGTTGAATATATAACGTGAAGGTATGTATATCAATAGTTTTCAAAATTTACCGCGAGATTTATTTTTATTAGGTACGTCAAAACAGGTTTACTGCTTATGCCAAATTCTGGCAACGATTTCGAAAAAGACAAAATCAATTGTTTGAGAAATTTCGAATTTTGAATTTCGTTAGGAAAACTGATTCGTTGCAATTATAAGATTTTTCGGAATATCATATAGAGGCGACTATAAACTAACTAAAGCTTCAGAAAATACTCCGGCAATATATATACGCGTATGGTATATTATAAACGTTATATCGTCCGTTCGAGTGTTTCTGTCGTAATTTTGGATTTTTTTAAATCGTTGCAAAATAATTCTATCTTAGCTTACGGTATCACAGAGTCACACGCTGTACCAATAAATAATTGCTAGTTCGTAAATTTCCGAATAATAATTTCACCGTTTAGTCGACTTTGCGCGATAATATGAATAGTTCAAATTTTATAATTCGGTAAGAGCTGTAAATCTCGTAATTATTTCAATGTGAATATTTCTGCAAATTATTTTATGATAAACCAGATAGGTACTTGGAAAAAAAAAGTCGAAAATTCACAGATATACGAAAATGAATTTAAATTTAATAGAAAACTTCGAAAATCTTCGAACTGCGCTTTAAAGGTACTTCATAATAATGTATTTATACAAATGTCCATCGATTGATAAATATTATTTTGTGATTTTTACGTTAAATTGAGAAATATACTTTTAAAACTACATTTAAAATCGATGAACAATATCTTCTACACAAGCAAGCTTCTAGTTTTTTTTTTTTTTTTTTTTTTCTCTCTCATGTGTTAGGAATAAAAATAATAATTCGTAAATTTTATTAGAATTTTTAGATTTTTTTTTTTTTCTTGTTATATATATTTTTCTATTCATTTTTTATTTTTTTTTATTTTTCTCGTTTCGTCATTCTGATCTATAAAAAGTTGACTTTCTGCCACTAATGGGATATACACATATGTATAGCATTTACATACAGATTATTATATATATATATATATATATATGTATATAATATATATTATTATAGAGGTATACATTAAATTTTAAATCTGCAATTCTCTCATAAATCTTATACGTGTTAAAATAAGTCTTTTATTAGGCTTCCATTCGGTACAATCATTCTTACCTACTAGATCAACTAATTTGCAAATTTTATACATCTAAGTATATTATTATTTCTTTTCAGGCGCCAATATACACAAAAAATTTTGGTACATCCTGCGCAACTACGCAGATGCACTTTTCGATCGTCAGTTTTTCTTTTTATTATTATTATTATTATTGTCCGAATTTCTTGTTTCAAGGTCTCAAATGTATAAATAAATAAATAAATAACTCTTTTGAAAGAAACGAAAAGAAAACAAAAAAAAAAAAAAAAAAATTGCGAAAACTCACAGATTATAAATCCTATTTGATCGCGCTGCAGGATTTAAGAAAAATTTTTCAAACATTGATAAAATCAAATGTAATTTTGAATTTTTTTTTATTCCCATTTTATGGAAAACCTAAATAAACCTGAGGAAAAAAAAAAAAAAAAAAAAAAATTCACGGTTAAATCGATTCTACTCGGACCTTATAATTTTTATACGTCGAGATAAAGACTTTCCGAAAAATCAGCCGCCTTTTAATATAGTATAAGAATAATTATTGAAAGCAAATCGCCGGGATAACCGTAGCGAGATATATATGAGGGAGAGATAGATAGAGAGAGACACTTAGACTTAGAGTTAAAGCAAGAGAAACTGGATTTAGGGAAGCTGTCCCTACCTCGTCGAAAGACAACTGACGACCGATTTTTTTTTTTTAGACATAATATACATATATATTTATGCTGTGTGTATTTATTATATTTCTGAATTCTTCCGCAAATAAGACCCGATCTTACGGATTGATATATCATCGACTCATTAAAATCCTTCAGCGAATTACTGACGTGCAGTTTGCACGTTGTCCAGCAGTAGGTATATAAGTATAATGGTTTCATCAACCTAGGGTTTAAGACGTTCGTACTGTTTTTTATTTCATTTCATTTTATTTTCTCGTTCCCCCAGGTTTGTGGCTTGGTGGTTTCTGCGGACTATTTAGCGTCAGGTTTAGGGTATAAACGCGCATTCTCTCTTATCCGACCGAAACAAAATATTATCCTGGGATTTAAGTTCGCGAGTATAATAACTCGTCGGAACATAAGGAGGGTAGTGCGCTAACGCGAACAAACCCTTCGGGATGATCTTAGCTCACCAAGCAACTGGCGAATCCGGGTCTGGGTCCGGACAGGAACGAGCTAAAAGTTTAAGACTCGTTCCGGAACCGGAAGGTGCCGAGGTGCGGCGAAACTCAATAGGTTTTGAACCGGAAGCAGGTGGCCGGCCCAAAACCGCTTGATTGTCTCACGACAGGTTGCGCTGGTCCTCGGAATGATCATCTGCTTTCTTCAAGGACCGTTTCAACTTGTCTACAAGCCTGTTGTGGAACTTATTTAACGAATTTGAGCTACCGGTCTTCGGAGGCGAACTCCCGGTACTCTTACTCGGACTTTGAAGCGAGCTTTGAGACGCTCTAGAAGAAGTTCGAGAAAATTGTCGCGACGTTAATGGAATTGGGCGGTGTGCAGGCGAAGTAAGATAATCGGAACCAGGCGACGTTGACAAAGATGGTCCTTCGGATTTTGAACACTCTGATACCTGAAACAGAAAAATTCACAACAATTGTAGAAAATAATAAATCATCAAACTCTTTTTAGGTCAAATTCACATTATTAAGGTGCTTTCCTAGGCAATTTCACCAGTCCTGAAAACATCGTGAAAAAATGTGATATTAAACGGAATATCTCTGCCTGGGCACCGAAATCAATGAAACAAAATACGTCGCGCAATTCTATGTGAATAAATAGAGAAATAAATAGAGAAGATATCCATGAAAAACGGTTTTAGAAACGTTTTTCATGGATATCTTCTCTATTTTCGCGCAAAACGAACATTTTTTGAGCTGTACATGTTCGGAGTCGCACATAGAATTGCGCGACGTATTTTGTTTCATTGATTTCGGTGCCCAGGCAGAGATATTCCGTTTAATATCACATTTTTTCACGATGTTTTCAGGACTGGTGGAATTGCCTAGGAAAGCACCTTAACTGGAAGAATATTTCAAAGAACAAATTTTCTTCAGAAACAAAAAAAAAATTTCGTACTTCAAAATATTTATCCCGTGGCATGAATTTTCGCAAAATTTTTGTTTCAAATATCATCCATTCCTTGTTGATCGAAATCAAAACGATTCCAAGGCGAAATTTTTTTTCTGTATAGATACCTAAATGTTCGTATATGGATTTTAAAATTTGATGTAAAATCACGAGTACGGCATCACCTTATAAAGTCCTCCATATGTTACAAAGATTGGTAATATAATAGGTATAGATATACCTATGTACGAAATGAAAGTAGAGACTGCGCGATAATCTATACTAGCAATCTCATGATCTCAGTGAATATCAGGACGCAAGGTCTTTCTAAACTGTTATAAAGTCGGAAGTTATTTCGATGTACAGATGACGGTAAGTTATACCTAGGTATAATAATTATTCACATGCGGAAATATCAGCGTCAAGATTGATTATTATTTGCAATAGTATTATATTTCAGACAGTTTGGACGCATATGTAACAAAGAAATGCGTAATTTTTTTCATCTCATAAATATAGAGCCTTGAACGAGATCATTTACTCACGTTACCTTGGAACTATAGATATACTGCACATGCGTTGTTATACCTAAGATCGATAACTTCCTCGAATAATATTACAGGATATGAGAGAACCTACTGCCTCAACCCGAAGGTAGGTATTTTGGTAAGTTATAAATAGGCAGTTGATACGTGGCCAAAAAATAGTTGCAAAAGTGAGAACATATTGTAACAAAAACTAAAAAAACTAAAAAAAATAAGTAAAAATAAAAATAGAAATACTTACACACGTTTCAAAACGTCACTAACCACGTGCTAATGTTTGTGTTTATGTTTATATTTACATTTACATAGGCTCAATTAATACCACGTGTACCTTGTGTCATAATAACGGTCGATTACAACCGCTCACTCAGGTATGTAGATGTATACCTACATCTCTGAGGAGAGTTGGTTACGCACATTTTCCTTCCTGAATAGGTATCACATCAGCTGGGAGGGAGGCGCCATTTAAAGGCGCGCCAAGAAAATATATTGGGTCCGAATAAGAGTATAGCGCAAAGGTGCAGTGATCCTCGATCGATTTTTAGCGGTTCTCAACTCGATTGACGATCAAAGTTAAATTATGCTTTTCATTATTGTCTTTTTATATCTAGAGAGATACATTTCGATATAATAAATAACATTGGTGTATCCAATGTATAAAAATGATCACCAACTTGATTAAATTGTATACTTTATCGCTCATCTTAGTCACTACGCACGAATCAACACGTGAATTTAAATCGAAGTGATAAATGTATACAAGGTTGCAAATCCATGTATCAAATTGATACATATACGTATATATTGCTGTACGTTTATCTTTATCGTTAGTCAGAAATCAGTATGATGATTGAAGTGGTGAAAAACATTGTTGAATTGTTTTAAACGAAGTTTAATCAATTGATTTACGACAACAATATTGACATATTATTAATACTCTTTGATTTCAAAGTGAGTCTTTATGATTCGCGTCTCAATTTCTATTCGGAATAATTAGGTCTAAAGTTTTGAATCTTGATAGACCGTTACCCGTATAACGGTTCATTGACAAATTCTAAACGCAGATGAAACTCAAGTCGTTATTATGTCAACAGATTTGTTGTAAAGTAATGTTTAAAATGAGAGTCACTGATCTATGGAATGCCGGTTCCACATCAGCCGTTTCGGTTTTTGTAAACACTGCATCGTTCGGATTAACAATAATGTCATTGCTATGTAAAGTGAAAGTTTTTTTATTGAACATAACTGCAGGCAGGAATTTATGTGTGCCTCAAAGGTTTGTTTAAAACAAGCCAAATATTTATACAGATGCTAATAAAATACCAGACAAATTTTTTGATCGATTTTTTTTTTTTTTTTTTTTTTTTTTTTTTGGCAACATTTTTCGCAATAAATATCTACATAATATATATAAAACAATCTGAATTCCAATCGTGACATCAAAGCCATGAACGAAGTACCGCTAGATCCTATATCCAAATACCACATACATCCGTCCGTCGCGGATTGCCTGGAGGTTCTAGAAAATTCGTTCATGGAAACTTTCTAAACGTTCGCGACCAAGCGCATGAGCGAGTTTGTACGTAGGAAAAGAAAAAAAAAAAAAAAAAAACGGAAGTAAGGAAGCCACGAAGGAATTAAGGTCTTGGGTGTATAAGTGGTAAAGAAAATTGAATGTCAACAGCTTACATATGTGTTGATGATAATATTATGAACAGAAGAGTTAACTAGCACGTGTCAGAAAATGGCGTATGTTGTTAAATGAGAGACAGAGAGAAAAGAAAATATCTAGTATGATAATTCTTATTACCTTGCGGCTTCGGCAAGCATGAGGATTAGAACACTCCGATGAACGTCTACTTCGGTTAGTCTTGTAAATATCCCATTCGTTTTTCACAACGGGCATCATAAAGGCCATCTTGATTATCTTACGAAGTTTTCTTTTCGGTACGTAATATAAGAGTATTAAAGAACGGAATATAAGTACGTTAGGAACACTGCGCGCGTCACTGACGTGGTCGTAGTAGTAGTAGTAGTAGTAGTAGAGACTCGAAGCAAACTGTGTAGTTTACTGGAACAAAATTTTTGCTCGAATTCTTTTTAATTTAGTTATCGAAATACACAACTGAGTATAGTCTTTCGTATTTTATATATACGTTTACTCAATCGTTATTATTCAAAACTTTTATTTATCTTGCTACTTATTTTACACGTCAAATATTATACGCGGGTCTTTCGCTAAACGAATAAAACTTCTTATTAATGCTTCTTATGCTTCCGTACGACACGATCGTCTGCTCTGGAATGACAACGCCGGTGGCGTGTACTAGGGGAATACCTTACTTTGGTGGGGGAAGCGTCGTAGCGATTGGTTTGTCGTAAGGCGGGACTGTGACGTCACACGTTACCATTGATTTTCTAATGTTGATACACACGCTCGAAATGACGCGTGCGATTGATTTTCGTTTTCCCCAAAGGGACTGCCTGATAGTCGTTAAAGACTATTTAAAGGGAATATTACTCTTGGTGAATTATTCAGATTGTTGTTTTCGTTATTTTTTTTTATTAAACTTTTCTTCTCCTTCTCCTTCTCCTCGCGAAACCTCATATCAATGATGTGCGGTTTGATTCCGATGGATACCGTTTACCGCAATAAATTATATCGACAAACTGACGTATATTTACGTAGATTAAAGCTAATTGCTTGAATAAGTTATCTTCACTGTTAAACAGAATCCGTATAAAAATTAATACACGGTATATAATCCAGTGCCTTTTCTTTTCCTAATCGCTTTAGACCAACGGAATTTAATACATATAGAATAAAAGATATGAAAGAACATAATGACATACAGGTATATCGTAAAGTTTCGCTGTACGGAACAATGCATACGTTATACGACTAATGTTTATCCACGATTAGATACGGAGTCTGTGACGCAGTCTTGAGATAAGAATAATTATAATTAACAACTTGCAACATTTTTATGATTGTCATAAAATTGCTGCCGGTGTATTTTTGGTAATAAAGTAGAAATCTTTTTTGTCTGTTATACGTAAGCGGATTTTCGATAGCTACTTACAGTCGGTATCTTATCATCCAACTAGGAAAAGCATCTGCGTATATGACTTCGTACGGTAATAAGAGATACTGAGAAACTTTCTTCAACAGTTCTGTTGCCACTCAAGTACAACTTACCATCTACAAGTTATCACGATATTATCATTGTTGTCTCAACAAGTTCGGATTCTTTTATTCCTATGCGATTTCAGTTGCAGATTTTCAGGCGCAAAAATAATAATAATAATAATCTCATGGCTATTCCATATGCAAGTCTAGTTGCAGATTTCCAGGCGGAAGAGAAATAACTATCGCAATACTCACGATTTTCTATTCACGCTACTTTTTTTTTTCAATAGAGCCGCTCGCAGCAAGTTGGAATAATTTCAGAAGAGTTGAAAGCTAGATAATTCAATGAAATAATGTGGAATTATTAGACCAGCTTATTTGTGTATATTGTAATACGAATAAACTGTAATTGAAAAAAAAAAAAAAAATAAATAACGAAATGATATACAAAATGTTTGATTTTTGTTTTTCATTTTCTTTATTGAAATTCATTGTACATACATATATATGCTTTGAGAATAATGGTATTCAAAATATATTGCGGCACAAAATCACATATTACATACATACGTATACACTTATTATGAGATAAAGGCACAAGTTCACAGGATTTTCAAATATTTCATACAGAGTAATCGAAGTTATGATCACCTGACAGAACTTTGCCTTGGCAAGTTTCAAACTTAGCAATAGCTATTTGATTTATTTTCCGAAATTCAGATATACGGACTTCTAGTTTTTATCAAAACTTTTTTAAAAATGTTTTCAAAAATGCAAACGACAGACCATGGCATATTATATCGTAGTCAAAAAAGCATTTGGTAGTCCGTAACGCGAACCTATAGGAACTCGAAAATATAAGTGTGCGATGTACTATGATTTTATGAAACTTATTAAATAATTAAAGTAACAATAATAATAATAATAATAATAATTGTCTTTCATCTAAACTAAACTAATATATATATCTATATTTACTCGCTTACGAAATGGTGAAATAAAGGTGAAATGAAAACATTTTTAAGTCTATAGTTACTAAATACACAAATTTTAGATAAACGTACGTTAAACAGTTAACGAAAGATAGAGAGTGTTATTTTAAACACATCCTATTTAAATTCCGTTCTGAGTCTCGGCGATTAGACATCATCACAATATTTAATCACACCAATGTAGTCAATGCAGAAAATTAGTCTAAACAGTAACGTCTCTTATGTTTCATATAATATATAAAATCAATGAATTATGCATATAGCAGAAAAAATTAGTTTATAAAAAAAGATCACAGCAATTTTTTCGTATTTTTCCATAGGCCAATGAAAAATAATCACTAATTAGTGAATTATCCGAAACTTTCGATTGATAATATATATAACGACCAATACGTAATGAAATTTTTCGATTATTAATTGCAAGCAAATGATCTCGAGTTTAGCTATTAAGCGAGAGCGCATCTTTCCTCTTATAACGTCGTCTCGCACACATGTAAAATCCGGCAGCGACAATGATTATTGCTGGAAGTCCGAGTCCAATTGAAATAATCATTATAACAAGAAATGAGAATCTTTCATCTGGAGGAGTTCCGTAACCAATGGTAAAAGTCCTGAAACAATGATTTGGATTGTAAAATCAATTAGAGATTTGATACTGCTTTTTTTTCCATACGAAAATGATGGAAAGCATTTTACCAGCTCGAGTAGTTTCCTTTTTTGTAAAAACCATCTCCTTTACTGCCTAGAGAGACATTGATCTTTTGTAGAAGCATGTTATCCACTTTGTACCCGTAAAACGAGTAAATTAAAGAATTATTCGTGCTTTCCAAATGATTGGCAACACGTGTAAGAGGATAATATGCAGCTTCAGTGGAACTTGAGACATCTCGATTTTCTTCTGTGTACGAAACTGGCCTCCATTGCAAGTAGCCGGCCCCAAAATCTTTGTTGCATGTTTCTCTGCCATCAACAAATTCACAGACAGGAGTTGTAATCTCCACCATCTGAAAATTGAAGGTGAATTGAAAAGGAAAGAATTAAAATGTCGACGACGCGATGATTAAACAGGGATATACAATTACCTCAAATATACCAGGGGTGTGCTCATCGTCGAGTGTTTTCTTCACATTAATGTTCATGGTGGAGTCGATGTTGTGATTATCAATTATTAGTAATTCCAAAGCAAATCTGCTGTTGTTAAAGGTTGAATTAGTCTGAAATTTGTCAATCACTATATCGATCTGAGTTGAATTCTCAGTGTGTAAAATGTGCGGCATTATGTCCGAATGATCGAGAGTCCAAAATCTATTCAGCTGTAAAATTGAAAAATAATTCAATTGAGTATTCTTGGGTACATTTTACTTTTTCCTACTCAACTAATATAATCAATTTACCAAAAACTTGATACTCCCGGTTCTCTTGGTCTTTTTAGAATCAAATTGAGTTCCTTCCATACTCAATTCCCAGTAATTACTGTTGTTAGATATTGCCTTGCGATCCCATTTAAATCGCTTTGTATTAAATACGTTGATATTATCTCTATTGACAGTGTCCATAAGGCCTGTATCGTTAACATCATTGAACTCGTATATCTGATAAAAAATCATGAAAAATACCAATTCAGTAATTCTCACTAGTGTATAAAAACGTGAATACAATATTAGTCCCAATAAAACACATAAAAGCAATCGCACCTTAAGCACGACTATACCGAACGAGTACTTCGGTATTTCGGTAAAGTTAATGGAATTTGCTTCGCCATACAGAAACTTTGCCCAGTTTATATCTATCTTTGCCGATGGACTAGTTACGGCAAATAGTATGGACGGTTTCCCAGTAAAATCCCAAATATAATGTAAGGCATCGTTAGGGCCTTCAGATCGTAGGTAAACAGTGGTAATATTTTTTTTTAAACATATCGAGTCGCAATTTGGATTGATGACTACGTCGATCTAGAAAATACATCGGTTTGTATAGTTCATCACACGGAGAGAGAATATTTTGTAAAAATATTTTTTTAACGATCAGTAACCGTTATTGAATAATTGAATAATTGAATACGATAGATTAGGGTTTTATTTTCTATATGTACGAGGGATAAGGAAATCGAAATAAGTAACTGAATTAATAATTAGTGAGTTTTGGAAATTTAGATAGATTATGGAATTATAGGTTATGTATACGCCCTCGGAATAATGCGCTTGGAGAATATGGAACATGTTACATAGATTGATGGAGTTTATAGTATGATTCATGAGGAGGTGACGATCGTTCGACCTTAATCACTGATATACCATTATAGCGAGTAGTTATACTTAACAATAGGTTAAGTTAAATACATGATGTGAAAGTTTTGTGAAATTTTGTTCTTGATGAGATGATATTATGATATGAGTGAATGAAAGAAATTTTATTGTATTTAATGATAACTTACTTTTCTATCTAAACAGTATACGAGTTTAATTGCTAATATGATAAATAACACACGAGAAATATTGTAATTGTTCATTTTCCCTGACATCGCTAACTGTCATCGTACGATATGACATACACGTATTGTTTACATCTGGACTCTGAGCTGTGTCAGCTGACAGCTAACTCCCACCATTAGAATGATAAAGCCGATCTTTTACGACGATGTACGAATTTCGTCGAGGTTTGAATCGCTGGATTAATCAGACACGTATCGTGTGAATAATAATGGAACTGTAATAATTATTAAACGAATGATTGGATTTTCATACATTTTACACTGTAATTTACAGGTGCTTAGATTTTATTCAATTTACATTATATTATCTTGTTTTTTTCTTCCTTGTAGTGGCTTATGAGGTCTAATAAGCTTATAGGACAATCGCTGTACAAAGTTCCACAATCTTCCGAATTTTCAGCTTCTGTTATTTCAGATGGAAGATTTTCACTTGTAGATGTTGATGGACTGCAGAAATAGATTAATAGATAATAATTATAATTATAATCATATACTAGATGAATACATGTTTATTGTGAATTATAAATAAAATTATTACAAATGTGGGAATTAATTTTTTCTTATATACTATGTATATTAATACCGAAATGTTATACTGCTTACGTGAATAGTATATGAATAATATCACCCAGTAAACCATTATTAGCTACTGGTATCATGTTGGCTTCACATATGGTTCGTAGGAGGCAAGATCTACCTGGATAACCAGCCCTTAAAATGACGAATTGTTTTTAAAACATAAGCGATATATAATTTAATGTGATTCGCTTTATAAGAGTATTTGGTATGCGTGTGTTATATTAGGGTGCTTCGTTTTGAATTGAAAAACTGTTTAGAGAGGTGTTAGAATTGGAATGAAAAGCTCAAACTTTGAGGGAATTTCTTTTCAACTACATGAAACAATATTTCGTCAATGAAAATTGAAACCAAGTTCATCGCTCGATGTTCATCCTCTGCTTCTAAATGAAGCGCATAATCCTTGAGATATACGGAATAAAATTTTATTCATCATTTTTATTGGCCCAGACAATAGAGGAGGAAGAAAATAATGTTGTTAAATATATCTCGAGCTGGTTTAATATCTTATGATTATATAGGCGAGCGTTGTTCAGAGAAACTTTATCCATTGTATAATGAACGAAAAATGTGATCAGCTGAACCTTTTCGTGAACATTAAACAAATATTTGTTTCATTACCCGTCCAACTTGCGCTGGATAACTTCGTAAGCCAAACTTCTATTCAGGCTTCTTTTAGCAAAACTTTCCTCAAATTCCGTTTCAGCAACACTCAGACGTTCTGGTAGCAAGTAATTTGCCTCAAAGTAAAACGAGAAAGTAACAGACTTGTCCGGGATGTCCACCGGAATACCAATTGCGAAGAATATCTAAAATTCCATTATCATTCTTATAATCGTGAGGACAGAAGCGGCTGCGTCCGCGCGTAGGTATAATAGTGTCCGAAATTTTTCATAGGATAGAATAATTTATCATGAAATTCTCGTGCTATTCATGAGACAAGGGTATATAAATGAAAAAGAAAGAAATAAATAATTATTACGCCCATGCCGCTTCCCTGGGGAAACCCAAGAGACCGAATTTGTCTCGTGACGGTCGCACTGATGTCTTTGACCTTTGACCCAGCTACACAACACACGAATTGCCATGACAACGCTAGAAACGTGTAACTGAAAATAACAATTAGTTGTATCGTACATCACGTGAAATTGAGAGAAACGATAAAGCTCGAAACACTTGTTCCCATTTGATAAATTATATCTCGCACGCTAGTACCACCCATATGAATATATCTGTATTATATTATATATCACATTGTTACGCAGGTCATCCTATTTACTAACCGATTCTTGTATCTGCGTACTGCAAGGCATATAACTCACACACGGAAAGAAATTTTTCGCGTATATCACTATACCAGTATGGGCGTGAAGGCCGCATGTATGGTATCGACGATTTTCATTCATTTTAATAGTTCCGTCAACAGACTTTTATTCATAACTTTTTTGTATATTCACCAAAAATGATGGGCAAGGTGTCATTTGGTTCGGAAAGGCATTTAGAAACTTTTCGAAAGGGTCTCAATAAGGGCCGAAAAAAATTGCAAAAGTTACAAACAATTTATTGAAAAAAAAAAGAGGGGGAGTTCGGTTTTTTGCGAATATCTCAAAAACCATTTGAGATATTCAAAATCGCAAAAAAGATCCTAAAAGAGCAGAAAATTTCCTACAAAAAAGCCCCAGCTCCCCAAACTCTACAACCATTTCAGTCCTTTTTTCACCGCACAATTAAAATTATAAATATTGGTTGTAGAGTTTGGGGAGTTAGGGCTTTTTTGTAGGAAATTTTCTGCTCTTTTAGGATCTTTTTTGCGATTTTGAATATCTCAAATGGTTTTTGAGATATTCGCAAAAAACCGAACTCCCCCTCTTTTTTTTAAATAAATTGTTTATAACTTTTGCAATTTTTTTCGGCCCTTTTTGGGTCCCTGTCGAAAAGTTTCTAAATGCCTTTCCGAACCAAATGACACCTTGCCCATCATTTTTGGTCAATATACAAAAAAGTTATGAATAAAAGTCTGTTGACGGAACTATTAAAATGAATGAAAATCGTCGATACCATACAGCATGGTTTTCACGCCCGTACTGGCATAGTGATATACGCGAAAAATTTCTTTCCGTGCACCTATTCTACCCCGATAGTAAAAAAGAATAATCGAAAATTGCACGTCTGGGTTTTATTCTTCATTATCAATCACCTCAGGATGATATTATTATAATTATTATAATTAAGGCACTGCCATATCTTTTCGAAAAAGTTTTTATATACGTTTGAAGTTTAATGCACCGAACTATGAAAATAATTAGAAATATATTGCTTAGGTATTACTCGACAGACTGCGGCAACATAAAGGTACTGGCGAGGTACTCACCTCTGCATTGTTACGACGTTTAGCAAGCATTGTACGAACGTGAACGTTAAATACTTAGGAAATCTGCGAATAACGGTGAGAATGCTTTGCGCTCTATTGTGAAGTAAAAATCAAATTGCTAAAGCCTCCTATACATGATTATAAACAATGCAAAGCACAGAGAGGTAAACACATTCGAAAAAATTTCTTCCATGAGTATATTTCAAAATCTATAACATCTTCATCATTCCTGTCATTCCATATCCCTCGTAAATGCTCAATACATTTTCGCAAAACTAAATTTTGGACAAGAAGCACAAGTTATAGATCTGCCTAAAAAAACTGATTCATTCTCATGTCCGAAATTTGGAATTTTACAACCAGACTGGAATTGAAAATCATATGCTACTTATTCAGTCTAGATTTTTTTGTTATAGAAAATTTTTGCTAATATGCTAATCAACAACGTCTTCGGTTTCAATTTGACCCCGAATTCTTGCAATTAAAGGTTTTCTAGAACCACTTCTGAACGCTTGACTATTTAGTAGTAAGTAATTTTTCTTTCATCAAATCCACGTTTGAAAAGTTTTCCCATAAAATTTCTACCTCGTGCGCTTATAGCAATTTAAGTTGAGAATCTCTAGACCCAGTAATTTGCCTTACATTAATATCCTTTGCATAGATTGAGCTACGAAACTTGTACATCGTTTCTGAAAAAAAAAATCTCCTCTATTCTCTCTTCGTAATCGAACACACGATCATATTTTATACACCATGTTGGTGACCAGCTAAAACCCCCTTTTAGCGGATTAATTATGCACCTGGTCCAAAGTGCATCAAAGTGATCCTGAACTAGTGCCCTTACTGTACTTCCTGTAGAATGCACGAAAGTGACATACCTATATATCTATGCGTCACACCTGGAAGTTGAGAGTAGTCGTTCGAACAATGTGCTTATCCTTCTACCTGCTGTTAAGCTCTCTAAAGAAACTACCCACTGAGAAGCTTTGATACTTATGCATCCGTGTGTAAACAGGATGGAGTAATCGTGTGCGCATACTCTATACGTATATACTATGTAGGTACTTACATGCGTAAGTACATAGATAGAGCTACCACGAAGTTTTGTGTCAAGTGTCCACGTCGTGACTTTCGTTCGAAGCCACCCGCCCTGGATAGGGTAGAACGTTTCTAAGCTTAAAGCTCAGTTTGGTTTGAAATTGAGCCACCAGATGTCACCGAGGTTCTGTTTTGAGCTAAGGGAGAACCCCGCCCATGTAATTTAAATGTCATTGGCCCCGGGGTTCGACAATTTTCAGACGGAGCTTTCGGGTATCAGTTGGTGCAAATTTCATATCCATGAAATATCGAGCTTCGGAGATGAGTTGTACTCCGATGGAGAAAAGCTTGAATCCTATATAGTCAGCCCTAATGTCAGCTTGATATCTTCCAAACGGAATATATGCCGAGGTTTTCAGTCGATCGACGTTCTTGCGCCGAATCTTCATAAGCAGAGGATGAAGTCGAGCGATGAACTTGGTTCGAAATAGGAAATAAAGATGATAATTTTTTGCCAGACCATGATGAAAAACGCACAGAGACGCAAATCAATTGCATGTCATGATATTAGACATGAGATTCGGTCGTATTTGTGACTCTAGTATATTTTTCACTTTCGTTCGTTAGTGATTAGCTAGTGGTTGAGAACAAAGTACCGTTTTTGTACTGCTAAATGAGAATGACAAACTAAGCTAAGAGGGAGAAAGAGAGAGAGAGAGAGGGAGGAAATAAAGAAAAAAAAGGAAGCACTGTGAGAGCGGGAGAAAAAGAGAGTAAATTTTATTTGTACTTGTATACGACTCCGACATATCTATACAATAAAAAGTTATTGCCAGATCCATGTGACCAGGGCAGACAATTAGTAAGAAAACGCAAGACATTCTTTCTACAAATGTCACGAAAAGCCTTTGCATCTCTGCCCCGAAGCTCCGTCTTGTCATATTATTAAAATCTGCTCCCAATGATTGCCATACAGGGATCTGGGAATCGGTACCAAAACGAAAGGACAGTTTTACCTTGATCTCTTGCTGTAGACTGTTAGACAAGAAGCTGATATTCATACCCTCGAGTAATACACCGTGATGGATCAGCAGAGATCATATTCATTCGATTACGTTGATCTTTGGGATAATGAGTATTCCTTGTTGCTTGAAACAATTAGGTATACCTATCTTCGTGGAATAAAAATGATCATGTATTTGGTCCAATTAAAATTATATGAAATTTACTTTCTAGAAATTGTGTTATGATTAATTTCAATAATATTTTCTTATGGACTCAAAATTCTCGATCTATCACATCGATAAATTTACGTTGCTCTACTTGCGTTCGCGAGACGTGGTGCGAAATGATCAATTTGTTGTTAAAGAAGCCCTAAGCTCATCCGATATTCATGATTCGTCGATATTTGACGAACTAATCAAGAAACTCGTCCGTGTCTCAGCGTAGTTATACCTACAAGCAAACGGTGAAACTTCCATCTCCGATGCCACTTATCACCTGCCAGTTAGGATCAAAGTGATCCGAGAGACGCGTCCGTGCGTATAGTCTCGTAGACGCGACACGTGTTGGGGCAGCAACGTAACTGTTTCAGTCCTCGGTTTCAACCCAGTCGATTTTCATACTGGAGGATTACTAACGAAGATTTTACCCTAGTTCAGATAAATTTGAAGTTAATTCCCAGTAGTTTATTCCGTCGTTGTCAAAATGCACACTCCAAATCCTTCGATCACGTGAGTCCAAGAATGTGCCCGAATGGGTAATTAGAATAATGAAATTGTGTAATTCTTGTATTAAACATTGGACCAATTTTTTCAAACTTTTTTTGTATAGATTCGGTGTTATTCTACAATTTGGAATCAACTGGTTGGCCTATCAAGTAATTGCAATGGATAATCGAATATCGGATGTTGTAAATCGACACGTTAGATCTCTAAGTTACCCAGAAGATAGTGAGATGGGGGTGAGTATCGTAAATATCGAATACAAAGAATAATTACACGGTTTGGCGTACGCCGAGGATCACATCGAATTTCAGGAAAAAGCAATAAAATCGAGGGCATTGTGTGTAGCGAATCTATGAACGCTCAGCGTCATATATAGGCTATAGGTATAGACTGACCCGTGGGCGAAAAAATTCATACGCAATTTCAGTCACAGTTTCATTGTAATTATTGAAAATTCTAGCGTACCTCGTTATTTATATAGAAATGACAAACAACCGTTGCGCAAATTTGAATGATAATGGACAGTGCAGTTCAGCTCTCGAGGCAGATATCGTTTTTACATGAATTTTAGTAAATAGTAAATCTTTCCAGGACATAAAATTCGATCCCACGGTTGGGTAGCAAGATTCTTTCTTACTTTCCGGAGGAAGTAATCTTTTGACGTTGGTATATTTGGTACCTCAGTGAATAGAGAATTTCCAAGAAATCCAACTAGAATAGCTCCGGAGTATACCTACTGAGACATGGTATAGGTTTAATCCTTCGTTGCATCCGCCGCCCCCACGGTTAGCTTTTCTCGTTAACATTAAGAGAAGCAACAAGTGAGTGCTGACGCAACGTCAGAATCTTCCCCATGGAGCTCATTGCAAAGGCAACGGAAATGAAGGATCGTAGTGTCCCTGGCGTTGGGCCAACGCGATTCCGGTATCGCGCCTTGATTAAAGACACGGAAAATCGGTGTTTCTCGAAAAGTAGATGTCGTCTTTCCTTCGCCATCCGTACTTCGAACTCTCGGTGACGTTATTTTTAGCTCGGGAGAAAAATTCATGTACTTATATATTGCGAATACGTATTCACTACCCTGCAACGTAGGTAAATATCAAGCTGTTGAAATTTCAGTTGTTCTTCGCCTTGGCTGTTCCCCTGGACGATCCGATATCTACTAAATCAATATCAGTCGCATTTTTCTTCGAGGCAAACTACGAGCTGCCAAGTAACATCACCGATTTTTATTCGGAGATAGAAGGTGCTAGAAAGAAGCGTAGTTCAATAGACAGAACTACGATCTACGCAATACTGGAATCGAAGTTTAAATCGTAAGTAGCTCAAATATCCGATTGTGAAAATTCATGAATAATTATAAAAATTGTTTCTTTCTCTGTTATGTGCGTAGAATCGGTGTCAATGGGACGGAATGTCTCCTAAGATCGATATGCGAAACAACGAGAAATCCAATTCACGAAAACAACGGTGTGCTTGGTGATCTGATGCGAATTATTTTCACGTAAGTTCCCCCATATATTATCCGGTCCAACGCATATACTGAACCGAAACTTACTTGGTTCCCGTCTCGAAGCGGTATCAATAATTCTGAAAGATCTATCCAGACCTTTTTCTATGAATCCTAAGCGGCGTGAAGGAGTTTACCAAGACTATTGTAATTTATAGTAATGTCATTTAATTCTAGACCATCTTCATCTGCTGACGAGGGTCTTGCCGTTGAATATTCCATGGCAGAAGAGACAGGGCGCAGAGTTGAATGTGGTGAGGCGTACCCTCTGTGTCCCTTCGGGATTTACGACTACATAACTACCGTGTATGAATGAATGTGCTTGGTGCTTTATGTAATTAAATAATAAACAACTTTCACCTCTGTAGAGACCGATCATTTTATTAACGTCACTGAATGAAACAATGCACTCAATTCCAGGTGGTATATGTTTAATAAACTTAAGTTTTAGCTAGGGGTTGAGAGAACAATATGCATTTACGTTTTGGCAATGTAATATCTACCTCGTTTGATGGAAATATGACGAGCAAACAAGGAGTGGGTAAAAAAAAGAGAGAGAAAAAAAAAAAAATGAAATGAAATTGAATTTAATTTCACTCGCTGGTCTCGCATTCGGTAATCGCGAAATTGCATCAGGGAGATCACGAATTTTCAACATTTCGGCAAACAATATTCTCCCGTGTATCCATACTTGCAGTCCTATTTGCACTAGTATGAGTGTCGCGTAGCGTCGGGCCGCGCCCCGTGAAAACCGTGAAAAGGCCGCACGTGTCCGGAGTCAGATGAAATTTGTATTCATCGGGAGTCGAGTAATATATATGTATATAGAAGGGATGTGCTGGAAGTTTGGGTATCCACGTTACGCCTTAAAAGGTAGAAATCGATCCCTGCAATCCCTACCTTCGCCAATCACGGTGTAATTGAGCCTTTTACGAAAAAATGATCATATTAAGGGCAGATTTAATATTAAAGAGGGGATCAGTCGTCAAATATTTGACTAAAGAGCTAATGCGCTCAACCAAAAGAATACTTAGGGCCACTCAACCAAGTGGATGTGGAATAAAAACAAGATTAGTCCAGTTAATTAATTGCCAATAAAATGCGTTTGTTTCACATATATATATATTATAGCAATTAATATTTATTACATTTTTTTATCATCATACACTCTACGCACAGCTGCAGGGTTTCACTAATCAGCAAAGAACAACTCTTGACGGAGAAGCTTTATGACCACGAACAGCATATCATATATTTTGTGAAAATTATTTTTTCTAGAGGTAGGGAGAGATTCTCTGGATTGATATGCATTGTCAATAGAGGTATTAGGAAGATATGTACAATATTTATTTGTATAAACGTACTGGACGTATAGAAGGTACATCAAATTCTGTAGTATCTGATCATTTAGCCCCAAATAAGAAGCGAGATGATGCTGACCCGTTCAGTTTCTTGGGAGAGGAGAGGGTGACAATAATTCGTTAAATACGCTGACCATATGATTAGATGCATTAATTGTTGCACAGTTTTACCGGTACAATTATAATACATGTTAACCATGTTTTTTAATTTTTCTATAAAGAGAATATCCCACAAGGTTTTCAACTTTAGTCAGTTTCTTAATTCCATTTACCTCCAGTTTAGTTTCCGTTTATATTTATATGTACGAAGTGCTAGTGCTGAAAATTTCAGGTTCTTTGCAGTTCCTTGGACGGTTGAAAAATGAGAGTAGTTGCATAAGTATACGTAGCTATCTTTCCCGACAGGTAAAATTTTGCCTAAAACTAAAAGCCTGCATTCCACCATGAAACGCAACATGAAAAAATTAGTGGGGTCGTCTTTTAAATTGCGAGCGCTACACTTTACTCCAACATGTTATCATTTTTAGTACAATGCATTGTAGCGTTTTTTTTTTTTTTTTTTCCTGTAAACCGGCAAAAAAGGTAGTTTATCTCGTAAATTCTAAATCAACTCATCGTCTGTCTTTCATTCACAATCTAACTAATATTACTCATCGTTACCCGGGTAACATTCTACATGGACATTCGACATGCCACATTAATGTCACATGGCATTAGCATGGTGATAGTATCGACATACGGTATTAAACGTCGAGGTTCGACAACAGTGTGGCAGCAACATCTCTCCAATTCGGGTTTCTGTTATGACAATAATCAGGCTGACCGACACAGCTTAGCAATGTTGAAGCGGACCTATACCATCGGTTTCATCACATCGGTTACGTGAAAAAAGGTATTGGTTTTCATTGAAAATAACTCTTGCTACTTTCAACGAATCTACGTTTCCGGGCCTTCATTATAATCCGAGAAACAGGTTTTTAGACAGACGTCAGTCCGTCCATCAGTTTGTCTGACAAATTGGCTGAATTATCTCGGAAAAAGCTCGATGAAATAATCAAGAGACGACATAGGCTGGTCTGGTCGTCGTTGCTAGGTAAAAGCCAAGTTGAAACCGACTACGGCCTATATGGGAGCCACATTAGTTAGATTTAGATAGATGTTTATACGCAGCGGCCGCATAGCTGCCACTTGTAATTGTTATCCGGATATGTTACTCATATATCATGAGAATTGAAGATATACTTGTATTGAAAGAATCGAACCACGTAGATTGACAATGAAAAATGTAGCCTACATGGATCATTCTGCCTAACCCTTACCCCAAATTCTCGGGTCAAATTTATTTTTCGAATAACTTATTAATTTAATATCATATTTCATCTTAGATACAAATGAAAACCAAGTTTCGAGATACTCTATATTCGCCTAGATAACTTGTTGCATTATCTGCTACAGCACTGATGTGAGGTAGCACCAGGGGTCTGCAGAGGTCGAGGAGATCGGATAGATAGGTTTGGACCCCTACAGTATGCGTCGATGATACATTCCTAATACACTAAGTGCTCTCTAGGCACTGGGACATTAGTCAAGTTGGGAATGTGGATTTTGCGGCGAAGGAAATGTAGCTCTAAGCTGCACGGGATCAAGGATCCAGATAGAAGGTGCAATTTGGGAGAAATAGTGTTCGGTATTAAGTATAATACATGAAAAATGAAAATTCCTAATTCTTGTAGATCGTCCCAGCATAAATTAAACGGCTAAACTGTTCGTATCGGTCGTGAATGAACCGGAAGATTTAGATTACGGTCTCTTGACGATGCGTAGAAAACAACTAGATTCCTTTACTTCAAGCTTGAGTCAGGAAATTATTACCCGTCGACCCTTATCAACTGTTACGATTAGGGACAATGCTTGTACCAAGTTGTATAATTCGCGGCAAATGGGGCAAGTGATAAGCGGCCGAGTGTTAACAAATAACAGAATATTTACGGCTTAGTCGAGAGGAAACGTTGCAATTCAAAATTAATAAATGGTCATTTTGAACTGATGGAAGATGGTTTTGCAAAACTTTTGTGTTTCCGTTCTGGATCAAAGCGTACTATTTACGAAGAGTAAATTGCTGATGACAATCATGCAATCAGACTTCCACGATTTTCGTCGAATCCATTTGACAATTATTATACTAGATCATGTATCACCTTGTGCTAATACCATGTACCGGAACCCGTAGAATGGGGTAATGAAATGATTAATGAGCGCCGGCATTACGCGCCGACAAAAGTTCCGATTATATCGAAAAGCCCCATCGGGCAGAGTGAGTAGGATTTCGAACACGTGCCATTTATTCCAGCTTGTTCAGCTTCCTCGTATTCTTCCGGTATATCTTCGTTCCGAGAGGAGGAGGGCCTGCAGCAATACGTAAATAATTGATACAACATTTCATATTCCTGCTTTTATCAGTTTCCTCTGTACGCCAGAGTTTAGAGTTTTTGTTTAAATTGTAATTGTCAATTTTATGCAACATTCAGAGTTTTTGGATATGACCAGGTGTACTTTCATCGAGTTATTTTTCAAAATCGAATGAAATAGAATATTCTGTCAATAAGAGGTGCTAATCAGCTTCTCCGAGTTTGAAATCTCTTTTTCTTTAGTATGATGTATAATTTTGTTTGCTGTGAGAAACTTACGTTAAAATGACATGCATCATGTCGCCTAAGATGCCGTTGTGTCGGATAGGCCATTCAGATGTCTCGCAAATTGAGCGAAGCAGGCACTCACGTCCCGGGAAGCCAGCGCTGTGGAGGGAAATAAGATCGGAAATTCTATTATCGAGAATACATCAGAATAAATGATTGTAACTATCTTGCTTGAGACTCTGAATATTTCGGAAATGTGAGAACAAGAAAAAAAAAAAAGAAATAAAAAATCGTTTTGAAATTCCGAATTTAATGGAATGAATGCAGGTCAAGGTTTAGCTAGGTGGAGAAATAAATGCGTAGATCCCACAGGATGTTGTATTATTTAAAACACACCTTGGCATGCTGGTAGTTCATTGTCAGAATTCCAGAGATGAAAATTTTATTGAATTTAAGACCTTATTTGTTATTTATATTCTTGTATCTACCTTAGGGAAAAGTGAGTTTCGGACGTTTGTCTGAGAAACGTCGTATACGTTTTGAAAAATAATATTATTCGGCGAATGAACAAAATATATAGGAATGAAAATTGCCAGGGAGAAAAACGTGATGTATCGACCGTTTATTGAAGCAATTTCAAGGCTTACCTATACCGTAGATTTATTCAAGGATTCGAAATACTCGAGACACTTGACAACCACTCAGCCAATAATTAAGCTACCTAATTTTATTTATGTATTTTTTGCCAACCAGAGGCAGAGGCCCTCTCTTCCTGACTTTTGTAGAATTTATGACCGTGCTTCGAAGGCTATATTTATTCCCGGAATGGCAAGAGACTCGCAAATAGGAAATGCAAACAGTAAGAAAAACTGAAGCATGTCCTTCTCGGAGTTTCTTAACTCGACTACGACGTGGCAAATATAAGTAGTGCTAGAAAATAATTCTATACTCGTTCAAGTCTTTTTTATTTTTATTTTTCTTGTAATCGCACGGAGCCTGTATAAAGTTTTCTTACTTTTTCATTAATTTTGTTCTACTGAAAACAAACATACAGGCTGAAATAAGTGTGTGCTTAGTCGTCGCATGAAACAGGTTTTAGTCCTTTTTTTTTCTTACACTTTGGTCAAATTATAGGTATTAGATCAAGCTATAAACCAACCTTTCAAATTTATTCTCCAAAACTTGATAAACACTTCCCCTATCAATTCCTCGGCGTTTTCTACGTCCGTAGTACAATGGGTCGTCAGAATAATTCGTTGGAAGAGTGTAGGAGGCTTCAAAAAAGTAAGACAGCGATATCGAATGTTCTGGATCATTTAACGGTACCGAAAGTGCCAAGAAGAGCTGTACCAGGGTTCCAAATAGTTTTAATTATCACATTCGTGACAACTTGTGGTCTTATGTCATTAAATTGGTCATACTTACGCCCAGGCCACTGTTGTCAGGAAAGGACAAAGACCGTATAGGTCTATGAAGTATTTCAGCTATTTCAGAGTTCTGATTTATCGCGCATTCTTTCAACGATACTGCAGCAATGATGATGATTAAGACCCTGAAATGGCAATAATAACAGCACCAATTATATGAAAAGTCAAAAGAAAATAAGAAAAATAGGGAAAGCTGATGAATCATGATTTTCTGGCTTCGATTAGCCAGAGGGTTGATATAGACGAGAATCGATTTAATTTTTGAAAATCAATTTTGTAAACGTATCACGATGGTTCAAACGGTGGACAGCGTGGTTCGACGTGAGACATTATTGACGAGGAACACATACTCGTCCCTCACCCTCCGAAGGGGTGCATCCCCTCTAAAGTAATTGTCCGTTACGGCGCCTGGCGTATCTCTGCGGTCCCTGTGGGACGCGCACGTCGCGTTGGTTCGGAATATTTTTCATTGAAATTGAATGTTACCTGGGGAGTACCCGCACTTACACTTATGTAGACTAATTGTGAGTCGTTAATGAGAAAACAGTGAAAACTATTCGCATATATACTGTAGGATTGTGAGAAAACGTCATAGCTCCAATTTAGAATATTGAAATTCATTGGTAAATTCATTGTATACAGTGAATCGTAAGTATTATAGTTTATACCGATGATTAATGTTCTCAAAACTGCAGTGAAATTGGGATTCCAACCGCAGTTGAATAAACTGCAAAGTTCTAATGATTACCGTTTGTTTGAATAAGTTGCTATATGCTTTGGGGAGTAAGTTTAGGATTATGAAGAACTACGTCAAAAGTGTTACTCTAAAACAATTATTATCTCAACTATCGTACCGGAAACCGCGTACCCTGCACTGTCGAAAACTTTTCATACCGTTTTTAGACCAAAGAACTTAGCCACGGCAAGACTAACAACTCCTAAAGAGTAGAATAAAGTAGGAGTGAAAAAAAAAAAAGAAAAAAAGAAAAAAGTAAGGAAAGAAAGAAAAACGAACAAAATCTAAATATATACACGTGAAACGAAAAACGTAGTATAAGAAATGAGCAACTCAGAAGAGTCTGAGAAAAAAAGGAGTTGGAAAAAATAAAAAAAATAAATGGTTAACTAAACAACAGCAAACTCACGTAATCCGTCGTTGGGAAGACATTCTTGGGATTCTGGCAGGAAGACACCCACCAGCACGCCTTTAATCCTTTGAAACCGAAAACTCGAACTAGTCTAACGGACAGTGAAGCTGGAGATTCGGGTAGCGGTTCGTTATTGGTATCTCGTCGAGACGGTGAGCGTCGTGCGGTCAAGCGTCTTGCAAGTACTGTAATTCTACTGCCACAATCTCGCAGTGTTAAGAGGCGTGCACACAAAATTTCTCGATAATTGTCACTCACAGTAAAATGTCTAGAAATAATACCTAGCGTTTAGTAAGCTCCATGTGTAGGACGTTGGCTGAGTAAAAATTGGATAGTATTACGTATAGAAAAATAAAAAGAAGAAGTAAAATCTCTCCTACAATATCGGTTATGGAAAAATACTCGATTAATTTTATAGCGATAGTGATCGTGATCGTGATCGGTACAACAAGTCTTTGCTGCCGTGCGATGGACCAATATTCTGTTCGAGATCTACTCAGGAAAAAGAGGTATCTGGTTTTCCCGGATCCGCTGGATAGCGAAACTAAAGTACAGGTACGAGATGCACCGGCTATAACTATAACGTTTATACAGTAACGCGTTCAATTTCGCCTTATAAATTTACTAGCATTTACAATTAACACTTATAAACGAAGACCTGAAAGCTTATTGAGCTTTTACGTAGTAGGTTGATCTTCGTCTCGATTTTACGATATGATACATCGAAATTCAGTGACTAATTTTTTGCAAAACGTACGACGATCATGTATTTAGACATTGTTCGATCTGATATTGGGAATTTATTTTGATACCTCAAACCGAAACTTTGAAGATATCTTTTCATTTTCAAGGTGCTGTTTGGTTTGGGCCTACCTATGGAAGGTGAAATCTCAATGACGCTTGGCTATGTCCTCAAGTGTAACTACGACCTTCCTTACAACGCCTCGGTCTTCACGGAACCCTATGTCCGTTATGCGAGGTCGGTGGATAACTCTGCGATATCGGAAAACGCCACGAGTGAAGTGCAAGAGACTGAAGGTACGGGTTTAAGTGGCATGGTTTCCCGCGACACGGGCGAAAGAAGTAAGAAGGGCCATCGAATGACAGTAGTGGGGGGGGGGGGGGGGGGGATTGAGTTTTCGGCATAGGAAATGATCTTTTTTCAGTGGGAAAAAAATTCAAGCCAAGGTTGATTCGAGTGGAATTCGCGGACTACGGGAGGAGCCGGAAAATGAAAGCTTCGGGGAATTGGTCGGCATAAATTTGAGGGACAAAAGATTGGCAAATTGAATTTTCTCCGAAAAGTTTGTTTTCGTATTTACGAACAGAGAGAGAGAGAGAGAGAGAGAGAGAGAGGGCGAAAGAGAGAGAGATAGAGTGAGATACAGGCGCGGGAGGGCTTGGGTCTGGAAATTATTGACACGAGACTACGAACGAGTCTGTGAGAAATTTTAGGCGATTTGTTTGGCTCCAGAACACAAGTCGTTCATCATTTTAAAGGACCATCCTTCTCTCTAAAAAAAAACAGCAGAGCTTTCTAATTATATTGCCAAATGTCAAATAACCCTTGGGAAATATTACCTGTACCTAACTTAAAAGACTTTAGTGGAAATGCTAAAAATATTGTCATTAATGAATGTCTAATTATTGTTTCTTCAAGTAATGATTGAGTTTTTTTAATTTTTTTTATCAGGAGCGACTTCGAGATGGAGTATTTATAGAATGCTGGAAATAGCCATGGGAACTTTCGGCGGGGGTAAAGCTTGTCTGCTGCGCGCTATATGCGAGGCTGCTGAAACGCCATTTAAAGACGATCACGGCCTCTTAGGTGAGCTTCTTCACGTACTGCTGACTCCATCCACCACGAATGAGGAACACGAGACGTATACAGATCGGGAGTACCATGCTGCCGAAAAATTAGGCCGTACTTCCGGTCGCAACTGCCGATCACTCTATGCTGATTGCAAAGATAGTCCGTTAGACTATTTTTCGGAACGGGGAAATTAACTTGCCGCATTCAACGATCTCGTTTTATCATTTCCTTTCAACGTGACACACTGCTTTCGGAAAGTTTTCTTTTTGTTCATTTCAATGACGATTCTTTCGATAATTCAACGATTCTACCTCCCACGCATCGAAAAAATGATCGAACTCTCTCAATAAAGTCCTCGTCTAATTACTTGATATTTATAAATGTGTAACAATATGAGGAAATAAATTTTTGAAAAAGTAAAATTAATGTCACCCTTGTGGTTGTGATTCTTTGTCTCTTTTCCTAAATCACATTAAACCGGCTAACATACTCTCGCATATATATATATGGTAGGTTCTATTATTCATACATCCGCAGAATTCGTCAACCTCATTCTATCCGAGGACTTTTACTCCCCAGCTTACTGTACCTAAGCTTCCCGAAAGTCTTCCCTTGTCTTTTCCTAAAACTTATGGAATTTCTGAGAAAAATTGTTTAAGAAGGCCTCTTCACTCTATAGACTTAAGACTTTACTCTATATACGTATATACCCACTTTCTTCGGGGACCAGAAACCTAATGCGGTCTTGTTTATTCGTTTTCTTTGTTTTCTTCCTCGCAATGCCTCTGATGCTTTCCGCTCCGACTAACATGAATTATTCTGTAAATTATGTACTTTCTGCTCTTGCCTTCGACCGTACCACTGGCACCACTGGCTTAAATGAGGAATATGCCCGTGGGATGTGACGGAACACGCGTATGTCTTTTTGCATTACTACGATACTTTGCAAACTACGATAGCTATAAGTCATGGATAAAACTCACTAAACCATCATAGCTTAGTTGGTTAGCTAATAGTGTATAAGATAGTCGATTTCGAGGAGCAAAATTCATCATACTAGAAGCTGTGGCCAGGAAATTTCGTATCTGAGGTGAAATCTGAATGTAGCACCCTTCAGATTTATCGAAAATATTAGACGAGAATGGATCTTCTTTTTACAGCAAGGTGGAAAATTCACTGACGGTGCAGTTACACCCTTACCTCCCACAACTTCACAGTCTATCCTCCTATGCATGTGTTTAAATGATAGATAAAGTACACAGTCTTTACTTGATAAAAACAAATGGTAATGAGGTTACCAACTATTAGCTACGTAGCACTCTAAGCAGTTAATACTTCTGTAACTGGAGACTAAGATATACTAATTCAGTTATGGCAAGTGCAACGAACTTCCTTCCGTTAATTAGTGCTAGCTTGGTTGAACAGCATAAATTTTCACCCTGTGTTATAGAGAGTCTGTCTATACGATGTACAAGTATGTATTTGTATTTCTTGCATTGGTTACCAAGTCGTTTGAGATATTTCCTACTGTAGAATGTCACGAGGGAGTGAAAGTGAGAGAAAAACGGTATTTAGTCTACCCTCCACCTGGGGTTGGCAACGCCCCGACAAAAGTGCAGGTAATTCTCTTGTTTCAAAGTCTTTTACGACGAATAAAAACGCTATCACGACACTGAGATTTGGCAGAAAGTTTTATCACCAGCTCTAAACAGTTACCCTGTTTAATAGAAACTCGCCATAGCATTAAAGATTAACAATTGATTACAACTCTGCTAATCGGACTAATTACTGATACTAAAATTACCAATTGCTCAAGAGAATCTGACAAATCATCTATTTCATGACAAAATCACATTCACCAGTACCATTAATTCGTATGAAATTTTCCAGCTCATTATTGGTCTTGGATTACCTATGGAAGGTGGTCTGATCGTTGGCTATGTCGTAAAACATAATTACAATCTACCTTACAATGCTACATTTTTCTCCGACCCCTACCTACGTTACGAACGATCAGTTCAAGCGGACGATTCATTCGAATCTGAAATTACCAGCAAAGGTAGGAATGCCAGCAATAATTGTTGTAGCCATTGATATGATTGATGTGTATGAGCAGATGCATTTTTTTTTTTTTCTTTTTTTGGGAAAATTTTATTCAAAACCTGTATTGCTTCTATATTCACGATATATGGTTGACGCAAAATGTGACGGTGCCACACCGACAAGTTAGGTTGAAAATTATTTCACAGGAAGTATGACGCGTTGGGAAACTTATAAGATGTTCGAGTCCGCCTTTAATATTTTCGGAAGTGGAAAGTCTTGTTTGTTGAGAGCGATCTGTGAAGCAGCCAAAGATCCATTCAACGAGAACCACGGACTTCTCGGTGAACTTCTGCACGTTTTTCTTACGTAAGTAAGTCGAGGTAACAGTTCAACAGTTATAAACGGTACTTATAATATGAGTGCGCGTCAAATATTGGCGAGTCTATTTCTAGCCATAATAATTAATAGCTGGTCCAAGACACCGCTAATAAAATGTTTAAACCCCGATTATTTTTTTGGGTCAACATTATTCAGGTATTAATTTCATTTGAAAAATGCACCCTATCTCTCCGGAATCACGGAACGCTGAGTTCATTTGTGAGATCGTATTTTTTGCTCGGTTGGCGCACGATGCGAACGGCTCAAGATACTCCGGGGCTCAATTAGACACCCTTGATTGCTGCTTAATGACCGTACCCATTGTTATTTCAGACCATCGACAACCGTCGAAGAGTTTTTCGAGAGCGCCGACCAAGAGTATTTCGCGGCCGAGTTACTCGGACGAAGATCTTCAAATGAATGCCGAAAATTTGCTACAGAATGCGAGACAAGTCCACTGGAATATTTCACAGAGTCAGAAGATTAATCCAGTGACCCGTGCTCGCTCTAACACAGTATACCTACGATCGATGTTTTACGTTGTGAGAAAATACTCACCCCTTAACGATCTTCGTAGTTACTTAGTGGCTAGATTCCGCACGCTCTAAAGGACCGTGCGAAAACGATGGTGGGTCGGGAACTGTTTCAGGAACAGAATGAAGAATGAAGATATGGCAAAACTGCGAATTTCACTTTTTGGGTTTTCTTACTCACAATTTCTGACTGAACCACTGAACTGTGTCGCAAATATAAGGGATCGTTGAGCGAGTTCGAAATGAATTGGTTAAGGGATTTCTGAATCTCGTTAGAAATTATTTGGCCAGTGTTCATTACGGACATCGATTGTAACTTATGGTGAAGAAATAAAATCTGGATCACCATTTGGCAGATCATTTACAGAGTAGCGTAGTTAAGATAAATATCGCCCGTTTACTCTTTTACGCTTTTAATAAGACAGGTATAAAACGCTGCGGATAAAAGTTATTGAGGATCAAGAAAAGACATCTTGATAGCTTCATAAAATCGATCGTTTCATTTTCGAGGATGCGCTGCGAACAGTTTGAGACCACTTTATATATATTTAGATCATTTTTTACTACCGTATTCTCTTCATCCGGCAATTATTATTATATCTTAATAAATTTCGGTAAATAAGTATACTGAATCATATATTCTATAAAGTCTTCATAGATTTTACCCCCTGTCTCAAGTACCTACCGCGGCTACGAAACGACATTTGAAAATTACAAGTCGTTACACTCGAACAGTAAGCCGCAAGAGATGTAACAAATGAATTACGCTGATCCTTGAGGATTGGCTTCTGTCCTTCAGTGCCATGCCGTTAGGACGAAGAACAGGAAGTAGAATGAGGCAGCGAAATAGAATAAAAAAAATGTTGTATCTTTCGGCGACCAACGAATTTCTGGCTCTTATCTCAGCGGTCTATTATTTACTACTATATGACATTATATAAATGGGAAAGATTAGGACACTCCCTCTTCCCTCTGTCTTCTTCCCGATCCTTCTTCCACAGAACTTGATGCGATTTGTGGCTGACGTTTTATTGGTCTTGCAGCCACAAGCTCTCAAGTCGTTTCGAAGAAACTCGAAAGAAGTACGGTCTTTTATTACGTCATAGTTCGCAGCTGACCAGAACCGAGTGTAGGTATACCTGATGAGTAACCGCATCTTACCAGGACCGTTACCTCACTTAATCGTTGAGACAACTATATTTTGTCAGTAGTTGACACCTCATTGAGGTGCTAACGATCAAATATTTTCACGATGGTTCCTCGGCAAGTCACACCTTTAACGGTAAGTAAGAAAAATCACTCAGCCGTTGTCTTCTATGGTCTGTAACTGTTTCAACCAAGCTGAGCTGAGCAACGTGGGCGCAATGTGCTCGACCAAGTTAAAGACAGTGAAAACATGTGGAGACATATGGATTCGAGGCAGTTTATTCTGCACAATTTTTGCCTGGGCATTGACTGGTTGCTATGGGCAGTATTACAGTGATCATTCGTCATACAACGACACGGAACTAAATGACACAGATTTTAGTGACGATGTATTGTCCCGCGAGAGGAGAACTTTGGTATATCCTAGCCCGTCAAATATACTTGTGAGTAATGGATACAGTCTTTGATTCCCTAGTGTCCTGATACCCCGTCATCGGGAGGTCTGGCTCTGCGCAGTAGATAGAAATTGTAATTATTGCAAATCGACGTTACTTGATGTGAGAAATTTCTTCTTTTTTATTCATTTTTTATTCCTGTTTCATTCTTCCATTTCCATTTCCATTTCAATTTCATCTGCTTCTAGTTCTATTTCTATTTCTGGCAATGAATAATGAAGATACTATTTTTACAGCTTATTTACGGCCTTGGTACGCCCATTCAGCTAGATCAAGAGAGCGTCATTCTGGGGGTTTTCACCAAATTTATATACGCACTTCCAGACAATTCTACTTATTACACAGAGCCAGGTATATATTACGCAAGATCGACTAAGAGTCGATGGAGCATATACAAACTTTTGCAGGCTGCTACCAAAGTTCTTGGATACGGTGGCAAGGAGTGTCTTCTAAGGTCAATTTGTGAAGCGGCCAATGTTCCTTTCAACGCCAATCATGGTCTCTTTGGAGAGCTCGTACACACTTTCCTCACGTAAGAAAATATGCTATAGATTTTTTCATGAGTTAACAAAAAAATTCAAAAGCATTTCCGTTCAGCTATCGATAAGAAAAAAGTATGAAAGCCATTCATTCCGATTTTCAGCTTTTTATGTCCACCTAACATCTGCAAATCGTTATTAAGTCTGACCCATCTCATAGAAGCGATCGATAGCTCGACATTCACTCGATCAGCTGAAGAGAATAAATGAAAGTTCGATATACCTTACCTATAATATAACTTTGTTCGATGTTAAGCCAGCGCAATTGTCTCAATTATGAAATTAACTTGAGCAAGTTCGTGGCACTAATGTTGGCGCACAGTAGTTGCATCAAATTGTGATGAGAATTGGAGAAATCCATCCGTGAATTGACTCTATAATTATTCTGATTCAGGCCTTCGAGTACTAAAGAAGAGCCCGACGATTACGAGGATCGAGATTATCACGCTGCGGAGCGCCTAGGTCGTAAGGTCGGGGATCACTGTTCAGTTCTGTATCCCGAATGCAAGATAAGCATCCTCGACATCTTCACACAAGTTGGTTATTGATCACCGCCCACTTTACTTCCTGCGATCATATTTTTCCTCATGGACAACCAAGGGGAGTAATGTTCTCCCAACGCCGGATCATAACTAAGGATTGAATGTGCTGTGACATTTTTGCGAGCAGATCAAGACTCATTGTCAGTAATACTTCGAGCTAATTGATGCAAATGCTGATATCAATATGTGATGCTGAAAGTATAAAAAAAAAAAAAAAAAAAAAAAAAACCTGAACTATTTAGATTCGAGAGTTGGATATGAAGTGATTAATTTCATATGGTTTAATTATGTTCCATTGTAATTTCCTTGCCGAATGCGATAAGAATGAATAAAAATGAACAGCAGACGATTGACTAAGGAATTTTTAATCCATAATGATGGTGTAGATTATCCAACCACCCACATGGATCAGGATTTGAACTTCGTGAAATTTGAGTAGGTAATAATTGATATCCATATACCTGCAATTATAGAACCCTGAAAGTTTCCGTACTCAAATTTATGTGCGCTGTGCAAGCATCGAAGACAAATTAATGGTTATCGCCAGGCTACGGTAGGGTGTCCCGAATGATCTCATAAGCCACAGAATGTTCCGAACTTCGAACGTTCCTGAGACGTTTCGACCTCCATTTTGCCTGAGTTTTCCTCTACTTCTGAGTTAATATTGCAAACTTCGTCATCTTAGTGACTTCCTTAGAAGAGCTCCTTTGTCTATTCACGAAATTTCCTGTGTATCTGATACGAAATCTTTAATTTTATCGTCGATCTAGTATCCCAATAGCAGTGATAAATTTTTACAGCACATTACCTGTTCAAAATCGAATATCGATTTCGCATTTTGAAAATCCAAACGCCACTGTACTGTGGGCTAAAGTAGACTCTAGACAACCAAAAGAAGATATTGACGGAAAGCGAGGAGGAACTAGAAAAGCATACCTACACTCTACACTCTGGAAGCAGCGCATCTAAGCTTGCAGCGAAGCTCACTTGCAATGTCAATATACGTATATCAGACCGCGGGTCACGGGTAACGATCTGTTTGAAAAACCTCTTTCGGTCGTACGGTTTTCTCGGCGTCTCAACCCTCAACGGTTGCACGTAGGTGTAATAACTTACGGTTCTCGCAGTAATAGATCGTTTTTTGTACACTAAAAGAAAACGTGCCACTGCTTTTTCGCGATAAGTTCAATTTTGAAAGCGAAGTTAAAGATCGGCTGTGAAGCTGTATATATATGCTGTATGAATTAACCAGGAATATGATACCTCCGGAGTTACAGTATGTTGTCGAACGTTCGAAGTTCTTAAATACTTCAGAAAGTCTTTCTGCAGGCTCGGCGGAGTTTCTTATCGGTTTATTTCAGGATTTTATTTTATAGTTTTGGAGTAGCAGATAATTGATTCCGTTTCACCTCATCGATGGCCTCGTATGGTGGAATTCACTTTTACCAATAGCATCATGGGTTTTCAAGATAAATCTTATTTCGTCGAAGTGTGTCTACAGTGGAGTAACACATGTTAAAGAAATGTGTACTTTTCACGCCTGTGTAAAGTAACGATGGGGTGATGACGGAGTCAGAGTCAGAAGCATCAGCCAACGAGCGTCGAGCTTCAATTACTTGGGTAAATAAGAGAATCGCCCGGAGTGCCGTTGGTTATGGCTCAAACGACGCTGCTACCTCGTAACGATGTTTCGCGTGGAGCTTTTACTAATTTTCTCGACTCTTTTCCTGACCAGGAGTTTATCAGTTCTACTATATCCAGCGAACACAGTTTTTCAGGTGAGTTCATACGAGGAAACTCATTATCGGTATTAGAATTGGCCCCGTGTTTTACGCAAATATATTAAACGCAGTCAGTGTTTGACGATATGCACCCACGTCTTAGTAGATAAATAGAAAAAATAAAATATTAAAATAGCAGTCATATTTTCGGCTGAATATTTATAGTGGAAAACAGACGCCTGCTCTTAAATAATAAAATTTTGTTTTGTGCCAAGTCGAGTTTATTCTTGTTTGAGATGGTTCACGTTGTACTCAGCAGCACGTTGTGGCTGTACTGGATATCGAGCAGAAGAAACTTTTGATTTACTAAAAGGTATAACTGCAGGAGTGTGGAAGGCTGCTTGTGCGGTTGAATGCTAGTACCTAACAAATACCTTTTCTTGGTAAGATTATTATGTGAATATGAAAATAGACGGCATCTAATTAGAACCAGACATTTATCAAAATAGAACATTCATGGGTAAAGGTATAACTGAAAGAAATTTTGTAAAAACTTACGCAAACCCTTGACACAACACAAAACTGTACGTCAAATGTAGATCGACGAGTTGCGCAGCGCAGTATAATTCCATTGAAATTATACCGAGGGACGATTAGGGGAGACCGGGGCGGAACGGCCCACCTAACGTTTGGAGCAAATTTTTGATGTCTCAATGATGAAATTTTTTTTTTTTCTCAACTAGGAACCGTTTAATCAAACATTTTTGTAACCAAATTTGCAAATGTAGATGGTCTAAAATAATATGTTTCGTTTGTTATATCAATAAACTAAAAAAGTGTCTTTAAGTCCGTTCCGCCCCGTACACGGGGCGGAATGGACTTCGTTTCTTTTTTAACTTCTTCGATGACACATCTTACTAATAAGCTTTGCTTATCAAAATCACGTATCATCTACAAACGAGAAAGACAAAACATGCCGTAGAATTCGTCAAATGAAGAATAAAAAGCGACCGGGGCGGGACGGACTATACCATAGTAAACCGAGTAAACCATTCCGCCCCAAATGCATATCTATTGAGAAAATATTCAGTAACCATCGTAAACAATTTTTCCTTACAACTGCATTGTACACAAAGATAGCTAAGAAGATGCTGATTCAAGTGGACAAAACGTTGATTGTAAAGAAAAAAAGATGACAGATTTACTTTAGTTGAAAACGGTCCAGAAAGTTATAATAGAACAGCGAATTCGCTGACTTTTATAGGCAGACTACGTAACTGGCGCGCGACAACAATTGCAACCTTACTAAACGATAACAGACATTGTTTTAGTAAACACTTGTCAGTCTAAGTGCCCTATAGCGCCTCTAGACGAAATTAGACCACCGAGACTGTTCTGCCCCGGTAGCCCATTCCGCCCCGGTCTCCCCTATAGATACGTGAGCCGGTTTTTTTTTTTTTTTTTTTTTTTTTTTTTAATGCGACTCATTAAAACTATGAACAGTTTCTGATAATACAAACAGATATATGATATCAACGAGTTTGCACAGTCTGTTTTCATTTTTTGATATTTTTTAGATCACATTTGGGCTGTCGACACCGATCGAATTAAACTTGAGGAACAGGGCGATGGTTTACTCCCTTGGTTTTCAACTTCAGTTCGCTCTTCCCTATAATCTTACCCAATTAACGCCGACTATAATTCCTGCAAGATCTACCAGAGATTTGACGTTACGGGATACTTACGGGAGCATAGAAAACTTATTGGATGAGTAAGAGTTTGCTAACGTTACCTCAGTTTTGTTATAGCTAGGTGTAACTGGGAAATTCAATACCGCTGTTTCGTGATATTCAGTATAGTACTTTGAAAGGCATGCAAAACAATTCAACAAAACAATCTAAACTCTGTACAGCTTCTGTACTGGGAATTGTTCCAGAACTAGCTGGATACGTAGTCTACCGAGACCGTGAACATAAATAATTTAAGATATGAAATTGGGTAAACATATTAACCAAGTTTGAATCGGTTTTCAGTTTTGTACAGTTGAGTCTATGATTCAACAAAACGTTGTGTCTGCTAGGTGTGGTATACCTTTACTATGGTGCAATTCAAACTAAAATTCTCTAAAGCTGTATCGGAGGCTCGCTGTGACGTAATGAAATAGGAAATTAATTAGAGAGCGAAGGAATGGAATTGATTAATTTACAGGAACGGTTGGGACGACGGGCGGGAATGCCTTCTCAGGAGCATTTGCGAGCTAGCCGAGACGCCGTTGGACAGAGACGGCCAGGACCTCATCGAAGAAGTCATCCACTTGCTTCTAACGTAAGTTAATTAGTTTTGTCAAGCACAGCTGTTCGCCAAAGGGTGAAAGAAACAATAATAGTCGCGAGCGTAACTTTCGAAGAAAGGTGGAAAAGTAACACAATAAATGGCCGTCTATGTCCAAATGTCTTTCACGACGTAAATCAATTATTACTTTATACGATATTGACGCTATTCTTTTTTTTATTAAACTCGATTTCTGAACGTCTATTGTGCGAAGTCTGGGAAAAATATTTTTCGACCCTATGAGCGCACTTATGTTGCCGTTAGAATTTTTAACTTTACATTGAACAGTGAAATCCATAATTAAAGTACAATTTCAGCCCACTTAAACTGAAATCGAAATAGATCTGCTGAACTTTCTGTCTCTTTGTCACTTCCGTTTTCTCCTTATATCCTTTTTCTCTGGTGTAATAACGTGAGATAGTACTAAAAACTCTGTGATTCTAGACCGTCGGAAGATCAGCCCGAGGCCTTTGATTTCAATCACCAGAGCGTTCACGAGATGTACCATGAGGCGGAGAGGCTGGGTAGGGTTGGTGGAGACTGCATCTTGGCTTATCCTGATTGCATCAAATCGCCGTTAGAATCTTTTACGGAAGTTTTACGGTCTAACCGGCAATAAAAATCGAGTTATTTCAGTCTGAAATAGTTTATACGAAGATGGAGCGAGTGTCTTTCTGTAATTGCAATATTTTTCAATTTCAAATTCTATCTTAACTGTTAAGTATATTTTAAAAATTACCTTTACTATACTTTACAACCACTATTGTAAAATAAAGACGAAGAAATAAATTGGTTTACAAGTTTTACTTCAACCTACAATAGATGGGTGCAGGGGTAGATAAAATCAAATAAAAGATTGAGAATCTAAGTTTCGCGAGGGCACAGAGGTCACGTACCTAGAAGGATAGATATGAGACTGAAAAATGAAATATCTTTTTGCCATCTAACATAAGAATCCAGAAGCCAACGAGGGCAGAAGGCATATCTTTATAGTCAAGAAATAATCTCAATAATCTCATGCTTAAAATGATGCATGAATACAAAGTGCCAGCAGTTAGAAGGATAAAGAAATGAGAATTCTCAGTATACGAAATATTTTTGTCTCAAAGATCCTCATAACATTATATTGATTTTCAGTCATGGCGATACTTTTTCCACACACTTTACCAAGACGTTACTTTTTTGTTTATACTCTTATTATTTCTTATTGAATCATGCTCTTAGAGATAGCTTTACCCTCGAGCTACCTCCATTATTACGTCATCGGTAATAAGTTGAAGTGTAAGCAATTCTGAGTAAACAGTACGTCTTCACCCCTCCCTTTGAGCGACGTCAAGGAGCCGTTTCAAATCAAAATTCGTTGCCGAAGACAAGCGCGTAACTCATAGTGGTACGCGTAAGCCTCTTTATCTAACTAGATATTTGATCTTTGGGCTATTAATTTTTATAAAAACAAGTTTTAAGGTTTATCGTGAAAACTAGGGCATTAAGGGCCGAAAAATAATGAAAACGTGTGAGGTTCTCCTGATCTTAGCCGGACACCTAGTTACAGCATGGGCAAACACCGATGAAGTCTATACACGAGATAAGCGACAGATCTACTCACCGCTCCTGGTACAACCCTACGGAGGAACATTCAAGGTATTTTTTGAGATCGGTATATACATAAAGACAGTATATTTTCTGAGATATTTTACAGCTTGTTGAATTGCGAATTCCAAAACAAATAATAAAAGAAATGAAAACTTCTTCAATATCAAATTCAATCTCAGCTGAAAATATCGCTGCTGCACGTATAGCTGTACATTATAAAAGCTGCTAGAAGCTATTCTCAAATATCGGCATAATCAATAAATGAACATTTACAATTGACTGTCAAATTAATATTCAAGACGTGAACTCAATTAGAGAGATGGTTTCGGTCTCGAGGCTAGTGTAGAGGTATATTTATTGTAGGATAAGTTGGAAATTATTCTGACAATGATATGGTTGAACGAAAAGCAGCTAAAACGGATCGTGATGTATCTAATTCATTGAATATATATAAGTATATACTGAAGGGTTTGAGTAACTGCAAAATTTGTAAAATTAACATCGAAATCATATGATATCAGTTATAATTTGTTGATTTGTATAAAAAGATTTGTGGGGAGACGAAGCATAAGTAGTGAAAAAAGAAACAGAAACAGTAACCAAAAAAAAAAAAAAAAAAAGAACCACCAAAAGTTTTACATTCAGAAAATCAATCCAAAGTCTTTTACCGCTACTTCTATTTTTATATAACCGCGGAAGGCCAATGGGAGAAGCCTTAGAGAAATCCAAGCTAACTTGAAAAACCGGAAACTTTTACGACGGAGTAATATCGCAGACCAACAAAAAGCAAACGATATTCCAAAAGTTAAAATATGGAAAGAGAAATGGTGAGATGGTGGGATGGTGGCACTGGTTGGTGGGTACCCAGGAACTTCGAGCGTAAGCAAAGCTCGACTGTAATTTTCCTTCCTTCTATTCCTCCTCTTGTCCGCGCGTGGTAGTTGCGATTTTATTACCACATTCTTTTATCACTTGAAATATGATTTTCCAAAATTACTTTTCGCCGGGAGCGATCGATCTTCAAAAAGTAACCCGCTCTATACTCTGATTATTGACTGATCGTATACGAAGGGTGCCAGCTTTCAGATACTATGTGGTTTTATCGTTACCCTCAACACCGCGTAGTCGTTCAACTAATCGTAAACTGGGTAAACCGTTTAAAGTAATAAAACAAAATTAACAATTAGCTAAATCAGGAGCTATGCACTGAAAAAAAAGTATTTTTCCTCCGAGGATACAAAGTATTTTTGAGCGAGTATTCTTGCAGTAAGTATATGTATTCTTACTGGAGGGATACGGGTATTGTTCCCACAGCAATACCAAATATAATGCTGAGGCGAAAACCACACTGTATTTTACCATGGCAATCGTAATGGTGGCGCCATCATTTCCCTCCTTTTTCGCAGTCTTGGAGGTTAAAAGCAGGTGTTAGTTTTTGAATTGCCTAATCGTATCGTTGGAGAAATATTTTACGTGTTAATTAAAAAATTATATGGATTCTTGGGTATGCGAAAAGTTGCAAGAATGGAACTTATCATCTCTGCAACAAATATTCACTATGCCAATAAAGTGAGGTTAAGTCCGTTGTATTTAGAATTTGGTATTATGCTCAGAGGGATACGAAATTTTGTTACAGTCAGTATACGTATTGCTGTGGAAAATAAACTTTGGTATTCTTACAACAAGAATACGAGTTTCTTTACTGGAGACAAAAGTTTACTAGGTGGAAAAAAACTTTTTTTTCAGTGTGCTAATTATAATTAAACGGGTTATGCTTCATTTTCAGCTCATCGTAGGTATAGGTATACCGATTGCTATTCCTGGACGCAGTTTGGCCTATGGTCAAAATTTTCAGTTCCAATATCCATTGCCAGACAACGCAAGCTTCTTTAGCAATTTATTTTCATCCGACTCTTCGACGAGGCGACGTCGTAGTTCTTCAAGTTACGAGAGGCCAATTGCTTACAACATGTTGCAGCAGCAGCTCGACAGGTTATTATGCGAGCCAATATTTGTCAGGCTAGAAAGTCAATAGTATTTTTCGATACAAGTACGTAAAGGCGGCTATGCCGCACAGCGAGTGTGAAGGCGTAGTACGAGCACGAAGTCTCGTCTTCGGCTCGCCTCCGACTCGACTATGCGCCTCTACACGAGTGGCATTGCTGCGTTTCGCACATGTGTCGGACGCTATTTTTTGCAACACCTACATCGAGAGTTCTGTTTTATGCCGTCTACGGGCACCGGAAAAATCTTTTAAACACTGGTGCGCTTTTAAACATGGTGTGAGAAAGTTTTCTGGCACTAGTGTTTAAGAGACGTTTTAAGTGCCTATAGACGGTGCACAAAACAAGATTTTTAATGTGGGTGTTGCAAAAAGAAATTTTTCTCATGTACGGTTCACTTTGGACTTGTCGTATATTTACTTGAATATAGTTATCAGAATATTGCGGTTCCATACCAATATTTGCAATTAGATCTCATATGGTATTAGGTACTATTATTACGAATAATCCAATAACTTGGCATTATATATCATGATTTTGCAATTAATGCGCGAGGTGTCCATTTCAGAAACGGTGTCGACGGTAAGGAATGCATAATGCGAGGAATTTGCGAGGCTGCTGAGACTCCACTTCAGGAAGAAGGCCTGGTTGGAGAACTTCTTCATCTTCTATTAACGTGGGTGGACAGTTTTTTATCACATTCATTCCATACGGAAAATTCCAGTAGCCTGAAGCCGACAAATTAGAGTTGTGATGATAAGTCATTGTTGATTTTGTTTCAGACCTGATTACGGTGGCGATACTTCTTTAGGCGAAGAATACATGGATGCAAAAAAAGCTGGACTGCGAGGAGAAGACTGCATGGAACTATTCCCAGGGTGCCCAGAAGGCCATGGGATACTTGATCACGTATCAACGATAAAATATGTGAAATGAATGTATAGCCCTTAGCCCTTCTTGATTTCTTCGAATATTGTCTGAAATTTGTGTCATAAATTTTACGAGAATCGTATAAATAAAACTTGCCTAATTCTAGGCGTTTATCTCCGTGGTCAAGATCTTTCTTGGTTGACCTCGAAAGATGGTCATCTTACAGGGTACAACATCTGCTCCATAACATGGACACTATAGGGTCATATCCTGCCTCTATGTAGCCATTTCCGGTCATTTTTTTCACAGACACGTTGCGACAACATCGTCGAAAACTTTACCGAATTTCTTGGTCGTTCAGGATAAAGAACGGGAAAGTTTCACGGACACCGTAACAACCGCCGCGCCGGTAGATACTCTTTAACAAGGATAAAACTTCTCGAAAATATTTGCCAACTTTGATCGTTTTATGGTTACGCCTGAACTTGGCTTGAACACTGCTATACAAGTACGTGTAGGTATAAATACCATATCTAGATAGTATATGTATTACCGTATTGTATTGACAGCCGAAATGGGACGTAAATTTCGCGTTAAAAAGAAGATTAGCGTTTCTTTGCTAACGTAAGGCGACTGCTCAGTCCTTTTGCGCGCGATCTTGCCTTCTAATTGATTTATTACTTCGATACCTTTGTCTTCGCAATTCAAAATAACGGAGGGTCATAACGATGTATTAAAAAAAACTCTTAGTCATCATCCAACCGTCAGGATACTCGTAATTTCCAATAAATACTCGATTGTAAAGGTAAGTGCATGAAGAAATATACTTAGCACTCTTTGCCAGACGTATAACACATTGAGGCGATAGGTTCAGCGGCCAAGAGCCCGAGGCGTTAATGGCTCTGGCAAACGTGACAGATTCCTGTAGTTTGGTCACTTATTTTCGTGCGTTGACGTTGAAAGGTCACTAAACTATCATTGAAAAGGTAATCCGGTTCATGCGGATCAACAGCATCTTAGGACCAGTTTAGAGTTTGCTCAAAGTGTAGGCAAATAGAAGGGAAGAAGTTAGAATAGAGACGAGATACGGGAGACTGGGCGGAATAAATTCGAATCATTCCGAACGGGTCCGTCGAATAGATTTGCGTAAAATTGCCCTGGTAAGTCCGTCCAATTAAATTAAGCAGCCAGTGTATTTCTCATGGAATTAACGTTTACTGCTGCTAGGCGCTAATTGGTGCACCGGAAACCGCAGTAACCCCGAGACAAATCGACCTCTCCCTGAAACTCTCCGAAAGTCAAAACTAATTTAACTAATTCTGGTTCAACGCTAGATTCTTGTATACGTATACACTTATATACAAACGGTGGTATAGGAATAGGAAAGTCATTCAGTTAGTTATGAAGCTCGTAGTCTGGACGGTTCTGCTTCTCTTGATCCTGGCGGTTCTTACATCAGCCCAGAAGATCAGAGCTAAGAGACTAGTGGGGATTCGAAAAGGCTCAAGATTCTATGTGAGTATCAGTGTCAACTAATCGATTAGTTATGTCATTCGTATCAGCGTGTTCAAGATTTTATTTGAGACCTTGATCTGGTGAATGTTTCTACTTTCAATTTGCATCGTTTTTGCAATTATTCGAGGCGTATATCTCAATAGATGTTTGGTAATGATTTTTCAGCTCAGGATGAACTTCAAGGACACTATTCTGGAGGCTACAACCATCTTTACCCACGCAGCTGGATTCAAAGTGACCTGGGAAGTTCCAGAGGGTAAATTTCCGAAAAGATCAATTAGATCACTGCACGACGATGTTGAATTTTTGTTCGACAGGTAATTCGATTATTTGTTTGAATTTGAGTGATGTAAGAATGCTACGTTTTGTTTCTGATCGATGAAAAATCTCGACTACCTAGTTCGCAGTTAAAGAAGTAATGGTTTCGTTCTGTTTTCCTTTTTTCTTTTTTTCTTCTTTCATCATTCTTGCGGACAAATAATACTTGAATGTCCTAGAACGAGCGAATTTCGTGGAGCCATGGAAAAAGTTTGCTCCGTTTTTTTTCTTCATATTTTTAGTGCCAAGGGGGTTGGCTGGTGAGTCGGACTAAAGGGAGAATTGTTTGTTTCCCATTGTTCTTCAAAGCACCGTTAGTAATATCCCAGCCAGACACCGCGATATGGAGAAAAGTTGAGCTAACTAAGGAAAAACAAAACCTTTACGGTATAGAAGAAAAGCTCAGCACCAGTTAACGCTTGTCGTAATTAAAAATTCTTCTCGTAAATGTCTTAGAATCATTCACGTCAATCGCTAATCGTGAAGCATAAAAACTTGCAAATTACGACATTTCGATTTTGAGTTACAACACTTCGTTGAAATTCAAGTTCGACTTCTCATTTCCGCTGTACGAGACCGTCTCATTCATACCAAAACAGTTTCATACGTATTTGAAGAGATAATGAGGTACGGGACTTCTTTTGTCGTAGAAATAACTCTTGGTAGTTGACAGTTCTCTGACGAGTTTCTACGCGCATTCGTTTCTCATCTGGTCACAGTTATACTCTATTTGTTATAGAAATGAGATAATTTCCATCACAAGTAAATTTTTCATCTCACAGCTGCCACAACGTATGAGAAAAATTATAGAACCGACATTTATTCAACCTAAAATATGAATTTTTTTCAGACATGGTTTTGATGGAAAATCTTGCCTTTTGAATAACATTTGTCAGGCCACGGAATACGTCAGTCAAAGAAGCGGTGTCGTGGCAAAGATTCTTAGATTACTTCTGAGGTTGGTCAGAAAAATATCACACATAGGTCCAAGACGTTAGAAACATGAAATTATATCCTGTAATCTATCATTTCAGAGAATCGAATGAAGGTAACGATACATCTATCCTGGACCCGTTCAGCTGTGAAGACTATAAAAGTATTTGTCCGTTGGATTTTACTGGTATAAACACATACTTAGAATAACAAAACGCGACTTCATTTAACTTTACAAACCCTGCAGAGATGTCCACCAACATATTCTAAGCAAATAATTTGAATAAATTATTCAGCATGTCTGGTTTTAGATTGACACTATTTTCACACTGCGTATAATAAAGCGTTCATCCGTCCACGTTATAATAAATTGTTATTTATTTCACATACCCATAATAAAAATTGAATAGACGTATATGTAGTTACTTGTGTAGAAAATTCATTCAAACATGGATTAACTGCTGTATGCAATTGAATGTTCGTCATTTTTCAAATTCATATGGAACTATTTAGAGAATATAGATGAAATTTATCGAGATACTCGAATCTGATTCTCTTGGATAAACTATCATTCGTGTTTCGAAACAGCTCTTGCCTGCCTACTGCATCAATTATGAGAAAATATCAACTCGTATGGAAGTATTGTATTTGTCCCGTGGTTAGGAGAGCGGAGTGTTCAGTACCTGAGAATCAGTGCATTCGGTGCTGTCAACGCGGATGTTTCTTTAAGTTAAAGCCACCCATGAGCCAGTGATTTCGAATTTAATACATTTTATTCGATTTTTAAACGTTGTGTTCTATACGGATATCTGTCTCCGTCAGTTTAAACGTCGATACAATTCGCCTGTGTTTGATAAATTGCCGTTGGATTTTGCACCAGATCAAACAACCATTAGTGTAACCCTGAAGCCCGTTGTTGAATCAACAAATTACCAACTAAATGTAAAAAAAATGTAGACGAGTCAAACAACCGTTGGATTCCATCGGTTTTCTCAGTAGCATAGGACTGAGGCACCAAACCTCCACGATTGATACTATATATACGATTCGAGTAATTTCCGTGTTCCTGTTTATCATCCGATAGGAAGACTGAAGGTAAGAACAATATTCTGCAGTTATAGAACCATTAAACGAAAGAAATAACGCAATAACTGTTTGACGGAATATATGTTGACCTGTTATAGATGACTTTACAGTTCTTTGGTTTACTTTGCACTATGATTTGTCTGAACTTCGTGTTCGTCAGTTCCACCGACTTGAATCAAAACTGTACGGAAGTGGACACGGGAAGAGTTCTATCCAGGCGAAAAAGATATCTGATATTTCCACAGGGTAGTAACATACAGGTAAAAAACTTTGCCGACTTCACGTATATCAAGCTGTTGTTCGTTCAACTTTAACTTTGTTTTATAGTTAGTATACTGTCTCACGATCGGTGCCTATGGCAGGGACGGAGATTTGGTAGTGGGTTTGACAGCTGCCATGGCTTGGGCATTACCAACTGAAGTGGACAAGAAAGCGATCGACCTTTTGCATAGACGAAGTCGGAGTATCTGGTACCCAAAGATGGAAGCATTTCTAAGCTCGTACGTATCGATTTTACATTTATTCTTTATTGTTATTGAAATTGAAATTGTTGCCGTGGCAAACGAGTGGCTAACGAAATAAGCCGTACATCTATTCCCGGCCGCACGTTGTTATAAAAAATGTACTTTGCTTAAAAGCTCCTGGGACTTGTGGATTTTATTATTCATACAGCACGCGGTGTCTCCTCAACCCGGGTAACAAATGCAGGTCACATTTCGTTAGTCGCTATGCCACGTTTGGTCTGAACCTAATAGTAGTTATAACTGGGTACCGTTTTATGTTTTTGCGGTATTTAACCCAGGCAATTCACAAGCAATTTCAAACCGCTTGCGGATTTATATAATTGCCATTTTCCGCAGGCCAAAGAATTTCTAGAAATTGATCAAATTTATGTACATTATTTATTCCTTTTCACACAATATATATGCCTTAGCAATGTTCCCAGCATATCAAACTAAGGGATTTCCTTTCCTGATCGAAAATTATTGGCTATAAAAAGAAATCTCGCTTATTGCACTTTACAGAACCGGAGTAGACGGACGTTCCTGCGTGTTGAAGGCACTCTGTGAAGCCGGAAGGCGGAAAAAGTCGGATATCGGGCAAGGGACCTTCGTGCAGGAAGTTCTGCATGCTGCATTCACGTAAGTACCTACACCAGTGCTAGGAATAAGTTTGAAATATATAGATCCGTCGAATTTATTTCAAGTTTGAAAGTCGAAGTATCAGATGTCTCCCCGTCAAGATAGGAAATAACAATCCATCTTAGCTCAGAGTTTTGGAAAGTTGATAAAAATGAGTATGGGCAAATAATTCGACGAATAACGATCACGATCAAAGGGATACGATATCATTTTTTTTTACTTTATAAAACTTTTCTCCCTTCTTCAAACCACCCTTTATACGCGGCATAACTACGCCCATTCAGAGTTAGATCTCTGAAAATGATGTGCGTGAAGAACGTTTGTTTACCTCCCTAGCAGCTAGAATGGGCAGTGGCTGTATACCATATACTACCCAAGGATGGTATTATTATTCATTGTTATGCTTAGATGTTGTTTATATTTCTGCTTCTTTTTTTTTTTTTTTTTCTTTTTTCTTTCTCTTCTTCTTCTCTTTCGTGAGAGTACAACGCAAATATTTATCTACCCGCGAGACGAAGCCAAAAGTTCCGGTCTTTATTTAACCTCGTGAATCGCGAGTATCTTGATATGATAAATCCAACTTTGATGGGTTGCCATAGGGCTGTAAATTGTTCATGTGAAAATTTCTCAACCACCCCTCTTGGAATCTGGAATTGATTAACGATTATTTTTCTCGAACCTTTACTCACAGCAGAAGTTCAAAGTACAATACGACAAGCGTATTTGTTTCAGTTCACCGGAAACTTTTGCCCAATTTCTTCAATCGGAAAGTTTTTCAGAATTTATAGCAGAAATAATTATTTTATACACGGTGTAATTGAAGAACAAAAATTCATAATATCGTTTATGTTAATAGCTTGCCAAATGATGGTACGAAATTCGAATCCATGGAACACCAGATTTACGACTACGCCCACTCGACTCAAGAAGATTGTGCGAAACTGTATCCAACATGCGCACATTCAATATACAAAGTTGATTTCTGAACATTGACCATTTGTTGTATATATCTACAGTAATCAGTGGTCAGGGTTTGATCCCTAACAGAAAGTTACCCATTTGACATATTTAATGAAGAACTTGCCGCAAACTTAATCAAAGTAATTTCCCTGAATTATTAATGATTTAAGTTTGTACTGCAAATTTAAATAACTCATTAATCTTGTTGGCAACTTGTTCATTATTCTTGTTCAAGAGAATATTATACCATGTATTCCTGTATGCTCAATGGCCAGTCTATGATAATTTTTTTTAAGAGAGATACTGCAGTTTGAAAAATATTCGAATCAAAATCTCGAGGCTTTTAGAAATATTAAAAGAATTTATTTGGGCTCGTAAATCATGATGTGATGTATTACTAATATATAAGGAGTAGTAATAAAATTATTTTATTAGACAGTCTCCTCAATTTCATTATCCATTATTCAGTAGTCCTCTAGCACAGTATAATTGGACCGTATATTCCTTCCTGTTTCGCATTTGGATAGCGGTAGGCAGTCGACTGATAAAACAGTAATTACCTTCTGTGATGCCTACCCAGTTTATTGGTCAAATTACTGTCGCGTTGTCACGTCGCGCAGACAACGGGATTGCGCGAAAAATCCAACACTGGCCTTAGTTCAATTTATTGAACCAACAAGCACAGATCCAATTAAATTTGTTTAATTAAGAGAATTGGCAACCATATTGTCTCGGAACCAACCATCGTATCAACAGGCATCAAACCGTAGAATTAATTTAATATAACTTTACGTTTTCAGCCTTGTTTTCAAGTTGATTTTCGATATTAAGTATATACCTACGTTCGACTTATTCACATTATTTAATGGACATTCTCGGGTACATAAATCTCGCAATTAGTTAAATTTTTATTAATCAAATGTCTTTAATTGATATCTCATTTATTTGCTATACAATTACGTATAGTGATATAATATGACTTCAAATATTATTTTCAAATTGAACCAAATTTTTTTCTGGTAAATGATTCACTTTACATAACTGTCCAGGTATATGATGTATATGTGTGTGTTTCAAGGAAGGTTGCTTTATTGTTAGAGTGATTAACAGAGTAACACCAATATGACGGAGGTATGGTACCGTTGCAACTGTCTCACCTACATCCGTCATCCTTTAGTAACCAAGCTCTCTCTGACAAACGAAGCTGTCCATATACTAGTCTGTTGTTACGATAAAAAGTTTTGCGCAATTCATAAAGCACACAGAAGCTGCTGGTTGATATAATGACGTACCAAAAATTATCCGGCTCTCTAATATTGCTGATATTATTTGTAGAACTTTGCACATCGACGAGTGTTTCCTTTATTAACAATACAGACACGCGTTTAAAACGTGAATTAGGAAAAGCTGGAACTCCCTATCGATTTCTCATTTTCCCAGAGGGTAGCAATGTCCAGGTACGATTATTTACAATATCTTAATTGAGCTTGAATTCTAGGTACGTAACAGAAATTCATTATTAGTATAAATAACTAACTCTCATGAATTTTTATACGAATCTACCTCGCACAATTTCTTCATTAATCGTAAATTTTCAACCACATTTTTTTCTATAAAATTATTTCACAAACTATACAGTTAATTTACTGCATGACAATCGGCACCTACGCTAAACCTCAAGGTATATTTACCATGGGGGTTACAGCTGGTCTGGCTTGGCAATTACCTCACGAGGATAGTGAGCGGGAGAGAAAACCGGCGGAAGTTTATCATCGTAGGAGTAGACGGGAATTATATCCGAAAATAGAAATGATGCTGAAGGCGTAAGTTTACAGAACTTCTATTATTTCGTAAAGTACACTACCATAGCCGTAATCCATTATATCTGAAAGAAAGTGCTTTCGCACTTGGCAGTCGCTTTTGCGTGGCCTTATACAGTGTGCATATTTGATTATTCTCGAAGACATATATGAATAATGTCGTTTTCAAGAAATCTAATTCTAAGCCAGGGTGGCCACAGCGTTAAAAGGTTGACCTTGAAAGTCAAGACGTACTTACACGAGGAGACGAGTACCTCTGGTGGGTACTTCTTCACACTCCAGGTTTCTCTGAAGTTTGTCCCCAAAGAGGAGATTGGTGTAGGGTAGAGGGAAGAGCCTTGGCGTCCCACACCTTTGTATTCGTAATTTTCGTTCAACTGCTTTGTGTAAAATAGGCTCAAAACACCTGTCCACTTGATATTCTGACAGGCGTACGTCCCCACCCTACTTGAGCGAGTGTCTACACTTTTGGTGCGCGCTCCCTTCAATCTAAAGTGTGACTGTAAGGTGCAGAAAGGACCTTTTGTAACTGCTTTACTCTTATAACGGCAATTTCACATTTACAGACAAGGAAAAGACGGCAAAGCCTGCGTCCTTAAAGCCCTTTGCAAGGCTGGTAGGCGAAACATCACAGAGATTGGCAAAGGATCCTTTATGCAAGAAATGATGCACTCGATATTTACGTGAGTCCCTTAAAGTTTCGTCATTTTGTCATTTCAGTCGATGTTTTCAAACCATTTCATAATTCATAACCTTTGACCAATTTTCCTCGGTCATATTCCGTAACTCAACGTCCGCTTATTCCTGTAGATTACCGCAAGGATCGTTTCACGAGGATCCTAAGACCCAGTACGAAAGAGCGCACTTGGAGTCAGACGAGGACTGTGACCAACTGTATCCCACTTGTCTTGAGAACATATGAAAGAAGATTTTCCCCGGCTTTCTCACATGCTACAATGCGCTTAGACCACACTTCGTTAGCTTATAAATCTAACAAGTTGTTACGAAAGGTGCTTATACCCTCGCACCACAGATTTATTAGCAAAGATCAGTAAAAGAAATAAAAATTTTCGAACTATTATAGTCTACACGGTTTTTCATTCGTTCTTTCCACAACTGAATCATTGAAAGAAAAGAAAGAAAAAAAATTTCCTTCCCACACTTTATTTCAGACACAAACAACTATAATGGGAATAATTTAGGAGATCATCTCTTCGTCGCCAACTATAAGACTTTACTTCTTCTTTTCTGGGTGACTCTCGTATGTATTTATGTAGATCTTGGCAAAATCCTTTACAGACGAACTAACAACCATAATAGGTACGTAATGCTGATATGTGATAATTTTTTAACTTTTTAACATAAATTCCATTTAATTATTCACCTATACTATCACGATGGCGATTAACGTGATTATTTTCATCCCACGAAATGAGCTGTGTTTAATATTTAACTGTCAGGGCAGAGTTTTTATCCGGTATTATAAGTGCCACGAACCACTCGATCTGAAACAAACCCTCGTTCGAGGGACGACGGGGCTTGGAAACGCAAAAGGGAAGGGAAGGGTTAATGGGGTGCAATAAGGGAAGGAAAGAGAGAAAATTAGTGGTTCTTATACCCTAAATTAATTCTAATGAATTGCCCGACTTATAGGTTGGGGAAAAGCGGTGCGAAAAATTGTGAAGCACATACCGAACGAATCTAAAGTTTAAAAATAGAAAATCGGACAGCTTCTACTGGGGCTGCAGTTTCAGAAATGTTGCAATATCTCAATCCGTTTGTATGGCTAAGATGTTTAATTAGAATCCTGAAGAAATGGGAATGTCAAGATCATGTCGTAAATGGAGATATCTCCAGTCTTGATCCTACGAGCTAATCAATGTCAAGAAAATGTCAACTATGTATAAAACGATGCAAAGTAGGTAATAAATCAGTTTTCCTGAATTTATATCACATGGTAGACTGTGTAAGATGCTATTATGCAGAAAAAACGTTTACTATACGTATTTTGGAGTAATATTGCAAAGAAACTTTCAACTGTACCTCGCGTTTGTATTTGCAACGAAAGAGAATCATTAATGTGATATGTTTTATCATAATTGAGTTGATTTGATCAAGGAAATTTCAGAGAAATTTGTAGATAAAAATGCAGGAAATCACTATTATAATCAAGATTGCAGAGTTAATGGCGGTTGGTTAACGTCGTTCTTTTGTTTGACGTTGAAATGTCCGTGTTCGATGAGTCTACGCCGAGGGACATAATCAGGAAAATGAAATCCCGATGACGACCGAGAATTTGTATGAAAAAAGCAGTTCCATATTTCAGAGTTACGGAAATGTGATTCAATAGATTACGAATCAGATTCAAGACTATTTATGATCAGACAGAGCAAAATACGTACAATCTGAACTTTTAGTTAAATGGAGTGGATTAATTTGTTGAAAACTCAGAAAAAAGGTACAGTAAATAAACGAGACCTTCCAAACGTCCGTTACGTCAGAAATAGTGGGAATCCTTAACCGATATGTTAACTGAAAGGTTAAACACTTGGCGCCCCAGACAGAATGGACAGTATAGGTATAAAAACGAAAGAGATTTGTGGTGGGTCTCCGAGAGCGACGCTAAGACGCCTGTTTTCATTTCTGTCGCATAAACGAAGTCACGGTACTGAAATCGACAAGGTTTTCTGGTGAAATGAAAGCTCCTCTATTGTTCGTATTGATTTACACGGCGATCGTCGAGACAGAGGTCCTTTATGAGATGGCTGAAGGAAATTCAACGAGGGCAGATTTGACGAGCAATTGTGACCTTCGCGAACAGGAGAAGGGAGATAAAGTTCTACTGTCCAGGAAGAGGAGATTCCTTACTTTTCCGGAGGGTAGTGCCTTCGCGGTAAGTCAACGCTGAGTACCAGCTTCTGGTAGATTTGTCTGGTGGAGGGTGAGTTTGATCGTCTTGAGTCATTGAGAATTCTTGAGCAACGGACAATGATAAATAATTAGAAAGGGAAATTAGCACGGTGAAGAGCTGCCGTGGAATGTCGTGACTCGAGTGGTGTAATTTAACGGATCTTAATTGCTTAGCCTGAGGGTAATTGTTTAATGGCAAGTTGTTACCTACGCTAGAATAATTTAGAGCTGGTGTCATCTCGCTAAAAATCAACGATTATTTAACCTGAATATAAAACGTAATGATTTTATTGTCAAGAAATCAATCATCCAGTGATACTTTCTTCTCCACTTCTTAGTCGACCCTGTCCGTAGTAAAGGCGCTTCTATACCAACAAACGACACCGACGAACTTTGTCATTGAATATGACGTGATTTGGCCAATTCCTGGCACTATAAGGCCCTACAAAGAGGACGACGACGACGATGCTGATAACCGAATATTCTCCAAAAGAATTGGTAGGCCTTCTCGTTGGCGACTGTACCGTCGCCACAAGAGGGAATTGTACTCCACGTACGAAGCTGCTCTCGACAGGTGAGTCGATGGACATGATTGAGGTTTGTGGTGGTAGTGGTACTGGCGGAAAGGGGAGCTTGCAGAAATAGGAAATCCCTCAAGAGCAATCCTAACCCGGGAAATTGTCCTGATCTTTTCGGTGTTGAGCCTGATGCCTTCGAGATGGAAAACCCCATCTCGTTTCCTCTTCCAAACAATTTGAATAGTCGGTCACCCAAGCAAGGATCTGTCTTTTCCAAGTTGACTTTCCTATTCTGTGTTATGTGCAACATGCATGCACATATTCATTCCATACTTGTTCGTTGAAAAATGCTAGTAGTGATGCTAGTTCAAGTGATTAATTATTCTCATTGTATAATCGCGTCAGTTCTAGCGTGTTTATCATGACGTTCAATGGATTATTTGATCTCAATTTTGTATTCAGTATTTAACGTGTTCGTTGCTGGAAAAGTAACGGCATACTTGCTATCCGCTGAAGTTGTCCAATTAATACTGACATTTCCAATTAACGTTTGTCGGCAAACAAAAAGTATTCGTGATTTATATCAATTGTGATGTTGACCGGCTCGGCACAAAAAAGCATCAAATTAAGCTAAAAAATGTCTAATAAATTCTGATTTTATCGGAAAAATTTGTTCAATTTCTGTATACACGAAGGGAACTACACGTATGGTCGCTTGTGAAGTGTTCACAGACCAATAGGAAATATCAGTGTCAAAGAAGTGAATGCAGTTCAATATTTAGCGATGTTATCATTCGGAAAAATTCGTGTTTTGTTACAGCCAAGGTCTGCCAGGAAAGAAGTGTTTATTGAGGACAATTTGCGAGGCACAAAGCGTTCTTTCACCTCCAGGAGTTTCCTTCGTGGACGATATGCTTAGAATAATTTTAAGGTAAGTGTGAATTTCTTGACAGAAGACCAGGAGTACAAAATAATTGCATCACAGCTCACGTTTGAACACATGTTTGATTCTAGTAATTTCGCGAGGTCAAAAAATGAGGTGGACGAATATGACCTGGCATACAAATCGAAAAAAGACTGTGACGTCAAGTATACGTGTCCATTTTCGATACTAGAACTTCTGTTGTCTTTCGATCAAAATTTGGTTAGCCATACCTGAATTTGGTCCACCTAACGCTGTCTACTTGCATTTCAACCCCATAATGATTCAATAAAAATCTCACAAAAACGTGAAACAGTATTCGTAATCATTTCCATCTTGAAATCCCTGACCTTTGCTTTGTACAATTTTGGGTAGCAAAAAATCACAAAAAAATCTACCCACACAACTCACAAATACATATATTGGTAGGTACGTGTATCGCAATATGTACTTTGCAATTATCAGACATTCTACCCACGCATTCATGTACCGGGTTGAACGTTAATTTCCGAAAGATAAAACTTTCATTTGCTTCCATAATAAAAGATTGTGTTCCGAAATGGACAAGTGATGTGAGTCTCAAATTTCTTGAATCGAATCATATGCCTGTATTTATCTCAGTTATAAGATTATAAGATTCTGATGAAAAAAGAAATGGAAAAAAAAAAAAAAAATTACAAAATGCATCGTGTGTTCTCCGCTACGAAACATCAAACTTTTGTTCGCTAAGAATTTATTCTCACCGAAAATTCGAACCCAGAAATTAAACATTTTTCAATGATTTATTGTTGTCCTACCCAGTAGGCAGGCATATATTTATACAGGCCGAAATGTAACATATGTAGACATATGTTTATATATTCTGTATCTACAGAACTATATCTGGGCTTGACCGTTAAACGGACGCTGGGGCATAACAGTATTGTTCATTAGCTGACCACGAGCTCTAAAAAATGACCTGTTAAGTCTTTACGAAAACATAACCACTGGGTTACTAACTTCCCGCTAATATGGCGGACAGTTTCTGGTTTCTGGTTGAAGTTTAACTGTTTCATACGGCTTAGAGAAGAGCGAAGTGTTGCACCGGTGGCGTCCGACAGTGTTCGTGAGGTTGGTGAGTACCACTTTGAAATTGACTTGAAACGTAGAAATTGACTTGAAACGTTGAAATTGATTTGAAACGTTGAAATTAACCAACCAATCGACCAGAGATTTGCCTGGGGTAGAGCGATTAGAGGATAGAATGAGATATAGTTAGAGATAGGCAGGGTATATTATAGTCTCGCATCTAGGGTAGCGTAACAATGTCATCTTGTGGAAAATTCGGTTTTAATTTCAACATGAGCCCTGAGGTTTTTCACGGTTTTATCAAAGACTCGAGGTATACTTTCTAGAGAGGAAAGTTTTCAAACTTTTCCACCGTATTCAAACTCGAATCAAGCTTCGCCCATGGCTAAACGAGCTCGTGAAATGAAATTTCGTACCAGATCGATATCACTGCCGGCGGTAATTTTCTTTAGTTATCACTGATTCAAGGAGCGCCACTTTTCAAACGTAAAGTGGCGATAACTGCCGAATTTCGTGACTCCAACCTGACAGTCCTTGAAGGGCGTCTTAATGATTAGTCCTTAAAAGCCCGCGATTTTTGTTCAACGATGTCAAAGAGGGGCATATTAATTCACCCGATAACAATCATTGCCTCAAACAACGTTGTATACATTTCACTTTCGTGCTTCAATACGTTTTTGATGAAAAAACACCGGATAGTCTTATCTCACTATAGTCTATAGTATATCGTATATCAATTTCAACAAAGGAAGAACTCATGCGGTGTAATTGTTCACGATGATTATTATTCAATCGACACACATGGATGAATATCGCACGGCTAGCTGGCTCATATGTAGCTGTGATATACACCTATATATCTGATGGAATTGCGAGCGGCGAGAGTGATGCCTTTTCGAGGTATTGAAATCCTGGTAAATTTCTCGTTTGAAAACTCGAGACCATCGCAATAACATCGCTGATTCCCACCGACGTTTGACTTTGATTCGGAGCGATTCAAAGCGAAAAGGGCAGATCGGTGGAGACAAAACGACAGTAAGGAATGTGGAGCAATACTCAACACCCAAGAGCCGTGGGCCCGCGGTCCTGGCTTGGGTCTGTGTAGTACGAAATACGAAATTCAAGATTGATAGGCACTGAGAATTTACAATTCGTTTCGCCGCTCTTTCTTCGTTTTACGGAAATCCCATCCCTCTATTCCGCGTGTTTACAGTCGGCATGGTTTTGTATGTATGTAGGTAGGAAATCGCGAGCGTGTCTGTTCGAGGATAAACTATAGAGCTGGTACGTTACAACACGTATTGGTTTCGCTCAAGACTAATGTCGACAGTTACCAAGATTTCGAGGGATCGACTCTTGTGCTTTTTCGTGCTTTCGCTAAGCCCTTTGTCTTTGTATATTTAGAAGAACTGGAACTATAGCCAGGCCATAAAATACGCCTCAGTTAAGAATTATATGACCTCTTTCGTTTCTTTGCCAGCTATATCGAACTCGTTTTTATACAGGCAAACATGACGAGAACTGGAACGATATTTATTCTCTTTGGAATTTTCAATATCATTTTCGTTGCCTCAGTCGACAGTGGTGGGGACAAGCTTCTTTCGAGGAAAAAACGTTACGTAGTATTTCCAGAAGGCTCCAGTTTTTCCGTAAGTCAATCTTTCCTCCATACTAATCAAATTATACACGTTTATCCTTTGATGACTTTCATGAAAAATTCAGATCGCTCTTTGCATGACCGTGCATACTATCACATCCGACAATATTTTTACGGAAGGCCTCAATTGGGGTGTATCCTACGATCTACCCAACGAAAGCAACCCTGACCTAACACGACTCCTGCAGTTCAGATCAGATAAACTTCCCCCGAGTAAATACGTCTACAAGGATCCGAAGAAGAACCACATCAACGATCTCAAGTATTCTAGCTGGAATAATGACAGGAACTACTACGTTGCCAGTCCGAAGCGGTACTTCAAATCGGAGAAAAATTACGTCCACAGAAGACACAGGAGGGATCTATACCAAAAGTTGGAAGTTATTATGGACGCGTACGTAAAAATATATCTTTTTTCATATGTCTTATGGTGGGACAGAAATTTTATGAGTATACGCAGATTCATCTATTCACACCTGATATTTTCGTTCAGGGTTTTAATCAAGGAAAACTTTTCAGCGCAAAACGCGATGGCGAACTTTTTAAATTGATTTCGAGAACATTTATGTCCAGGATGAGGAACATCACCGTCAAAGTTTGACAGATAATATACCTATAGATTCACGTCTAAGGTGGTTTAAAAATATGTAGGCGTCACTAGAAATATCACCTCTTTTTTTTACGGACAGAAATGTTAGTTTATTGATTAAACTTTGACATTAATTACAGACTTATTACGACATCTATCAAAGGATTAGTCAACAAATCTGGACTCGTTAACTCAAAGCTTCACCCTTTGCCATTTTTAACGTACTATACGTTTTGATGAAGAATTTTTATTCAACAGCACGATAATCGTCTTTCGATCACGGCTGATGATTTCACATCGACTAAGTAATTTCAGGCCCCGGGTGTCATTTGATTCTCTTTAATAAAATCAATAACAGAGAAAATATCTCTATAGCCGGGTAATTGAAAGGTGCTTTGCGCCGAGAAGGTGGACGACAGTGAATGATAGTTTCCAAGCTATGCATTTTAATCAGGTTCCGCGACGCTTTTCACTCATGACACGAAATTGCCGGCGCTTGGTCCTTTGGTGTTCGATTGAATTTGTGAAGTGGCGATGCCAAACGGTAAAATTTGAATTTTGACGCTTCGTCTTTTTAAATTGGTTTGTCATTAAGCCGTGAAGCCTTCAAACTGTAATCCTCCCAATGCAAATCTTCTTAATTGTTTTACTAAAGCTGTGACTATGCGGCACGAAATATTTCATCACATTTTCAGCCTCGATATGTTGTAGTATTATATAAAGTAATTCACACCTTGAGACAAGACACATAAAATTTCATCTTTAAATCGACAGGTATGAGATTATTTGAGAATGAACAGTAATCGAAAGAGGACCGGAAAAGGCGATTTGAATATCGTGTACATTTCTGTTAACAGAACAAATCAAGTTTGGAATGAACTCCCTTTTTCCTTTTTCGTGAAGTTGATAGAACAATGAAATTCGAATTCGATTTATCGGTGTTTTTATTCCGTGAGAATTTCCTTTTGTACTGCACCGAAGCTGATACCTGTAAATATGTATATTGAAAAAATAATTTAATCATTTTGTAAATATTCATGAATTTCGCGTAAGCTGACACAGCCACACGTGACACGTGACACGTGAAGGGTGATGGGTGAAAATAAATTTTCATTGAAAAATAAAAGAATTACTCAGCCGAAGGGTGGGCTGGAATTCGATCAATCGGGCGTTCCCACGTATACTATACCATGCACAGAGCCATCGGCGAAAGCTCGCTTGGTGTAATTAATGACTCGAAAGGGAAATCAAAGATATGCCTAGAGGTCTTTTCCGCTCGTTTCGATTTACAGGCAACAATTGAGCCCCGCAATACGACAGGATTTCTCAAAGTTGCCCTTTGTGCGCTTGGGCGTGGCTCGAGGGCAGTTCGTTTGTGCGAAAAAAAAAGTCTAAAGCGAAGGAAGACTGCCTTTAAGCGTCGACCCTAGAAACGACCTTATTTCGGGGAACAAGGTCCGGGCGAAAATAATCAACCCTCCCCACGGCGAGAATAAATCTGGCTATAGCCGAGAATAGAGGAAACTATTTCCCGTAGACGGTGGCCCTAGTGGAAGGAATAAATGGCCTGCCAACCGTGTTCAGAAACAGTCTCTCGCGGCGCCGTTCCCTTCCTTTACCCCACTTCCGCAGCTCGCCTTCCTTCAACGGCGACCACCACCCCCTAAGCGTCCCAACGCCCTCGACCGCACCAACCACCCGGACAACTTTGGGACGCTGTTGCAATACCACTGCATCCAACGGTCTGAATTCTAAACGCTACTTATAGTTAGTGGTAAAAGACCATTGTCTCAGACCCCGTGGATGGGGTATGTTGGTACTATGCAAAAATTTCATCAAGTAAAAATGCTGGCCTTCGGCGCATATTTCTGTTACATTTCGTTTATGGTGTCTTTTAGGAAATGGTTGATTGGTCAAAGAATTCAATGAGAGATTCCACATCCGAATGGTTTTCTTTGGGATCATTCTATGAACCGTGGCTGTACATTTGTGAAATGTAATAGGGGGTAGCCCAAAAGAGGGTTCGCTTAGGAAAGTCTGACTTTCTCAGTGGGTATCTTGAAAAATTGTATCGCATGATATGAGAGAAAGATAGACTCAATTCAAGCACATTGAGAGATAACTATGAAATTTTTATGCTCAATGCAAAGAGATTCAAAAAAATAAGAGTACCAATGACGAAAAAGTTTATTTTATCTTATAAATCTCTGATTGTGACACCAAAATTATAAGAAACAGTTAGCATACAGTTGAAATAATCTTAATATTCATTTGATCGAATGAATCTCGATTGTGTTGATGTACCTAATTGAATGTAAAATAGAAATTTTTGATTTAATTAAGTTTATTGTTGGTGATTATGGGAAAAAATTCAAGGAAAAAGAAACTATTCTATTACTGGAAATTACGGGGATGAAAGTATCTCAATAATTCAGATACGAGAACTTCTATAAGCTATCCTTGATCAGAAATTCGAAGTTTAAAAAAATCTCGAACCTTGGATTGGTTGGGTTGGGAGTGATAAGGAAAATTGGTGGTGAGCCTGTACTCTTTATCCATCAGAGTTGAAGATCCGAACTGAATTAAAAGCAAATGTTATGTTGTACAAGTGTATATATATGTAAATCGTCTTATAATTTTTACGATCGTTATATGATCATAACTTAAAAAAAATGTAAGTTTGAAATAACTTCGGCGAAGTATTGTCGAGTAAATTGCTTGCGTTCACTCAGTGTTGGCGAATTTTTTCTTTCTACTTTTTTGCCGATCGATGCCTATGTATATGTTTAATCAACTGACGTCGCCTCGGTCGCAACGAATCGCACCGCAGGGACAGCTTTGTTTGAATTCGCAAACATCATCAAGTTCCAAGTGTAATCGAGATTCGTACAGATACGTGACACTCGACGTGAAACGGAGAAAATCACCTAGGAATCTCACCAATTCGCAAACGAATTACGAAGCGGGAAATAAGTTTTTCAAATCTCTAATTTTCCCTGAAGATAACATGATCGCAGTTAAGCACATCTTCGGTTCCCAGATTCGTATATATATACCAGCGTGCAATCACAAATAACCAGACTCAGAATCAGCTCAACTTGATCCGGACCAATCTGATCTATGAGCTTTATCCCTTTTGACGGTTGAATTTCGAGGGATGTGGGTTTGTCGATGAGAGGAAGGAAATTGACATAAGACGATTGCAAAATTATCTTTGCTAATTCAATCTACGTATATCAATAACGATATCACGATTCGTGGCTTCTCTCGCGATCCTTTCCATAGTTCAAAGTCTCCGACACCCGATTCTACGGAACCACTCTCGTCGAGAGAAGACGAGTGCTTAGAATTAATGGGTCACATTTACCGGGATTGCCGATTCTAAACTCCAATTTAAACCACCGTCTGGCTGTTACAAGTTTTTGGGAAATCATGCGAATCAGGATAATATCCACATGTAATGGCGTTGTTCAAGGAACTGCTTAAATTAGAGGTTTGAAGATTATACCGTTTACAGTCGGAGGTTAGAGGAATAATACCTACTACCTACTCGACCTACCCTGATACTCAAACTCTGTCGCGAATTAAATCGTTCTTATCCCCGGGGCTCTTGCCTAACGATTCGGGATAATAAATGGAAAGGATGGAATAATCATTGATAGAAATTTGAACATTTTGGCACAGCATCGTTTGCCTATGTCTCGACTGGCTGGACCTCTGATCTCATTATCTTACCTACCATTCATTCCACGGATCGGTATACAGTGTAAACGATTTCTGAATGTGATATTGGCGCAGTACTTGACGGTTGAATAAATTTACATTTATTTATTTACAGAATGGGATTCGACGGAAGAACTTGCGTCTTGCGCGCCCTTTGCGAAGCTTCACAGCGACTGATGCCTCAAGGAAATACTCTGATTGAAGAAATGATGAGAATTGCTTTTTCGTAAGTCATATAAAAAAAGTTCAATATTTATCTACCGTACATGATAATAATTATACTCACACAGCTAAATAAACACAGTCATAGCTGAATAGCTTCAATTCCTAAATCGGTAATCATGTGGAGGTCCGATGGATTCCGAAGGATGACCTGATTCATTATTTCGAATAACGCGAACCTAGATAACATGGGTCAGCGTCTTTCCGTTCATAAATGGTTTGCTTTAGCTGTGAAGCGACCCCTTTTCATTTGTGAGTCAAGGAGATCGTTATAACTTCGCGTCAAAAGACTATAGGAAGACTGAAAGCTCGATCTTCGAAGAGTATATATATTGATAGAATAAAAAACCAACTTTCATCACGCCATCAAAAGCATATATTCAATGGGTAACAAGTTTACCGTAACTCTGAGGCCCTGTGGAATTTAATTCCACCCTGCTTATAATACAAACCCCTCATCCCTAAATTGCTGCCTTTCGAGAGGGCGTTTATTCTGAGAATTTTAACAAAGAAGAAGACGGAGAGAGGAAGAATAAAGAAAAATAATCTAGCGAACGGTGTACTAGAGTTGAAATCAAGGGCTCTAATCTTATTCTCCTAGCTATAGAATTGTAGGGAAAATGGAGTTGTCTCCTTTGGAATGGTACGTTCTCGTGATTTAATTAACTCTTTGAGTTAATTATTATAAATTGAAAGTAGCATCGTAGGCTGCACCGTAAAAGGCAAATTGAAAGTAACCCTTCTGCCTGAAACATCACACGGCAATATCCATTGAGCTTCGCGAATTGCCAGACATTTCGCATCCTGCTTGGCCAACCCCGCCCCAACCCCCGGAGGCATACGCGATCGCTAGGATCTGTACACGAGACAGACAGACAGATGGACGGATGAAACTGAGATATTGCTCGATATTAGACGCCTCAGGCACCGAGTATCACGCCACCGAGGCAATCGCCGATATTTCAACGCGGTTCAGCCTCGATTTATCCGCGACGTCGCGTCAAACAATTCCCTCCCTTCAAGCCACTCTTCGTCAAAGAATTTTTCTTGAAAATACTTTCGTAGGAATGAGAACGAAGAAGAAAAAAAAAAAAAAAATAAAAAAACAGCTGACTTTTTTGTCCTGGACAATTTTCAGAGATTAGATTTTTTTTATCAAAGTATCTTTATCAGTTAAATTGCTTGGAATGAAAATTAAATCCTTTCTTTCACATTTCTGATAGTATTATACGATCGTGGCTTGGAAAGTGCTGAACTGTTTAATGAACTATTTTACATCTACCATTATCAAATTAACCCCGACTATCACAATATATATGTAATGCATGATAGTTTTGTAGAACTTTGACTGAAAGTAAACTCTGTTTGGTATAGAAAGGATTTTATCCTATTAAAAATTCAATCAACTTTCCGATTTCTCGTCTCTAAAGTATACCTTGACTTATACTGATTGAATTTCGAACCGTCCACATGTATAATATATTAGTCAATCGATTCGACTGCAGGTTTTACGTAACGAAAAATTGGTGATTCGTTGTTTACCAGAAATGTTAGATTTATTTTATTTTTTTTCAGATTACCCATGAAGAAGATCTTCTCCTTTGAGCCTCCAGAACATCATATATACGATGGAGCGCATCGTGCAGGCCATCAGGGACGTGACTGTACGAGAATGTTCCCTGCGTGCAGCTTTTCTTTGATTGATATGGCGCTCGGAAATTACAACAGTCCTGGGCCCAATTATGGCCAGGTTCCTGGCAACAATGGGAAAGTCGGTGAAATGGTAAATTCCAACACGGAAATGCCGAGTGGAAAATACAACATGAAATGAAATTGAGTGAAACCCGCGCAAGCTTACCTACCTGCAGCACCAGTAGACTGCAGATTCTCAATTATTTTTCATATTTTGTTTTCAACAGTTCGTATATAGGATTGTAATTGAGCTAGAAGTTGAGATTACCCGATAAAAATTATACCGCATGAAATTGAATTGAACTTTAATCTCTTCCATGTCGTCGACGTTGAAAGTACCCTTTAATTCGGAATAAATAATTAGAGTGAGCACCAGACCACGAGCATTTGTTAATTAATTATATAGACTTGAGAATGGTCGTGCAACTCATCGTGATACCAAACATAGTCCACCTGGCCACTTTGTATAATTATGAAAGTGAAGTATTTTACCAAATGTTATTTCGACTCGACAATGAATATCGCTTCGTAGTGTAGCGTTCTTCAACAATTTTCAAGTGATAATTATATACAATTGTAGAGAATCATTGAAAGATCAACAATTTTCAAAATATGTATAATATCTATATTTACCGTACGATCCAGAGTCTGAATAAAATAACTTTGACTTTATATGACGGTACGAAAACGAATCAAACATGTTAACTCTCCAAAGTACTATATCAGGCAAATTTTACTTTTTCGTTAGAGCTAGAGCTCTGCAGTCTCTGAACAATTAATTGGTACCCATATTACCTACGTACATACCTATAAGGTTTCTGTATTAGCCAACTACTCGCGCATGAGTTAAACTAGTTGAATATAATTAATAACATACGGAATAGGAGAGGAATGGGCGACAGTGCGAAATAATACATGAATGCAGTGCGATTCAAATTTCAAATATTACCATAGTTTAGAACTTTCACTTTTACAATATTTCAGTTAAATAAGCTCATCAAAATTGATTTGATTACAGCACTATCCTCGAAATAATATTGTTTATTTGTTTTTTTTCAAATTGTAAATCATATTTTTCATAGCATAATGCTGTGAGACAATCATCTAAGATTTTCTGTACAAACGTACTGAAACAAACAACATTTTTCCAGACAGTTTGGTAAGTAAGCAAATGAACGACGGTTCAATGACAGATCGATCAAATGCGAAGCTAATTAGCTGTTTGTGAAAATTTGAAAGTAATACAGATGCGTGTTAAAAAAAATTTCTTCCAAAACTGTTTTAAGTCACATTCTCAGCTGTGCATTTACGTATTACATTCTACACGGATATGGATTGTGATTGGGAGACGAATATATTATTGACATACTATTGGTTATTTTTTAAACAATAATTTTAACCGCTCGTTTATTCAATCGTTTTACATACGTGGATAGTGTAGAATGTAGATGTTAGCTTATAAATAAGTTAGTTTATCCATATACAATGTTTAGAGTACTGGTTTTAATTAGATTGATACTTTATACATAGCATTTTTTTTTTCATTTTTTTTTTTTTTTTTTTTTATATCGGGAGCGGAATAATGTGAGGAATAGACGGATTTAAGTGCCATTTGCCCGGACGCCTTGTAGCCTAAAGACATTCACATACCACGTAGGATAATTTTAGGCATGATTTTTGGATTAAAAAGATAAAAAAAAAAAACAAAAACAAAAAAACATAAAAAACGAAAAGTAATACATCTGACGCGAAGTCCCGTTTTACAAAAGAGCTTATATCTTTCGTACCGTAACTCGACGTATTGCGAGGTATTGTAAAGCGTCAAGTTGTAATACAGGATGCCTATCGTCTATATATGCATTGCGATGCCCCGGAGGCATAGATTCTTGGATATATCGTCAAAGGGCATCAAACGTCAAAGGGCAGATGGCAATTGGCGAGACATAACAGACACAGACAACAGACAAACAGACAGACCAGCTTGCGAGAACGTAATTCTCGTTAATTCGTTGTTTATTCAAAACAAGTATTTCCATAATAGATAGACCAATAGTGTGTAATGTTGTGTTATGTACATATGTATATATCTCTTTCATTAAAGCATCGATAATTACCATTACAGTAATGACAATAATCCCAATAATGATAAAAACACCAACAATAATAATAATAATAATAATAATAATAATAATAATAATAATAATAATAATAATAATAATAATAATAATAATAATAATAATAATAATAATAATAATAATAATAATAATAATAATAATAATGATAATGATAATAATAATAATAATAATAATAATAACAATAATAGTAGTAATAATAATGACAACAGTATAACGATAATAATATATATATATACATATATATATATATATATATATATATATATATATATATATATATATATATATATATATGTATATATATATATATAATTAGTCAATTAATACACTAATATGATATTTATGATCATAATCATAATAATAATTGATAATAATTAGAATATTATTCAATTACGTTCTTAGTTAGTGCCAGCCACGGTCTGGCCGACGAAAACTAGACGACGGTCGATCGAGCATTTACCTAACATTTATAGAGTAATCGCTCGTGACAGATTTGTCGTTAATCATAATATTATACGCGTGCGTTTCGGACAATATTAAATATCGTTCCGAAAGCAACATATTTACCTGTTTTTCTCTTTTTTTTTTTTTTTTTTTTTTTTTTATTCATTTGTTCGTTACTTCACACAACTATCATCAAGTTTATTTATCCATGTATATATACTATATATATTCTTTGTTTTAATTTTATTTCTGCGTTTGTTTTCATTTTTGTTTCGTGCAACCACCTCGTTCGTTATTCACACTAATCCAGAGCCGTGTTGCACGCGAACACACAGTGAAAATATTGAGCCGTTTTTAACAGTATAATATGTAGGTAATTTTCAATTTATTACTCAAAGACAGTATAAGAAAATCGCGCAACGGAAGGACAGGTACGAATTTCTTCGTCGTCGCTTTGCCTATATTGCCTATATATATATATATATATATATATATATATATATATATATATATATATATATATATATATATGTATATATATGAGACAAATTCTCTTAACTTTACCGAATTGTGACAGAGAAAACATAAACAACAACAACAATCTGTACTTTCGCAACTATCGTCTTGGCAATATTAAGGGCGGATATTTTAACACCCCTAAACGACGACGAAGACTTCGCTTTCAAAGTCGTATCAATTTTTATTCACACAATATTCTTTTGCCTTTTTGTGAAACGTTTTATGTGCTTCTCGTTGAGTTTTCCTATGGTTTTTTTTTTTTTTTTTTTTTTTTTACTCAATAATTTGGAGATAATCATCAAGAAGCACACCACCTTCTTCTCAAGGTTGAAATTATGATAATGATAACAACAACAACAACAATAAGAATAATAATAATAATTCTAATATTAATAGTCATATTTTGCCAGATCTGTTCACATATCATATAGCAATAAGTAGAATATAATATATGTTGCTGGCTTCCCTGGACGCGTTTTTTTCTTCCAAGATCCGGGACATGGATTACGCCTGTCTATAATCGGTCGATATTACTATCGAGACCAATTCCTTATATTCAACAAAACTATACACTGCGTATTGGCGTTAGGGCTCGAGTTTAACGACAAGCCGAGTAAAGAGGTTCGAATTGAAACGTTCCTTTAATTCTCATCTTTTTTACTACTTCCTATCTTGCATGTATAGCATAACGAAGTCATGCTATATATGACTAACTTTATAATTAGTATAAGTAACAAAGAGTGGAAATTAACCGTACAGATTTGATGAGCGCAAGTTCTTATGCAAAAGGCTTATTAATTCCAACCGACCCCGCTGTCTCTTTATAAATTATCCAATTACACTTTTGAATTAAATAGTACAAGATACGATTCTGTTATGGGTGCCATAATTCTGGAAATGCATTCAGGTTAAACTCAGTCGCGAACGTAAATGGCAGAATATCGCACAATGAGTGGAATTTGAATACAGGATGCATTTCGCAGTAGTACAGTTAAGGCTGATTAAACTTGTCCATGCTTTTACTACTGCCATTTGGTTCACTTACTCTTACAACAACTTGCTTTCATCTAGTACGGTGCATACATTTCGGTACATTCAACTATATGCGTAGAAATAGAAGAGAGCCAAGTAATACTGGCTCGAGGAGTTATTGAGGGAGAAGCTAGTAAGTAGTAGAACCGTAGTTTGGTCAGCCACTGCCTGTTCCCGGGCGCTCCGTGGCGCTTGAATCGTTCAATTTCGATCCGATATTTTGGCAATTAAATTTTCTTCTACACGGAATTAGTTAAGCTACCTGAATGCATACCCCGAGTTATGGCGTTTGTCATTTAGACATTTTTTTTTAAATACTTTTTTAACAAGAATAACGTTAGACTCGGTTGGTGTATGTAGAATAAAATCGTTCGCATTGGTGAGACTTCGGCTGGCAAAATTAGAGTATTGGCACAAATACCGTCGAATAATAAATGAGTAGAAAAAATGTTTAACTTCTAATTACCCGTAATTTAATCGTAACGATATAAATATGGATACGATAATCTATTTGTGTATATTTATTTATATATATATATATATATATATATATATGGTATACATATATTTCTTTTAATCCCCTGATCGCTCGGGAGTAACGAAAAAACATCATCTTCGTATTTTTATACTCAGTTAGCAAGTTATAAAATAGATGTAGGTATAATAGGTAATCGAGAAGAAGCCAAACGTTTGGGAAAATGTTCATCACCCAGACCGGTAAATTGAAGATAAAACTAAAAAATTGGACACCCTACCGCCAAATATCGCAATCACGTCGTAGAAAATGAGGCGTACAAAATGTTTCACATCACGGAACTTCAGTAGCGTGATCCAGGTGTGTACAGAAACCAGCATCCTCGAGGCTGGGTGGTACTCAAGGTAGCTGGCAACAGTAGTAGTCTGATTGTCTTAACAATACTATCAATTTTATTTTAATTAATTATTCGTTATTTTATTTTTATACAAACGTTTGCGTGATAATCGTCGTGCCTTCGCTATAAGATGAACAATTTTCTGTTTTTTTTTTTTCGTTTTAAAAATTTTTTTTTTTTATTGATTCCATTGATTTAAAAGCACGTCTGCCCCCGCACTATATTATATACTTAATGGTGCACACGAGGTTTGGGATGCCGGATGACTCGTTTGGTACGTGAACGGTGGGTAGGTACAGTTATACATATATGTAAATGTATTTGTTTTGTTTTTTTTTTTTTTTTTTTTTTTTTAATTTTCTTTTTACCCCATATTACTTTACCTATCTTATTCACCTTCGTATAATAATATTGTAATTGTATTGTGTTTAATTTACTCACTATATATATATAGGTGCGGCGTTTACTCATAGTTTCAGTAATTCTACGATCCGTGGAAATTCTTGTTAATATATGTACAAATTTATACTTTATACTGCTAACACTGCCATGCTTACCGTACGACGTGAAATTACAACGGGAGTTTCATTTTTATTTTTGGATTTTTGTTTCTATTTATTTAATTTAATTTTTATTTTTAATTATTATTATTATTATTATTATTATTATTATTATTATTATTATTATAAATTCATTTCGTTTCAGCCTTAGCTTCATTTTTTTTTTTTTTTTTTTTTTTTTTTTTTCTCGTAAAGATACTATTCATACGCGTTGCATATACAGCTTCACGAATTTTGTATATACGTATCTGTTTATCCAGTCACTGTTTGGCGCTCGTTGCGATCGAGAGCAGATCTTAAAATTTTATAGCAGTTTGGATAAAAAAAAAAAATTGGCCTTGGCTCCTTGGTTCCACGACAAAAGGAAAATGCTCGACGAACGAAGCAACGTATGATCGTATTCAAAATGTTTGGCATTTATTCGCTGAACTATGTATATATAATATCTATATATATAATATATATAATATATATACTATAGTTGCTTCGTGACAAACACTTGAATATAAAGGTGTCAAAGCTGACAATGAGTTAAAAGTTGGCTGGTTTTAGTTTGGCGTTGGACTCTGGTCCAGAGCGACACTTCCCTTCAACGTGGGACGCGTCTCAACGTACAGGTATTTTTTATTTTTATTTTTTATTCTTTTTTTTTTTTTTTTTTATTCCGATTTTGAAATTTCACGTAGCTCGTAAGACGACGTACTAATTTCGAATATATCCGTATCAGTCTAGTGTTGCCTAAATATTTGAATTTATTTATTCGATCGTTTGATCGCAAAAATTGCGATTAAATTCTGTGGTAATATATATACGTATATATATTACTTAATGAAGAGTTTGTGAACTAAAATGTGTTAATTTTACATTGTTTTTTTTTTCATCTTTTTTTTTTTTTGTTCTTCTTCTATGTTCTCCTCTTTTCTTTTGTTTAATTATTATTTACAATCATTTATCATAACTCAATTCCATGCATTAATTGTGCCATGTGGTGTTTGGAAATCTTAAAGAAGCTGAATTTCTAATTAGCCCCATTTTGTGATCTAGATAGTAGTACATATAGTTTAATTTACTTTATGTCACGGTATTACTCGGCAGTTTTTATGTAGCAAAATGTTTCTGGCCGTGCTTGTGCTTTGCGTTTATAATACGTTCTCGAGTTTTATCTGGGCGAAGAGTTTTTTTTTTTTTTTTTTTTGTTTTTTTATCGAATTATGATAAATCTTAGAGTATTTATATATATATATATATATAGTGATTTTATGGCAATAATATAGTAATGATTTTTCATTTTTTTTTTTTTTTTTTTTTTTTACTGGTTATTTCTTTTCTTTTTTCTTTATTATTATTATTTAGTGCCGTAAGAAGAATGTGGTGGTTAGGTAAGCTGTGGGTAATTATTGACGCAAAAATCTGTAAGTTCGTTCAGTTTAGCGGTATTTTCTTCAAGCAAAGCAACATCTTCTTTTTTTCAATTTGATCCGTCCCGATCCAATAACCGATTTATTTGTTATGCACCGTGAATTTGAGAGAGAGAGAGAGAGAGAGAGAGAGAGAGAAAAAAAAAAAAAAAACTTCTTTATATCGGATATATGAATCGAAACGCGTTGAAAGATCAAATACGTAAATATCCTTTAACGGACACACGACTTAGTCACGAAACGTTAATATACCGAGAAAAATGTTGCAAAAAACGAACGCGAATAAAGATTTACGCCATATAGTGAACTCCCAGGAAGACATTCGATAGTTTAAGTCGGTGGCTGTCTTTAATGATTTACATATAGCGATGTTATTTAACTAATTAATAATAATTTTTAAATATAATTCGATTATTCTCTATGTATTTAATAATAATATAACAATAATTAATCATCTAACGTATAAATTACGCGCGCGACTATCAATATTTTAACAAGAAAATTGCGCGTGTGCCTTATACCTACGCCAGGGGAGCCGAATGCTTTAACCTAGGGCCGAGCCCCGCTCAGATTCCAAAAACCAAGAGTTTGGCACGAAATT